>JANHMN010000011.1:37729638-37871209 GCA_030674055.1 Rhabdomys pumilio | reverse complement strand
AGAGAGAGAGAGAGAGAGAGAGAGAGAGAGAGAGAGAGAGAGAGAGAACAAAACAGAGGCCAAAGAGAAATATGTGAAACATACACAGAGATATAGACATTCACACCCATGAGCACACTCACCAGGGTACCCATGTATGTAGACACACGTACATGCTTACATGCATGTGCACGGAGATGCAAACTAAAAACATTGTAATTATAAACAAAAGACCTAAGGTTTAAAAAAATGCCTAGAACAAGGATTGTGAAAGAAGAATCCTCCAAATCTACCACTGAGCTTCACCCGATCTCACCCCACCCTGCACCAGTCCCAAGACAGGGATTCTTTGTGCAGCTGTGGATGTCTGGGACTTCCTCTGTAGACCAGGCTGGCCTCGAAATCAGAGATCCACTTGCCTCTGCCTCCCATGTGTTGGGATTAAAGACATGCACCATCACTTCTGAGCTCTTATTTGCCATTTACTGCTGGGTGTGGGACTTGCTCTAAAGTATGGTTCATTCACCTAATGAAACTCAGTTGTATACAACTAAATTTTTCTTTGTAGACAAGTCTCAGTTGGAGATACCTTCTGGTCTATGGATGGGTGCTGGTATCCATTTCCTCTCTTAGCACTGGTATCCATTTGAATTAAACTTATGCAGGCTTTGTTCGTGCTGCCACAGTCTCTAAATTCATATGTGTGTCAGCCTTTTATGTATACAAGGCTTTGTTTCCTTGGTGCCCCCATTCCCTCTGGCTCCTAAAATCTTTCTGCCTCATCATCTGTAAAATTCCCTGATCCCTGAAGAGGATGAATTGAATGGAGACATCCAGTTTAAAACTGAAAATTCCAAGGTCCCTCACTCTCGGAATAATGTTGAGTTGTGGGTCTCTGTATTTGTTTCTACGTTTAGGAGGAAGAAGTTTCTCTGATGATAGCTGAGAAAGATATTGATCTATAAGTATAACAAAATGGCATTAAGAGTCATTTTATTGGCAGACTCCTTTGGACGAACTGTAGTATTTGTTTTTCCCTCAGGATCATGGCCTATCTACTCTCAGGTTCTTGGCCATCTGAGCAGTGTCATGAATATATTCAATTTCAAGAAATAAATTTTCCATCTAAGTTGAGAGTGGTTACTTATTGCTACAACTTTTATGCCACTATTGCAACAGTAAATCTTCCAAGGAAGTCATCATTATAGACTGAAGAGAATGACATAGGGTTGGTGTTTACTTTTCTATTTAGATAACATGTAGATTGCTTTCTTGTACCTCGAACAAAACAATGCTCATTGGTGGAAAAACTCTAGTTAGGTAGTAGCTTGACTTCTCCATGATCAATGAGTTGTGTAGGTGTTTTCTTCAACAATATCGCCTTATCCTTAGTTTTTGGAGAACAAACAATAGCCTTAGAAATAGCCTGGTTCTTTGAGGATTTCTATGGGACTCTATTGAGCAATATCTCAGTTAGATGTAACTAATTCTTGGATCTGGAATTTTCATTTGCTATTGACAGATGTATAGTTGGGGGTTTCTTCCCCATTATTTGGTTAGAATTATTCTATATAGGTATATATTTTAGAAAGCTACTTAGACTTCTACTAGAGTAGGTTTTCATAAGGTCCCTAAAATGACTCTTAGTTTTAGCTCTCTCTCTGGCATATTCCCTTCCTTATTCCTCTTTTTCTGTTCACTTCTCTGTTTAATCTTCCCATCTCAGCCTATCCTCATCTATCCACTTACAGTAATATAGTCTATCTCCCTATCCTCAAGAGATCCTTCCATGTTCCCTAGTTTCCTACTCTGTAACTGACCTCTGTGATCATATAGACTATCCTCTGATTATCAAAGATTTAACTACTAACATCCACATGTAAGTAATAAATTTTGGAGAGATCTCATATTAACAACAATGACATACCTAAAATCTCTAGAACAAAAAGAAGAACTCATACTCAAAAGAAGCAGATTGCAAAAAGAGTGCAAGAAATAATCAAACTCAGGGGAGAAATCAATAAAGAGGAAAAAAATCAATTACAAGGAATCAACAAAACAGAGAATTGATTTTTTTTTTTGAGAAATTCAGTAAGAGTGATAACTTTTAGCTGAGTTATCTAAAAAACACAGAGAGACAACCCAAATTAATAAAACTAGAGAGAAAGGGGTTATGCAAACAGAAACCAGGGAAATTCAGAGAATCATAAGGATATACTTTAAAAATCTATACTCTACAGAACTGGAAAACCTGAACTCATGGATAAATGTCTTGATATATACCACCTACCACAGCTAACTCAAAATCATCTAAGAAATTTAAGCAAATTTAAAACCTCAATGCAATCTTTCACCAGTAATCTTTACACTAAAGTAGAACATGTCATCTTCTTTCTGGTCTATGAGAAGTACTGGCATTGTTGCTTCTGTTATAGGGCTATGTAAACTGAATAAGGTCATGTGTACAAAATCCTGCCATATCAAGCAGTCAATTTTATATAATAATGGAAAGAAATGTTCACTGAGTGACCAATGAGTATCAATTTATAAACTAGTCAAAGGGATGATTCATGTTATAGGTAGGAAGAAACAGGGTATATTATATGCAGAGTGGCATGTAATGTAAAATATATTTGTGTTAGAGTCTTACCAACTTAAGATATAAGTGCATTGTTTTTGATAATGCATATTCCATGTCAGGTAAAGAAGGTACTCTTGTCAGAATGACCTAAGAGAGGTTCCATCTTGTTAATGAAATATAAAAGTGGGAGAGGTGGAGAGTTTTGGGGGCTGCTTGGCAAGAATCTGACATGGGCCAATGACAAGGAAATGGGCTGCTTGGCAGGAATATGATATTGACCAAGAACAAGGAAGTAGGTTTCAGTCAGGAATCTGACATTAGGCTGAAACAAAGAATAATTTCAGGTAAAAATCAAAATTTTAGGCTAGAACAAAGAAATAATTTCAGACAGGAATCTAAAATTTAGGCTAGAACAAGGAAGTAGACTTCAGACATGCAAATGACCTTGAGCTAGGACAGAGAAGTCGGCTCAGATACTTTGGTCATCCTGATAAGCCCGTAGAAACAGTGATCATGGGAGTGTTCATGTAAATGGGTTTAATGCCTTGCTTTTTTCTTTGACTATTTTTGTTTATTGTCTTGCTTGTTCCTTGACTATTTGCATTTATTGTATTGCTAGACCCTCAACCTAGAACTGACCTTGATACATGTATGTAATCAAAATGGTATAAAAGCATAAAGGAGGAGGGGGGATGGGATAGGGGGCTTTAGGGAGAGAAAATAGGGAAAGGGGATGACAGATGTATTGTAAATAAATAAAATATTATATATATATATGTGTGTGTGTGTGTGTGTGTGTTAATTACAATCTACTGCAAGAAGTTTCTTTGATGAGTACTAAGCGATGTACAAATCTATCTACATAGAAATATTCTATTAATCATTTTATTGCTTTTTTCCTTTAGCTGAACAATATTATTGGGTTTTCCTCAAGGTTCATGACTTGTCAAGTATTGAGTTCTTAGATATTTTGAAGGTGAAAGACTTATTTATTACTTTCCAAGTTCTGCATGTCAGCTTAATGTGTAACTTTGGTTCCTGACAGGACAATAAAGTCCAGTAGGGTGAATCCATAGTGTTTCTGGGTCACTGCTGGTGTACCTTCTGGAGAGGGAGTCAGGACTGGTCATAGGAGGCAGAACCCAGGACCAACAGAATCCACACTGGTTAAGAGCCAGTGCTGAGAGTACCAGAGGGTTTGGAGTAGAGAAAGCCTTTCTCCAGAGTTTTAGACACTGGCTTGCAGACTTGGTGTGCCAGGGTAGGGGATGCTGAGAGGTTGGGGGAACACTGACTCAGAGGAGAAGGGGGGGTTGATGGTGGAAGGATTGTGGGAGGAGGTTTCTGGGAGGGGGACAGTGAAGGGGATGTAAAGTGAATAACTAAAAATTAATTAATTAATTAACCAAAATAAGGAATGAGCTATAAGTCCAAATAACTCTAGAACAAGTATAGGGGATGATATAAGTGGCTAGATAAATCATTTTAGCTTTCTAATTCCTTAATTTCTTCCTGTATTTTTTTTGTTGTTTCCATTGTTATTTTTTAATTCTTTTTGTTACCCTTTTTCATTATTTTAGGGAATTATACTTAAGTCACTGATATCACCTTTATGGCTTCAGAATTTAATTTGTAATGGTATCTTGGAAAATATCAGATGCATTATTTTCATTGATATATATTTTTTAAAACAGCCATTTGTTCTATCTTCCTGATCCAGAATAATCCAGAATTATAATACTAACTTTCAAAACAGAGTATTTTCTCATTAATATTTTACTACTTATACCTAGCCTGATGACTTTATTCTCAAAGAGAGTACTTTATATGTGTAATCTTCTAAAATTGATGCTTATGATATAAACAAAACCACTTTAATTAATTAAAATATAATTTAAAAGATTGAGTAGCATGCCATTTCTGTGCCTTGCTTTTGCACTTTGTACTGAATCAATTTTGTATGTCATAATTATTGAATATGATCTGTATTTTTTATATCTCATTGATAATAGATTTCTTAAATTTCGGAATCTTCTGTTTCTAGTTTCCTAGTGCCTAGATTACACCTTTTGCACTACTCAGCCTGGATAGCATAGCACTGTAAAATTCAGTCTAGGTTTTTAAGCATGTAGGGTAAGCACTTTCTCAATTGAGCTATATCTGCTGCTCAGAAACTAAATTATTATCAACAATCTTACAAAGTATCACTTGTCTATTCTTCTCAAGGCTAAAAGGCTCACCTCTCTTGTCTTTAAATTAATTATTCAAGATATTTTTGTGATTATCTTTGCTGAGTAGTAATATTGCAAAGAGCTAATTTATGTTTCTTCATAATTGGGTACATCTAATATTTTAAAATTGATTACAAATTATGTTTTTAATTTTTATATTTCCTTCTAGTTTTCAACAACATCCTCATAGTCTATTTGAATATAAAGATTGAACATAAGGTATAGGTGACTTAAGAACCTCAGTATAATCTTCCAAAATTAAATAACTAAAATAAAAATAAATGATAAATTACTGTGATTTTTAGTTGATTTGGAGGCTGAGTTTAAAGGCTGATGACACCAACACACAGACACACACAAATACACACACACACACCAGAAGCCTTTTGAAATATAATTGTAGCTTCTGTTTTTTGAGCAGAAAATACTGGTTTTACAACAATCACAATCTTGTCTTTTAAATGCAATTTACATTTCCAACTTCAAAATCTCTATCATTTGATATATCAGAGTCTTGCAATGCAGGTTGGGCTGGCTATGCTGTCCTTCTGCTCTGCTTCAGTGTGAGGACCACAGGTGTGTTCTAGTATGTTCAAAAATCAATGAAACATTGAAGATAATCCAATATAAACAAAAATTTAAATTAGCAGTTATTGGTGGCAGACAAAGATTTGTAGCAGTTTTTATTGTCATATAATTTCTATTTCATGACAATTCAGCATGTTGAAATGATCTACATTGTGTTTTAGATGCTTTTAACTTTTATTGTATTTTTTTGTTTCATATATTAATTTAAATTTTGTCTTACAGTATGCAAGTTTCATAAAAACAGATATTTTCTCTGTTGGTTTATTTATGCATGACACTTATAGTAGATTCTAGGATTACAAATATTTTGAGCATGACTTGTTGAACATATTTTGATATAAAAACTGTTAGTCATAACAACATATTAGGTAAGGATTTTATACAGGTAGAATTTTATATAACTTATATGTCATCATATTTAATATTAATAATAATTTATAATATATGCTACTATTAACCAAAAGATTAGGCACATTTCGTGAGGCTTCAGAAATAGTTTATATGGGACTGAAATTAAAACTTAAACTACAGGAAGTCTCTTAACTGTGGTCACAGAAGTTCTTTGCATTATGAGGGATTGACTTACTGTTACATTCACTTTATGTTAGCACAAATATGATGGTTTAGTAAAAGAATGCTTCAAGATTAAATTATAAACATTTCCTGAGCTCCCTATATTTGGTATGATATCCTTTTCCATATGTCATATTGTATGCTGAAGCTCCTGCTCATACATGGAATTAGGATTATTAATGGACTGTTCTCTACACTGTGCTGTGCAGTTAATCCATGATGGTCGTTATGATGGATAAATTGAATGCATTTCGACATGAAATGTGTTGTTGGAATAGAACCATGTTGTTAGCTTGAGAACATCTGCGCTATATTGTATCTAAAAGCAGGTGAAACTTAATCAACATTAACATTTTAAAATAATGAAGAAAAATTAAGTCAATTTGAATTACATTAAATGTAGAAAATCAGTTTCTCGTCACATCAGCCACTTTCATTCTTTCGATAAAGCAGGTATAATGCATATTAGATGTATCAGTGCCACTGTGGACCATTTCCATCATCACAGACATCCATATTCAAGTACTGCATTGTGTGGATATGGAATACACATCAGCAATCATTTTCTGGAAATATGTGAGTCTTTACAATCTGCCTGTTAGACTGTTCTCTTGGGATCAACTCAATACTTTCACTGCAACATGAAAGGTACTCTAGACAATGTATCAAAACAGTGATAACAGCTGAGTTTCAATGACATATATTTATGGATAATAATTTTTTACTAATATTTATGTTAAAATATTACATCCTTTTCATTAAGATGGTAAGAATAAATGTTTTTGTTTTCACTTTTAAGTCACATGATAATGTTCACTAGGTTCGAGTTTTTTGATTCTTGGTGCTACTTCTTTAATTTCTTAATTATAAAATGATTTCATTTTATATAGTTCAGGAACTCAACAAAAATTCTCATCTATCTTTGGAAGGTTAATTAAAATTAATCTTAAGATTTATTTAACTGAATTTTAGAACATGAGCTGTACATTTTCTTTTAACCATAATGCTACAAAATGATGGTATACTGAATGTATTAGAAAAAAATCAACATTCATTATTTTTGTTTAGTTAATGTAAAAATTGTAAGTATTTACAAGGAATTGTGTGAAATTTTCAATTTGTATTTGGTGTATAACACTCAAGTCAGTGCATATCTTTCTCAAGTGTTTATCATTAATTGGTAGTAACAAATTTGAAAACAGTTCATTTTTATTTTCAGATACAGTACACAATATCATTATCTTTGGTCAATTTATAATACAATAAATCACAAGAAATTAATTTTTGTATGTAACTGAGCATCTTTTTAATTGAGAAACTTGAGTATTATCAGCATTGTGTTAATTATTAAAGTGAAATGTAACTAATTATGACTGATCTTATAGGCTAATGTTGTTGTAGTCTGAACACTATATCTGACTTTGTTGTAATCTCAGAACTTGTCAAACTTTTTAATCATTAATTAAAAACTTGATATTCAGCTCTTGAAGTGCTGTATGCACTTAGAAATTTGGAAAGACAAACCCTTGCTTATTTTATAGATAGTATTTCACATCTCATGATGCATTTAAACTAAGATTGCATACTATACATTAATATCAAATAAAATGATGTAACTGTAAGTAATGCAAAAGAAAATATTAAGAGCAGGTATGAGTGGATCACCATTCTAGCTCCCCCAAAAGGTGGTGACACTTTTTCAACTCGGTCCATTCCTGAGAACATACCATTCTGTGCCTTCTCTTGTGCTCTTTTCCTTCTGTTTGTTTGTTTAGACCCATTGTAATGTGTTAGTTTTTGTTTTATCTTATTATATTTTATTTTAATTAACAAAGCTAGTCACCTGAGGCTATATTTTAAGCCATTTTATTATCACATCTAATGGTTATTTATTACTTTATGTTGTCTTGTGTTTTTCTGTATAGTTACCATATATTGAAAGCTAATAAGACACCTAATTGTTTTTATTATTATATGAAAATTTAGAATAAATATTATCACATATCTAATTAGAATGTAAATCCTTGATAGTAGAACATTTCTTTCATTTGTTCCTGCTTTGTGCTTTTCTCCCTTATTCTTATTTTGAAGGATTTGGATTTAATCCATGGTCTTAAGCATATTAGGCAAGGACTCTATTGAGTTACACTCCAGAGCTTTGGCTATCAGCTTTCAATGTGACAATTCAGAATTATTCTCAACCATATAGTGACTCAAAGGTTTTCTACTCATGACTAATTTTCATCTGAGGAAATAAGACTTGATATTTTTGATTTATAAATTAGGTACAAATAGCAAATATTTAGTAATAAATCATGATAAAATTTATTCTAAGATATTACTTAGGCATACATAAAAGAAAAAAGAAGTATTCCCATTTATTTTTACATAAATAAGTAAATTCTTTAGGTTCAAGGTCATCTCAAGATTTGAGGTCAGTGATGCTTTTATATTAATAATATCAGTGCAATTTTACATTGAGAAATCATAAACTATTATAAAACAATGGACATATTCTTAGAAAATTTCAAACATTGATGAAAATTCTGTTCTAATCTCAATTCCAATATTAACTTGACTACTTCTTTGCATGTGCACATATTTAGTATGTGAAAATATTTGCATGTGTGTAGGTATCCTGTGTGTGCAAGTGTGCATTGACATGAATGAGTATGCTTGTGAAGGCTCCAACTTGATGTCATGTGTATTCCATCATGGCTCTTCATTTTATTTACAGAGGCAGAGTCTTTCCTTGAACCTATCATTCTCTGCTTCTAACTGTCCTTGGTGATTATCTGTCTCTGCTTTCTCAGTGTTAAAATAACTGGCAGCTGTCACATGTGCTCAACTTTTTATGGGTTCTGGAGATTTGAACTCTGATCTTCATACTTTTACGTATGGAGACACTTTTACTATGCATGGAATATTACTCCAGACCTCTTAGTTAATAGTTCTAATTTACTGACGTTTATATCAATAACCTGAATATAAACTTTAAAAATCAACATTCTATGTTAGTACTAGCTACCCAAAGATATGCTAATCTGATAACCACTGATGATGAATGATTGATAGGGAAAGTTTAAATATTAAAATTCTTCATTTTGGGTAATTGTCTTGGTCAATGTCCTATTGATGTGAAGAGATGTCATGACCATGGAAACTCATATATAGGAAGCATTAAGTTGAAGCTGGCTTATAGTATCAGAGATTTTGTTGTTTATCTTTATGATAGGGAACAAGGTAGCATTCAGGAAGGCATGGTGCTGGGAAAGTTGTGATTTCTACATACAGATTCACAAGCAACAGGAATAGAGAGATACTGGGACTACCTTGGGCTTTTGAAACTGCAAAGTCCACTCCTCTAACAAGGTCACACCTTCTAATATATAAAGCAGCACCATTCCCTAATGACAAAGCATTCAAATATATGAGCCTATGGAGTTCATTCTGATTAAACCACCACAGTAATCAAACCAATATGTTTCTGTAGGAGCATAAAACTGTGCCTGCACAAAAAGCAAAATAAATTAACCCCCCTAAAACAAAAAAATCCCCAAACAAAGCACGACAAAAAAGTAAAAAACAAAACCAAAAGCAAACAAAACCAACTAAACAACAAAATCTTCTGTAATCTTTTGATTACAACAGGCTTGTATCTGAGCTGAAGTTTTTTAGATGAATTATGTGTGGGGTGACAGAATACAGAGTCAAGTGAGCATATGGCTTATTCTGAGCCAGTGGTTCAGTTAAGTTCTCTGATGCAACATGAAAGACACTGCCAGAAATATGTTGGATTTATCGTGTTTGTTTTTAATTCATTTGTGACTATTTCATGTTCAGAAAAATTTTAATGTTGCCTAAATTTTCAGGACCTCCACATTTAGTTAGAAATGCCATAGTGAATTATAATTTACAGTATAGGTAGCTGGGCTCAAGGCCATGAGGTGCTTAGGAATCTCCTGGAGACAGCATACAATGACAAGGACTGCCTGCAGTAGGCTGAGAAGGAGACATTTCTGAGGCTCTTGGCAGCTCCTTGTAAAGAGGATGGTGTCTGGGACCATGAGAAGCTGGAGACACCTCCCTCCAGGGGACCCACCATCTGAAATAAGGGATTGTTTGCAGTAGGCTGGGATGGAGACATTTCAGTAACCCATGGCAGCTCTTTGTAAAAAAACAGTTGTTCCCATTTCTCCTAACCTTAGCCTTGGAAAATGGCTGTAGAGAATTCATTTGTGAGTGATTGATTTTAAGTTGGTCTTGGTGTGCATAATTATTTTATTCTATCTGACTTTCTTACTTCTTTTTCCTTCTGCTCTGGTGAATTCTGTGAAACTAGATGTTCCATGATGTAATAATTCTTAGACAATTAAAAATTGAGGCATAGGGCACAGCACAGCACAGTCCTAATAGCCCAGGTGCATCTATGTGTTTTCATCTTGGAAACAATGCAATAACTGCACAATGATAGTTCCAGATTAATGCTTGACTTGAAAAGAAAGTTTGAAGAGATTATTAGAAAATGAAATAGAGCCAAAACTGGGACCCCAAGAAAGGAAAAATCTATTGAAGTTATAAAATAAGTTTTGCATAACATTTAAGGGTGGTTCCTAGATAAGGAAGTATAGAATATATAAAATCTTATACTAGTAAAACTAAGTAAAAAAACTGGGAGTCTTAGGAGAGTCATTGTGTGCAAATCACAGAAGTAGAAAGCTAGTAAAACTACTGAGTTAAGGGTTAACTTGATTCTTTCTGGCCACTGTCTGGTAGCTTTGCCCATGTCACTTATCATTCACAGAAAAATGCAAGTAGCTGACCTCGGAGCTCTGAGCTCTGAAGTATAATAAGTTAAAAGTTAAAGTTTAAACAATGATAAGTTTGTAATTATTATTATTATTTTGGCTACAGGCCTGGGAAGAGGGAAGTTTGAAACTTTGGAGAACAATTGTAATTCTTAATTCTTTGTGGGACATGGTTATTCTTTTGAATTTGATTTGGCAATGATTATACAATGTCTTTTTTTTTTAACTTGCTTTTGAAATATCAATAAAAGACTGGGGCAAGAAAAAGGTGAGAGAGCATGAGAAGAGCATGTAAAGAGTGAGTGAAGAGAGAATGTGAGGAGTGAGTGAAGAGAGAATGTGACTAGTGAGTGAAGAAAGAATGTGAAGAGTGAGAGAAGATGGAATGCAAGATGTATATGGAGAGTGTGTATGTGAGTGAAAGGAGAGTGCATGTGGTGTGTTTGAGGTGTATATAAGATACGTGTGAAGAGTGTGTGTATGAGAGTCAGAGGAGAATGCACAGAGGTGTGTAAGAGTATGGGAGTTCAAGAAAAGAAAGGTGCACAGGAGAAAAGCAGAGTACGCAGGAGAATGCAGAGTGTGTGCAGTCTCAAGTTGTGAGCAAATAACAAGAAAGACAGCTGAGAGTGAGAGAGAAGAAAGAGAAAAATTAACCCTTAAAAAATTGTCTGTCAGCTTTTACTCAAAAATTAGCTTGTGTATATTTATTATGTGCCTTTCAGATATTCCTGCTTCCAGTTGAGAACTCTGATCCTGTGTTGAGGCAGGAAACTGACAGGAATCAAAAAAGACCTGGAAGGTATCAAGAGATTCAAGGTTGCATCAGGTATTCGGAATCAGTGATTTAGATAGTAAAACCAGCACATATTTGGATGCTGAGATTGATGTGATGCTAAAATGCAACTTCTTAATTAATTGTTGTAAATTTGATGATATAAAACCACTTCAATAGTTCTTAGAATTCTAGATGTTTTAGTTTTATTAGAAAATTGAAATTAGCATTCTAAGACAGTACAAACAAAACAGCATAGAACTTATCATTAGAATCAACTATTATTCTAAAGTGATATCTAATCTTTGACAAAGAAATAATTGTCAGGATCAAATTGAAATATTAACTATGTTTTCATCTTAATACATATGGGGATGTTTATTTTTCCTATAATTAAGAACAATTAAGATTTTTCCCCTGAGAAGGCAAACAATGAGTGCTGTGTTTTATGTTCACATATTTTTATACTCACATAAATAGTATTTTGATTACAGATTTTTACAAGGGTCAATTAACTACTCTTAGTTATCATAAAAAGCTGTTAATGATGCAAATTTATGGTATAATTTCACAATATGCAGTAGGCAATGTGCATGTCAACTATACTTACTAAACTATTGAGGTTTGTGAGGATGTACAGCTAATGTACATCTTTTAAAATCTCATTTTTAAGGAGTAAATTATATTGTGTATAATTTGTTCACTTGTTTTGTCTTTAACTGATAACAATTCCAGAAAAAAATGAACTTTGTCTTGGTTGAGTTTTGCTTTTGGATTTTTAGTTTTTATTTATTTTTGTTTTTATTTATTTTTATTGGATATTTTATTTATTTACAATACAGATGTCATCCCTTTTCTCCATTTCCCCTTTCTAGAACCTCCTAACCCCCCCATCACAATCCCTCCTCCTCCTTTATGCTTTTATACCATTTGGGTTACATGCATATATTAAGGTCAGTTCTACATTGAGGGTCTAGAAATACAATAGATACAAATAGTCAAGAAACAAGCAAGACAATAAACAAAAATAGTCAAAGAAAAGGTAAAGAATTAAACCCTTTTATGTGAACACTCTCCTGATCACTGTTTTTAAGGGCTTATCAGGATGACCAAAGTATCTGAGCCTACATCCGTTTCCTAGTCCAAGATCATTTTCATGTCTGGAGCCTACTTCTTTGTTCTAGCCTAAATTTTAGATTCTTTAATGAAATTATTTCTTTATTCTAGCCTAATGTCATATTCCTGCCTGAAACCTACTTCCTTGTCCTTGGCCAATGTCATATTCCTGCCAAGCAGTCCATTTCCTTATAGTGGGCTTGATTATTGCTGGTATGACAGCTTTAATTACATTAATTACTAACACCACTGCTTCTGCAATTGCTGTGACAGAAGAAGTTAAGACAGCTACTTTTGTTAATCACTTAGCAAAAAAAAAATGTTACTAATGTGTTAAATATATTAGAGGATTTAGATAGGCATTTGGAAGAACAGATTGATGCTCTTTATCCTGTTCAAATTAAGTGGAAGGAGGTTTAGATTTAAGGGTAAGAAGTCATCTTGAGCATCATGCCAAATACCACTGAATTCATGTTAGTTCTACACTTTACAGTGGTAGTGATTATAATTAGGAAGAAGTTTAATGACATGTGCAGTGTATTTGGCATAATTCTAACACCTCTCTGGATGTTTTAGTGGTATATAGGGAGCTTATGAATTTCAAGAATGGTGCTCTGCTGAACGTTGATGTAGTAGATACTGGAGATAAAATGACCCATGGCCTGAGGTCATTATTTCTATTTTGGTCAAGCTTCAAAAATGGCACAAATAGCTTGATCATGCTAGCTCTTTTTGTCCTGGGAATACTTTTATTCCTACCCATTGTGTTAAAGTTTTTCTTCAACAACATCAACATGTTGCCAGGCAAGTATATGACTTGAACCTGAAAATGGACTCCCAGACAGAGTTATTAATTTAACAGGCTGACAAGCCAAGGATGGGTACGATTCTGCACAGAGCCTTACCAACCTAAAATATAAGTGCATTGCTTTTGATAATGCATATTCCATGATGGGTAAGGAAGGCATTCTGTCAGAACCGCCTAAGACCAGCTCAGTCTTTTTAATGAAATAAAGAAGGGGGAAAGGTTGTGAGCCTTTGGGGCTGTTTGGCAAGAATTTGGATTTTTAATACATGGCCTATTTTTATAGGCAGATCACCCATTGAATGTTCAAACACAAAATTTGCACCTTATGCAAATTTTGATTTGATAATCCTATTATCCTGACAATAGGATTAATGTCATGAAGAATCAGTGTCAATTATAGTATAGATTTTTCTTTGACAATGTTTCTTTAGATAACATTTAATAATTTGAGAGTCAATTGCCTATAGATCTTTACCCTAATATTGAGGGTTATAATAACCCTCAAATAAAATATACCTAGAAATGATCTATGTTTCCACTTTTAAATCTAATTTGTGTATCCCTCATGCAATGTTGGTCAAGAAATATAATATTGTAATAGTGCTCAAACGATAAAGTTGTAAGAGCATTATACGAGTTGTCTGTATTTTTCAGTGTAACAGCAGCCTGGCTGAAGAGATAAATGAACCTGCCTTTGCGTTGTTCAAGATGAGTCTAAATAGCAATGTTGGTTAATAATGTATGTAAAAACCACCCAAAAAAGTAGAACCTATAAAGGAGACCAAAGAAGAAGCAGGTTCTAAAATGTGCACTGACCCTATACTAGACCAGTTTCAGTAGAAAGAACTTTGTATTATTCTTAAGGTTCTTAGGATTAAGGTGAAACTCTGGTATATTATATATACATTTAGATAAGCAATAAGTATAATAAACTATAAACTAAATATGCATTAGAGTAACCTGTTCATAAAGAAAATAGTAATCTAAGACTTAAAACAATTTTTAAGATATATGTTGGCAAGGCATAAATCATATGAGCTTAATTCATTAAAAGTTAAGAATTAACTTGTTGTTGTAGAATACTGAAACTGTACGATTTGTATTAGACCTTAAAAATGAAATTAGTTATCATAGGACAGAAACTTGTGCTTGATGATACTTTTAATGAATTTATTAATTTAAATTTATTTTTCCAGTTGCTATTTCTCTAGATTTAAATGAATGTAATTTCTCCAGCATTCTTCATAGTGCTTTCTTAAGATATAGATAGCTGTTGCCAGGCTCAGAGAAATTTTTAGTAGTAGTGTGCGGTGCTTTGAATATACATGGCCCAGAGAATGACACTAATAAGAGGATTGTTCTTGTTGAAGTGGGTGTGGCCTTGTTGGTGTAAATTTGTCATTGTAGGGCTGGGCTTTGAAATTCTTCTCCTAGCTGTCTGAAAGTCAGTCTTCTCCTGGTTCCCTTTAGAACAAGATGTAGACCTCTCAGCTTTTTCTCCAGCATCACGCCTGCCTAAAGGCTGCCATATTTCCCACCTTGATGATAATGAACTTGTACACTAGTCCCAATTAAATAACCAAGTGTACACATGGAGAGACCCACGGTTCCAGCCACATATGTAGCAAAGGATGGCCTTGTCTGGCATCAGTAGGAGGAGAGGCCCTAGCCCTGTGAAAACTTGATGCCCCAGTGTAGTGGAGTGCCAGGGTGGTGGTGTGGGAGTGGTTGGGTGAGTGAGGAAACACCATCAAAGAAGCCCAGCAACTGCCCATTGCCCTGTGGAGGGAAGTCAGTCAAATTTCACACTTCTGCCTCCCTGAGCTGCGGTTCCAGCCTACTGGGATGGCAGACATGCAGGAACCACAACTCAGCCCAAGAAGACACATTCCCACCCACACAGGAGCTAACAGCCCCACAGGTCACTCCCTATGTGCTCCCAGGCTGTTGGTTTAGACCCTGGGAGCTCTGGTTGGTTGATTTTGCAGCTCTCCCCATGGGGCCGCTAACCCCTTCAGCTCTTTCAGTCTTCTCTCTAATTAATTCAATGGCTAGTTGCCAGTATCCACCTCTGTATATGTCAGACTCTGGCAGAACCTCTAAGGAGAAAGCTACATCTGGCTCCTGTCACCATGCACTTCCTAGCATCCACAACAGTGTTTGCCATTGGTGAAGACACATGGGATGGATTCCCAGGTGAAGCAGTTTCCTGATGGCCCCTCCTTCAATTTCTGTCCCACACTTTGTCTCTATATTTGCTCCCTTGGGTATTTTGTTACTCCTTTTAACAAGGACCAAAGCACCCATGTTTTGGTCTTTCTTCTTCATGAGCTTCATGTGGTCTGTGAGCTGTATCTTGGGTATTGTTAGTTTTTGGGCTAATATTCACTTATCAGTGAGTATATACCATGTGTGTTCTTTTGTTACCTTACTCAGAATGACATTTTCTAGTTACATCCATTTGCCTAAGAATTTCATGAATTCATTGTTTTTAATAGCTGAGTAATATTTCATTGTGTAAATATACCACATTTTCTGTATTTATTCCTTTGTTGAAGGACATCTGTGTTCTTTTCATCTTCTGGCTATTATAAATAAGGTTGCTATGAACATAGTGGAACATATATCCTTGTTATATGTTGTAGTATCTTCTGGATATATACCCAGGAGTGGTATAGCTGGGTCCTAAGGTAATGCTATGTCCAATTTTCTGAGGAACTGCCAGACTGATTTCCAGGTTGTTTATATCAGCTTGCAATTTCACCAGTAATGAAGGAGTGTTCCTTTTCTCCACATCCTCACCAGCATCTGCTGTCATCTGAGTTTTTAATCTTAGCCATTCTGACTGGTGTGAGGTGGAATCTCAGGGTTGTTTTCATTTGTATTTTCCTAATGACTAAGAATGTTCAACATTTCTTTAGCTGCTTCTCTGCCATTCAGTATTCCTCAGTTGGAAATTATTTTTAATCTCTGTACCCCATTTTTAATAAGATTATTTTGATTGTATGGAGTCTAATATCTTGAGTTCTTTGTATATTTTGGATATTAGCCCTCTAACAGATGTAGGATTGGAAAAGATATTTTCTCAATCTGTTGGTTGACATTTTGTCCTATTGACAGTGTCCTTTGCCTTACAAAAGCTTTGCAATTTTATGAGGTTCCATTTGTCAATTCTTGAACTTAGAGCATAAGCCATTGGTGTTCTGTTGAGGAACTTTCCGCCCGTGCCAATGTGTTTGAGGCTCCATGCACCTGCATAGACTAGAAGGGTCTCTTTCCCTTGGCCTTGAGGGAGTTTTTGGGTCTCAGCAAGTCCCACTTACTCTCAGTTTTATTTTTTTTGAGAGGGCAGGGTAGCAGCTTACTCATCTACACTCCTGGGCATGTTAGAGCTCCTTGGAGTCCAGCCTCATTTGGTTTTGGGGGGTTGGGCACAGACCTGACACCCTAGGACTGCTCCAGGCACAGGTGCAGACTGGCTCATAGGACAGTCTTATGTGGCCATTTTCTCTACTGAAGTTGCCTCTTCCAAAATATCATTTCTCAAATTGACATAAAACTAGCCAAGACAACAGCTTCAAAATATATATTTTTCCAAAAGAGGAAATTTGAGAGAATTTCAAAATCCAGAAAGATAACTCTAATTACTAAATATTGGAATTTAGTTCACTGTGGAAACATCTCTCTTCCTGTCTGTGAGGGGTAAACTAGATTAGAATAATTGAAGTGGAAGGATCCATATAAAATGTTGTTCCATTGTCTGGGATGAAGTAATTCATTCATCAATCTCCTGCCATATACTACTCCTGTTGAGATGTCTTTCTTGTCATGAAACTCTGTATCTCTGAAGCTGTAAGCCAAAATAAACCTTTCTTTAGGCTGCTTTTGTCAATTATTTGTCTCAGAAAAAGCCAGCTAACTAATATAGAATTGTTACTAAGAAGGAGAAGCCACCATTGTCATAAAATTGATAAATGTTTATTAGGTACTTGGACCTGAATTGTGGAAAAATGTGGAAGTGTTTGAAACTTTGGGCTTAAAATACCCTTGAATACTGTAAACAGAATGTAATGGTTTATTTTTGGGGGGAATTTGTAACACAATAGTTCTGAGAGAAATCTAGACATTGGCAGCCTGGCTCATGAAGCTTCCAAGGGGAATAGTATTCTATAATGAACTTAGCTATATGTGCCCCTTCTGTTTTTTCTTTGTCTATTTGTTGTTCATTTTGTCATATACTGTTTTGTTTGTTTCAATTTTAGCTTATGTTTATTATTATTATTATTATTATTATTATTATTACTATTATATACCTATTTTTATTCTAATAATAGTGAGAAAGAAAGGGTTTGGAAGTAGGGCGAATCTGGGAGGATGTGGGGAATAGGAAGCTGTAATATATTGTATGAAAAAAATCAATTTTCAATAAAAAGAGAAGTTGGCTAGAAGTCTTTAATATGATATTCTGGTGTGGAATCTACAACAATACCGGTAGAAATTGAATTTACAGGTAATGGATTAATTTCTTTGGCAGAAAACATTTTAAGACAGGACAACACTTAGGCTGTGGAGTGGCTACTGCTCACTGATCTCACACAGATTTATAGTAGAAACAGTAACTAATGAGGCATGAAGACATTAAAAAGTGAAGTTTGGAAAGGAAAGCTGTGTTAGTTAAGTGTAATGTTTTAAGACAAGGAAACTGACAAATCATATGTAATTGGTCAGAGATTGTCATCATCTGTAATTTGCTAGAGACGAGCATCATCATATGTAATTGGTTAGAGATTAGTGTCATCGAAAAGAACCCTGGGACCCTACACTACTGTAACAGTAAAACCCAAGGGCAAGAACTCAACCTCTGAAGACGCCATCCTGTGAAAATACAAATTCATTTGAAATTAAACTAAGGATGCCACTGAATGAGTTTCCTCTGAAATAATCTCAAAAATACAGATGTGGGCTAAAACTGACATGAATGAAAAGAAATTTGGGAAGGCTAGATTAGCAGTATACAAATCCAATGTCTGGACAATTAACAAAGATAAAAGTGGCATAATCTCTCAGAGACTAAATCACCAACCAAAGAATACACATGGAGAGACCCATAGTTTCAGCTGCTTAAGTAGCAGAGGATTGTCTTAATCTGGCATCAGTGGGAGAGGAGACCCTTGGTCCTGTGGAGTCTTGATGCCCCAAGGTAGGGGAATGCTAGGTTTGTAAAGTGGGAGTGAGTGGGAGGGTGGGTGGGGGAGTTCCCTCATAGAAGCAGGGGTATAGGAGTGTTTGCAGAGGGGAAACCAGGAAGAAGAATAATATTTGAAATCTAAATAAATGAAATAACCAATAAAATAGTGGCATATCTAATGGATACATTCTCAAAAATTCCATCATTTATTAGTGGTTTAATAGCCATAATTCATGCAATAAAAATTTTAGCATTTTAAAGAGTGATACCAATAATCATTATAGTTAGATACTTTCATATGTTACTATTAATAATTGATGGAACCATTGTAAATATATTTGAATAGCACCATTAATATGTCATATGACCAATTTGACATTTATGTAATTTGCAGGAAAATTTCACACATTGAGAAGGTCACTTATTGAGCCATAAGATATATAAGTCAATGACTCAAAAATTATAACAATATGTTTATTCTTAATCAGGAAGGGAATCAAGTTAGAAGTTGATTATATAAAATATATGAGGATGAGCATGTCTGAAGTATTAATTCTTGTGAGGAGGAAGCATAAGGGTATGGAGATTAAGGCCAGCCTCTGCTATATACTGAGTTTGATACCAGGCTACTTTACATAAGACTCTATCTCAGTGGTTCTCAACTTGTTGATCATGAATTCTTTGATGGTCTAATGACTTTTTCACAGGGGTAGATGAAGGCCATTGGAAATCACAGATATTTGCATTCTAATTCATAACAGTAGCAAAATTACAGTTGTGCAGAAGTACTGAAAATAATTTTATTGTTGGTGTCACCACTGTTGGAAATCAGGTGCTCCCCTAGCCTGCCCTTCAGGGACTTAGCACTGGGCAGACATGATTTCACTATTTCTACAAGTTGCACATTTTCCCTATGTTACATGCATACTCTTTAAAAGGTTGTGCTATATCCTTCTCCCCAGTGACCATCATGGTGGTCTCTGTCTTCCAGCCTGTCTGACTCTGTCTCTCTTTTATGTTTTATGTCTACTCCAAGATGGACTTTCATTCCTCTTCTCCAATAAGTGTTTTGCATGAGATCTTTTGTGTGCTGTGATCTCTTTATGGTACACATTGGTGGAAACCTGCTAAAGTACTTACTTCTGCCACTAAATCCTAACAACCATTATACACAGAACTGTGTTAACGAGTCGCAGCATTGGTAAGGTTAAGAAGCACTGTTTTACCTTTGAGCAAACAAGCAAAGAAATAACAAACAAAACTCAAAAGATATAAGTGAAAATACCCAGACGTCCCCAACTATATGAATAACAGCAAATATAGAAAGGAAGTTGAATATTAGGACAGAAAACAAACCTAAATCAGAGATCTCAGTTTCTGAAGCTAGAGAAAGATAATTAGAAGTCTGTAGTAGTAGAACATGAAATTAACCCATAGGTTAATTTTTGGGACTAGGAATACAATAAGGAATTGGGAGATGAAAAAAGAACACAATGTAGTTAATATAAATGAAAAATTATTTGATGAAAAGATGAACAAACAGCTGACTTTTTAAATGTAATAATGAAAAGAAAAAGAAGATACAAAATACAAATAACAGAAACAAAGTAGAACAAAATCTGCTGAGCATAATATCATTAAAAAGATACTCCTAGACATATACCCAAAAGCTACTTCAACAAAGACATTTGCTCAACTATGTTCATAGCACCTTTATTCATAAAAGCCAGAAACTGGAAAGAATCTAGATGTCTTTCAGTTGGAGAATGAATAAAGACAATGTGGTAAATCTACCCAATGGAATAGTATTCAGCTATTAAAGAAAAAGACATCATGAACTTTGCAGGCAAATGGATAGAACTTAAGAATATTGACCTGAGTGAGGTAACTCAGTCCCAAAAGGACATGCATGGTATGTACTCACTGAAAAGTGGATATTAGAAATAAAATACAGCTACCATGTTACACTCCACATACTCTAAACAAGAAGGAAGGCCCAAGCAAGGAAGCTTGAATCTCACTTAGAAGTGGGAATAAAATAGTCATAAGAGCCAAATGGAGGAAGCAAACTGAGAGGGAGGGGGGATGGGCAGGTGAATGGGGTGATTAAGAATCAGATATGGGGAAGGACAGGAGAGATGGCTAAATGACCAAGAAAATTTATGAAAATCTGAAACTAACAAGGGAGGATATCGGGGGAGGGGTGTCATCTCCAGTACTAGGCAGAGACCTGGGATAAGGAAGGCACCTATGAATCAATGAGGGTGACTTTAACTGTGACTCACTACAGTGGAGATATGGAACCTTAAAAGGTCATCTCCTGTAACTAGTCAGGAACCTTAGTGGAGCAATCGGGTCTTCAAACCACCTACAAAACTTTCAACCTCAAATTTATCTTGTCTACAAGAAATGAAGGCACAGGGGATGAAGCAGAGACTGAGGGAATGACCAACCAATAACTGGGCCAACTTGAGGCTCATCCCAAGGCCAAGCACTGATCCCTAACACTATTAATGATACTCTGTTATGCTAGCAGACAGAAGAATGCTGTCCTCTGAGAGACTCCACCCAGTAGCTGACTAAGACAGATATAGATACCCACAACCAAATAGTGGATTGGAGCTTGTAGACTCTTAGAGAAAAACAGGAGGATTCTGGCCTCAAAGAGGATAGAACTCCACAAGAAGACCACAGAGTCTATTAAACCTGGACCCTTGGGGTTTGCAGAGTCTTCACCACCAACCAAAGATCATACACAAGTATGACCTACGCCTTCCAACTCACATGTGGCAGATGTGCAGCTTGGTCTTCATGTGGGTCTTGACCAACTGGAACGGGGACTATGATAAAATTTGTTGCCTGTAAATGGTATATGTTCTTCTAGCTGGGCTGCCTCGTCTGGCCTCTATGGGAGAGGAAGTGGCTAGCCACTCAGAGATATGAAATCCCAGGGTAGGAAGATACCCAGGGGGCCTCACCTACTCAGAGGAGAAAAGATTGGGGGGATAGGGGAAGGATTGTGGAAGGAGGTGACTGGGAGGGAGGCAGTGAGTACATGTAAAGTAAGCAAGTAAAACAAGAAGTATAAATTAAGTTCTAAAAATAGATAGGAATAAACTAGCAATCCAAATTCATTTCCCAAGATTTGATAATTTACACAAATTAATAATTTATTTGAAAAATGTTAATTATCCAAATAATGTAAATCTTCTAAAATTAATCATACTTGTTTGCTTAAATAGACCCATTTTCTGAAATGCATAATAGACGATTCTTCTTTCTTATGAAAAATTAAATAAATCATCAATAAACTTGCTAAAACAAAGTAGCAAAATGCCCAAATGGTTTTGATGATAAATACTATAAAAACATCAAGAAAATATTCTTGTCAAACAAAGACTCATTACTTCAGCCAGGCGAACAGTCGGCAGTTTTGAAAACTACATTAGTAGTGTATTGACCTGGTACAATAAAATTAGATTTACCACTGTAGTCTTTTTTCCCAAAACCCCAAATCCTAGTCTAACCATAATAACAATATTAGACAAGTCAATCAAGTAGTGAATTCTCCAAAGACCTGAGCAGTATTCAATCCAACACCCTGTCATTACAAACATGTAAAAGTTACATGCAGGAACCAAGCAGGCATTAGTACAAAGATAACGGGAACTCTGGTTTCCAGAAACAGAAATCACACTTACAAGAAGAAAGAAATTTAAATAAATTATCTACTTTAAATAACAATTAAATGAATTAATTTTCTCATTGCATCAAATGTGCCATGGAAAGCAAGACGTTTTTGACAGAGACACTATCACACTTCTTTCTGATAATCTAAAACAGATCTAATAACAAGCCTTATATTTTAAAAGTATGCCACTTATTTCCATGTAAATTATCTCTTTTTATTTTAGCACTTAGAGACTATACTCAATGTGTGTAAATTAATTCTCACTGTGGTTGTTTACAGTATAATCAATTATCAATCTATTCAGTACTTTGCACTGTCTGTCTATTCTGGGGCTGCTCTCACACTAAAGTTAACTCTTTTTAAAATGTTGGAAATGTGCACTGTGATGTGAGTTTGGTGACTTTTGTAGTTGAAAATACTTGTAAAATTTTTGTCAGGACCACATGCAAATTACAGTTTACTTAGAGAAACCAAAACAAACTAGAGTTCTCTTAGTGTGGGATTTTTGAATAGTCTATTTTCTCTTTCCTTGTATGCATTATTATTTTGAGGTTGTTAAAAATTCTTAATAACTTCTCCCATGAGTTTCTTCATCATATTCATTACTATATTACTAGTTACTCATTGTATGTGGCATTTCTCTTAAAGGAATTGTTTTAGTTTAAAGTGGTAACATTTAATGCTGCAAGCAATACATAATTAACTGCAATCATCATTTTAGTTATTATCTATTTTCTGTAAAATTGGGATAATCTTTTCTGTGAACATTAATATTTTCTCTTAAACCATGCAAATTATGACTCATTTCAAATAGGCCACATGTTCTGGGTCTCCATCCTTATCTTGACTTCAAAGCATATACTTTAAATATAATATTATTAATATTATTAAGTATGAGATTTTCTTATAGGCTACTGATTGATATTTTTCTTAAAAATTGGACTGTGAAAGTGCTTTAGACTTTCCTTGACTTTTTTTATAAAGAGAAAATAATACATTCATGCTAATAGTGAGATCAGTGATCTAATTTTTCTCACTAATATTTTTGACTATTTTTAATGCTTTGTAGAAACTTTGCTCAGACAGTGATATTTTTTAAATTGTAATTATTTTAATATGTGAAAAGTCTGAATTATATTTATCTATGTTTATGTATTAGGGTAATTGAGCAATATTTTTCTTTCACTATCATGCCACATTTGGGAGAATGTATTATGGTATTCTTATGGTAAAGTTCATATAGTTTTGCCCCTTTGTTTCTTTATTTCAAATATTTGGTATGAGCCAAAGAATCTGAGAAAAGAAATCTTACAAATTATTTTTGTCAAGGCAGATATTCACTTCAGAGATTTTTGTCTTTATCAATACATTTAGTGCTTAGAAAGCCATAAGAGCCTTGTGTTCCTATTTTTCTCTTGTGTTTGTTTTGCAGATTTCTAGTGGTATTAATATAAAGTGATAAAATAAAAAATCATAAACAGATAATTAAAATTCCAAATCTTGCTCAAAACATTAATCATCTTGAGGAGACAAACTAAATGGAAAAACATATATTTCTATTATTTTCAATTAGATAACCTTTAAAACTGAAAAGTGCATTCAGTTTAACTCAGTAGCATAAAAACCACAATTTTATTATATGTTAATAAATTATGATTGTATAAATTGATGGGATATAAGGTGTTAAAAATTTAGTAGAACACAGTATAATTAAATCAAGTTGAGCTATTTGAAAATTCAAATATGTGACTTTTTGAGATGAAAATAATTAGATTTATTCTTTGAGCAACATTAAAGTGTGTAGTTTTTTTTTAATTTTAAAACCTAATTAAAATATATTTATATCATTTCCTCCTTTCCTCTCTCCAACTCCTACTATGTCCTCTTCCTCTTATTTCTTTCATATCCCTCTTTCCTTCATCTCAAATTCGTGGCCTCCTATGTACATATTAAATGTGTTGAATCCTCAGTTGGTATTGAATAATCAGTTAGGGGGCTTTTCTCTGGGAAAGACTAATTCTTGTTTTAGCAATCATTAGATGCCTCTAGTTCTTCATCAAGGAATGGAGCCCTGTGAGATTTTCATCTTACACATCAGCATGTCTTATGTATGGTCTTTCACCCGTGCCTTAATTGTTTATTGGATTGTGGTTTCAGCTTTAATTTTTTTTTTTTTTTTTGAGGACATACTTGAGAGCAGGCTTCCTGGTCCTTCATCTCTTTCAATCTTTGACTCCCTTCTGTTTCCTGACACTTAGGCACATGAGTTGTGTTATAGGAGTATCCACAGGGGTTTCTTGGATAAGGTTTAAGAGCTACACTTATCTGTAGCTCTAAGGTTAAGTTTTAGAATTCTAGTTGGTTTAGTAAAGAGGCCATAGTGAGTTCTCTTATGAAGTCACTAGCCACAGGTAATTAGCTAGGTTTCTATTTCCAGATGAATTCTCTCATGTTGAAATGCCTTAGGCACAATTAATAGCTGTTTGTTTCTTGCAAGGTATGAATGGCACTAATGTACCTGTAGGAACATTGTTATGTTGATCATTATAGTTCACAAGTAAAACATTGTTTCCCTCTCTTGGCAGCTCAAGTTCTGGTAATATGGTAGGAAGGACTCTCAAGTCAGAGCCATTTGGAGTTTCCTGGGATGTAGATTTGAAGTGTGTGGTGTTTTGAGCAATAGGGTTTTACCATCAACCTCTTGAGGCAGTCAAAGACAACAGCAATAAACTATATTTTGTAGGGGAGTCTTTTGGTCTGTGCTGATCAACAGCCCAAAAGAGATGCAGATGTGGATGCTTGGAGCCAACAATTAGACTGAGCTCAGGGACCTTGGTGCAGGAGCTGGCAGAAGGACTGGGAGAGCTGAGTTGGATTCCAACCCCATAGGAAGAACAACATTGGCTGACCAGACCACCCAGTGCTCCCAGGGACTGGATCACTAACCAAGGAGTATACAGGGAAGGATCCATGGCTCCAGATACATAGGTAGCAGAGGATGGCCTGGTCTGATATCAGGGAGGCCCATGGTCCTGTGGAGGTTTGATGACCCAATGTAGGGAGACGCTGGAGAGGTTGGGTGGGAGATGGTAGGTGGGTGAGGGAGCACCCTCATAGAGGCAAAGGGGAAGCAGGAGAGGGAGGTTGTAAGATGTGGAGGGGAAACCAGGAAGTGGGATATCATTTGAGATGTAAATGAATGAAATGATTAATAAACAACAACAACAACAAAACCCCCTAAAAACAAGGTTTGCCATGTCTGTCATTGTGTTTTTTGTTGGTTTCTTGTTGTTGTGAGAATTGCCATCTGAAGTGACTAACTAAGTTACACACATACATACACACACACACACACACACACACACACACACACACACTCAATGCACACGCACAAGTATACACCACACACTTATTACATGCAATTTTGTGTGAATATATAATACCAAGAGTCCTTAAGTCTTTTTGAAACCTTCTTACTGTTATTTGTCCCTTTCCTTCCCACTTCTTCTCTTTTGACCTTTCTCCTCCTGCCCACTTGAAGTCCTTTCTATTTTCCATCTTCCCTTTCATGTCTTCTGTATCCTGTTATTCCCCTCTTTAGGATGCTCTCCTATGGTAACGTTTTATTTTCATGTTTTCTATAGTAATCCTAAAATATATACTCACATTTGAAGTTTTGGGGCTAGGAAGCATAGACAAAAGAAAATATAGTTTTTTATAAATTAAGTTTTATTTTTTGAGAATTTCATATGTTCTTTGTGTATTGGTCTTTTTATGTCACCCTCTTCTCTCTTCAACTTCTCTCTTTTCTTGCTGTTCTCTGTTGAATTCACAACCATTTCCCTTTTAATTATTTTTTGTTTTTTTTTCTTTTAATGGATATTTTCTTTTTTCTTTTTTGAAGCCAGTCTTATTTTAATAATGATAATATATGGAAGTCACATATGTGAGAGAATCTGTGGATCTTAAAGTTGGAAAGACCATTGGCATCTACCTTGTTAAAGGATCTGAGAACAAAATGGTACCATTTATACCTTCTAAGTTATGATGATGATGATGATGATGATGATGATATTTTCTTTCTTTTTTTTAATTTAAAACACTTTATTTATCAATATTTGTATAAACACATACATGCATACATATATACATACACATATAAATGATAATCCAACAATAAAATGCATTCAAAAAGTATGGGGGGGTTGGGAAGAGTGGGAGGAAGGAGAGAAAGGGGAAAGTTAGTGTTCATATATGAAATTCTCAAAAAGGAATCCAGTTTTTCAAAATGTTCAACAGACCAACCAACACTGCACAATATGAAAGCAAATATGACCTACAACCATGTAGAAGGACACCTCAACTCACTACAAACTTTGAAGTTCAAAATAAGATCAATAAAAAATTATTTCACCCAGCATACTAACACAAACCACAATAACGTTTTATAATTCAAAGTATTTCTGAGAACAAGAAAATAGATTGTCAGGAACTAAGTCAGCAGAACCAGGGGTACACTGTGTGTTAATTTTTTTGTTTGTTTGTTTGTTTTTTTTTATCAAATCATAATTTTTACTTTTTAACACAGGGGTTATAAACACAAAAATGCAGAATGTGGGGAAGGGGATGAAACAGGAACATAGATGTTCAGGGGGAGTACAGATATCTTTCAGAACAGGGTATCATCTGGGTGAAGGTTTAGGGGTCAGATCACTATGACTCTTCCTATGATTCCCTTGTCATAATCTAATTTAGTACTATCTGCCAAAGGCTGCCTATTTACAAGGTTTATGACTACTCAGGCTAGTAGTTTTCAACAAAAGCTGCCTGTTTACAATAGTTTATAGCCCTCTGTTTCAGTATTTTTCCATAGAGACCCAAGTCTTTGTGTTAGCAGGCATATATGTCCGGCCTATTGCTGATTTTAGGCTTATGACTGATTTTAGGTTTTCAGTGTATAAGCAGGGCTGTCCCTGACATCTCCTCCCTTCTCCAAGTATAGAAGGGCTGTGGCGATTCTAATCTTGCCAAGGTGGGGATAGAGGCCTGACCTCCAGTAATTAAAGGGGACATTGTAATGGCTCCAGTCCTCCTGTCGTTGTCCAGTGAGGCATAAGGGGCATACCCGTCCCGATGTCTTTTTCCTGGAGAGTGGATACTTTTGACATCTACCCCTATGCAGTCAGGCTTGTCCCTCAGGGAACCCAGAAACATATTTTTAACTTTTATTTATATTCCCTTGCAGTGCTTAGCCTCGCAGCCTCAGCAAGAATTCAGATCGCCAGACAGAGGGGGTTCTGGGTGGCCCCTCTCTGCTTGGTCTAGGGGTGGAAGCCTCCTCTTTTAGGATGGGTGGAGATGGGACTTAGGAACACCCTGGATAGAGAAACAACCTCATCTAGACTCTCGTGGTCCTCCAAAGCTAACATATGATAATGTATCTGAATAGATTTTGCTATCAGATTATCTGTCTGTTGTTTCACAAAGTTAGTCAGCCTATTGAAGGCTCAGGGACCAAAGGAAATAAGCAAAAATAACCCAATTAATAATCCCAAGATGGAAGGAAGTAGGGTTAACAATCATGGAGAGGTTGAAGACCAATTCTTATACAAGCTCTCCTTTTTCTCTTTCTTTCTCTGTCTTTTCTCAAGACCATCTCTGGCCTTTTTCATGTTCTCTTTAATCATCCCTGTTTTGTCTATGTAAAAGCAGCATTCTTCTTTAAGGGCTGTACACAGACTAAAGCTATTTACAGTCTTTTCTATTGTAAAAGAGAAAATCAGATCCAATAAAGTCCTTTGGAATTTTGGGGGATCGCATCAAACAGCGAAATGAGGGATTTTTTCAGATTAGTGATGTCAATCTACAGCTGTATATGTGAGAGAATCTGTGGATCTTAAAGTTTGAAAGACCATTGGCATCTACCTTGTTAAAGGATCTGAGAACAAAATGGTACCATTTATACCTTCCAAGTTATGATGATGATGATGATGATGATGATGATGATGATGATGATGATGATATTTTCTTTATTTACATTTCAAATGTTATCCTCTTTCCAGGTTTCCCCTCTGAAAAAGCCTATCCCATCCCTCCATCCCCCTGCCTCTATGAGGTTGCTTTCCTTCTGCCCACCCACTCCTGTCTTCTGCCCTGGCATTTCCCTACACCAGGGCTTCGAACCCCCACAGGACCAAGGGCTGCTCCTCCCACTGATGTCCAACAAGGCCATCCTCTGCCACATACACAGTCAGACCCATGAGTCCCTCCACGTGTACTGTTTGGTTGGTGGTCCAGTCCCCTGGAGCTCCGGGGGGTCTGGTTGGTTGATATTGTTGCTTCTACCACTGGACTGCAAACACCCTCAGTTCCTTCAGGCTCTTCTCCAACTCCTCAATCAGGGACCCAGCGCTCAGTCCAATGGTTGGCTGAGAGCATCCCCCTCTATTTGTCAGGCTCTGGCAGAGCCTCTCAGGATACAGCCATATCAGGCTCCTGTCAGCAAGCACTTTTGTCATCTGCAACAGCATCTGGGTTTGTCATCTGAATATGGGATGGATCCCCAGGTAGTGCTGTCTCTGGATAAGCTTTCCTTCAGTCTTTGCTCCAAACTTTGTCACCATATTTCTTCCTGTGAGTGTTTTGTTCCACTTTCTAAGAAGCATTGAAGCATTGAAGACTTTGGTTTTCTGTCGTCTTGAGCTTTATATGGTCTGTGAATTGTATCTTTGGTATTTGGAGTTTTTGGGCTCATATCCACTTATCAGTGAGTGCATACCATGTGTGTTCTTTTGTGACTGAGTTACCACACTCAGGATGATGTTTTCAAGTTTCAACCATTTGCCTGAGAATTTCATGGAGTTTGAATATGTAAAAAATGTTAGTAAGCTTTGTCTACATTTAAATAAATTAATTTTTATAATGTATATTTGTGTCCATGTGGGTCTGTGAATATGTGTGAAAAAAGTACATGAATAATTGTATGCACTTGTGTGAGAAGATAAGAGGTAGTGAATAGATATCTTTAAATTCTTCACTTTAGATTTTGAGTCAGGGCCTCATAGAACTTTGAAGTCACTGACCATGTAGGATAAGCTGTCCTTTGAGCCTAGGGATCCACTTATTTCTACAATTATTTCTCCTCTAGTGTCAGATCAAGATACAGATACACATTACAACTGGCTATGGTATGGGTGTTAAGTCTTTAAATTCGAATCCTCATGTTTATAAAAGACTCTTTGCTTAGGGTTCCAGACCTAGATGTAATACAATAAAAATTACTGTATACACATATGTATACTTTTTTCCATATCGGAGAGCAAATATTAAAAATAATTGTTCAGAATACTACTCCTGTCCAAAATAGGATAACCATATTATAGACTTAAAATATTCATAATAGTGAAAACAGTCAGGCAATTTATTAATTCCTCTGGTAAGGATAAATATATCTTAATGATCAAAAGAGCAGAGCATACTCTCACAAGATGTTTTTCCCTATGTATTTTTTTTTCATTTTACTACTGTTTTAGCCTAATGTTCTGGAGATACAGCTATTATGTTCTGTTTAGAATGTGGCCATTATTTTCTCATTTTTATCTCACAGTTCTTCGATGTTTACAGGATTACGATCAGTCACTTTAAAATAGAGCCCTGTTGCTGCTTTGTATGGATCCTTGCTGTTGTCACTGACTATTCAGTATTCTGAACTGCTGCTGTCAATTTTGTTACTACAAGGTGAATCCTTGTTTTAATACTCCTGTGAAGACTTAAAATATACACTCAGGCATGTTCAATCGATTATAAATATTTCTCTTATATTAGAAGAGGAGACTTGTTCACATCTAATTTTTAAAATACATCTTTTTTTTGTTGTTGTTGATGAAAATGTTCTGGATCAACAAACAGCTTTAGAGACTGATGGCCTTTTAAATTCCTCAAATGTGGTCAATAAATATGATTACCCCATGAAACACTGACCTGTTCTGGATACTGATTTTCCCCCCAGAATTCACAAAAAGAAAAATGAATTTAATAACACTTAGCTCCTGCTAGGCTCTCAGGAATTCTAGAGGACACACTCTTCATCTATCCCTCTTATTTTTATTTTTCTCATGTTTATTCGTATATTTATTATTTATATCAAAGTTCAGCTCAGATACAGTATTAGGAGTATGCATCATGCATCACCTTGAACTATAAAAAAAAAACTTGAAAAACATATAGTCCTTCTAGGGTTTCTAATCTGTTAAGTGAAGTGAATAGCTGAGACACAAATCTTCAGTAGAATGTGACAAGCTCTTTGGTGAATTTTTGCCTATAATTAAAGATAGTATTAAAACACTACCTGAAATTTTTTTTTAAAAGTTCTCAGTATTTTCACTTTTAAAAGTATTATTAGTGATTAATACACTAAAAATAAAGTATTTATTTTTAATGTGATACTAAATATAGTTAAGAATCATGTATTTTAATAACTTAACAATGCATATTCAATGATGAAAACAGTATTTTAAAAAACCCAACAAAACAGAAGATGCCTGCTCTCTGAATTATAAGCCATTGGAATGAGAACATATGGCTCAGTATAAGAATGAGTACAGTTGCAGAATGCTAAATTTTAAAGCAAAACATCTCAAATTTTTACCCTAACATATCTTCCACATTTTCTCTGGTGAGGATTAAAGTGGTTAAATTAGTTCTTAACTCTCTTGTTCTGGCTTTTGTTTGTACACTGGATTCTTAACAGTTCTTCTTCTCAGGATAAATGTATATCAGAACTATTTTGTATGATAGCAAATGAAAACAGGTTGATTTATTCCTCTGATATTTCTTTAGGAGACTCAAACACTAAGTCATTCATTATGCAACATTCATCTCACACTTGGCCCTCCATTTGAAGTTTCTAAAAATAGTTCGAGTTAATGACTAAAATTAGTGTGCTCTCTTATGATGGATCGAGAATTCATCTTCATGTTATATTAATCAGTTATTGTGAAAGCTCTTTAAAGCTATTTCACTCATCGTATAAACATTCAGAGTAGAAAATAACTCCCATTCATAATAAAAATTCATGTTTAACTACTAATAATAGTCATTCATCATAGATACCTCTTCTCAGATATCTATACTTAGATATTTCTTATGTGCTTCATATCATTATACATATTTAGCTTCCAGCATCTTATTTAAAGTAGCTTTGTGAATTTTTAGCCTATATTACTAAAAGATATATTTAGTAAACTCATTATAATAACTACAATCTATTTCTCAGGTTTTAGATTTTTTTAACAACTAAATCTGTATTTTTAAGCTGAGAGCAACCTAGATGTCCCATGATAAAAGAATGGATACAGAAAATTTGGTTCATTTACCTAATGGAATACTACTCAGCTATTAAGAACAATGACATCCTGAGTTTTGCAGGCAAATGGCTGGAACTAGAAAATATGATCCGGAGTGAGGTAACTCAGACCCAAAGGACATGGATGCATGCTATGTACTCACTAATATATGAATATTAGCCAAAAAAAATTTACAGAATACCCAAGATACAGTCCACAGAGTTCAAAAAAGTAAACAAGCTGAAGGGCCCAAGTGAGGATACCTCAGTCCCACTGGGGAGGAAGAAGAAAGCAATCACAAGTGGGGAGGGTGGGAGGGATCTGGGAAAGAAAGTGGACAAGTGGATGGGGGTAGAGGAAAGAGGGGGGCATGATCTGGTATTGAGTGAGGGGAAAGACTAAAGCCCTGAGGGCCAGCAGAAAGAATGGAAACAGACAACCTAGGGAGGTAGGAGGTTGGACGGATCCTCCAGAATGCACCAGAGACCTGATTGGTGAGAGACTCTCAGGACTCAAAGGGAGGGACCTTAGATATAATGCCAGACAGTAGGGAGATGGAACTTACAGAGCCCACCTCCAGTAGGAAGACAAGGTATTAAATGAGGGGGTTGACTTCCCACAGTCAAAACTCTGACCCATAATTATTCCTATTTTAAAAAACTACAGAGATGGAAATTGAGATGAATATGAGGAAAAAAAGGTCCAGTGACAGGCCCAAATTGAGATACAGCTCAAAGGGAGTTCCCAAGACCTGACACTATTACTGAGGATATGAAGAACTCTAAAAAGGGACCTATCATGACTGCCCTCCAGAAGAGCTAACAAGCAGCTCAAAGAGTCAGATGCAGATACTTGCACCCAACTAATGAACAGAAGCTTCTGACTCCTGTGGTTGAGTTAGGAAAAGGCCTAAAGAAGCTGAGAAGGAGGACAACCCTGTGGTAGGACCATCAGTCTCAATTAATCTGGACTCCCAAGATCTCTCAAAGACTGAACCACCAAAAAGGTAGCACACACCAGCTGATATGAGGCCCCCAACATATATACACCAGAGGACTGCTGGGTCTGTGTTCAAACAAAGATGATGCACCTAACCCTCAATAGACTGGAGGCCTCAGGGAGTTTAGAGGTCAGATTGGGTGGGGAGTGGCGGTTGAGGGGTGGGGAGTAGGGACAGCCTGGTGGAGATGTTTGGGATGTGGAATAGTCAAAGGGTGGACTGGGGGCCAGAATAAAATCTGGAGTGTAAAAATAAATAAATAAATAAATAAATAAATAAATAAATAATCAATCTTTCAAAACAGAAAAAAGTTTAAATGCATTATGTAGGCACAAGAAACAGAGATTCATGAAATTGTGTGACAGTTGTAACATAAATTTCATATTCATGGTAAATTTATGTCATAAGTTTTAAATCCATTGACAGACATCATATTTTTTAAATTCACTCTAAATAAAAATCTACAATTGGTACAATGTTAAAAAAATCTGTATTTTAGTATGTTAAGAATTTTAGTTTAAATGATGCTATGCCATTTGGGGTAATAATGCTCACACCAAGCAATAAGCTATATTAAAACAAACAAACAAACAAACAAACAAACGAAAAATCAAACGACAACCAAAAACCCTAATGTGAGTCATGAGAAACTTTTTCCCCCATTGTTGATAAGGAAAGTCTAAAAGACCCCAGAAACAATATAAGCTATTAACAAAACAGTTAAACAATGCCCTTGGTTACCTCACAGAGGTCAGTTGCAAGTCTCTATTGCTGAAGACACCACCTTTTATAGACAACTGACTTGAAGAAATTGACCTAGGATCCTCCTCCCCAAGGGCCAGTTCTTAGAGTATGTGAAATTGCTGTGCATGCTGCCAAGGGAGAAGGCAAGCCACAGTTGTACCTCCATGTGCTGCCTATGGAACACAGCACAGTAAGATATCACTAAAGGTGAAACAGTGGCACATATCAGGAGTAACCACCAACCATCCTAATTCAACCTACTCCATTTTATAGGATGGTGTTCATACTTAGTACTGACTGAGTCTAGTGAATTACCTTTGGCTCTTGGTGAACAACCTACTAATGACACTTGTACTTTCAAACTGAATTCTAAACAATTATTTGTTTATGCCCACTGATAAGATTAGCATTCACACCTCATCAAGGAGGCTTCATTTTTATCCTTTTTTTTTTTTTTTTTTTTTTTTTTTTTAGCAAACATAGCATTACAAAAAGGTACAAGTGGTCAAACAAATTCAGAGGACAACTGAATATGGAGTTACCAGATACAATTGATAAATCGCCCCTACAGCTAAGACTCTGAGAACACCTAGTAAAAGGTGGTAAAAAGATTGGAAGCACCTGAGACCGAAGAACTCTGCTATTATATAGAAGCTGAACCTAAGAACTATCAAGAATATTAGTACCTCAACAATATAGGCAAAATAACAACATCAGTTGACAGGCCAATGTTGATGACTAAAGCCTCCACATCCCTACTGCGTGAAGAATGATTATGATGTTAAAGATTGGCAAGAGAGGGAGATCAATCTTCTCCAGTGACAATCCTCTTACTAGATTAGCCAATCCAAAGAGATTATCTTTAGGCATATATACATTTGAGCAACAACTTATTAACTAAGCAGGTTGTATTTATAAATTTAACTGTATGTACATATGCATATTTGTATGTATACATGTAACAATAATAATCAAAGAAAAAAGAGGTCACATACATTTTAGGAGTGTTGGTGGTGGGATAATGAAAAAAATTACGAAAAGGAGAGAGAGGGGGGATGTTGTGATACAGTACTTACATATGAATTTCTCAAAAACTAAAAATATTTAACAACAGAGAATTTCTCTTTGTTATTTAAAGCATTTTATCTATTCTTCTCCATCTTTATCTGCATTTAACCAATGCTATGGTAAAGGCAGCATACAGATTTCTCAGATTCCAGTTCTTCTTTCTCTTCCTTTTTTCTTGCATCATCTTTCATGAATATCTGTCTCTTCTACACCAACTGTCCTTACTTTACTATTGTGACATTAATAGTAGGAAACGTAATACAGTTCTGTATTAATCTGTTTCACATTACTAAAATGAAACACTCAAGGTTACTTATTGTTAGAGGATAAATGTGTTTATTTAGCTCAGAGTTCTGTAGTTTTCAGTCCAAGATCAGATGCTCACACTCCCTCAAGCCTGTAATAAGAACCAAGAACACCAGAGTGTGTATTGGAGCAACATGCTCACAACACAGATGGGAGACACAGAGGGACCACTGCTTACTTTCCAAAAAAATCTACTGGGAAATCACAATTTCAATATAATAAGCATTTTCCACATTCTGCCTGCCTACTGCTTTCCAATATCTCTATCCCTGTGGACTAAGCCTTTAGGTGCACAGCATCTGGAAGATACTTAACAAAACCATAAGAAAAGTTTTTCGCTGTGAAAAATTTCTGCTTCTTAAAAAACTGTATGTCATTCTCTCTTGCCTTTCACACCCGAGTTCTTGGTGGCTTCATAAGCACAACTTTTTCAGCGGTTTTCAAGCTTAGCCACACTTCTGCTCCCAGCTGCTCCACAGGACTTGTTATTACCCGATACAATTGTGTGTATAATCACTCGCAGAGACATTCTTCACCACACTATGTCTCCTTGACCCACCCAGGCAATCTACCTTCAAAAAACCAATAGTATTGCAGCTTTCTTGTGCATTTCATCACACCTGTTTAATTTACCTTACTGGCTTCAAGATCTCTGTTTTATTTTTTGTTTGTTTGGTTTTTATCTGCATGCGTTTTGCTTAAAGGTTTCTGAGTGAATTTGCTTCAGCTAAACTCTTGAGCCACCAGTTCTTTTCACACATACCTTAGTAAGATGAAACCTATTTACTAGTTGCTAAATTCTAAAGCTTACCAGGTCAAATGAATTCACCTTGACATTATTCCTAGCACGTTGCCCTCATGTTCATCATCTATGGAATCTGTGGATTTCACCTTCTTCTCTGTTTGGCCTCTTAATTTGCACAGGTGGTTGCTTATATGCTAGTAACAAGATCTATTTTTAGAAAGTTAAAACTTACATTTTCACTTATTAATGTAAATTGTTACACTGAACTTTGAAATCCTCTGCTAATCAGACTCTGTTAATGTCTTTGACTTCAAATTCTTAGATTCTCTTTGGAAGTGCCTTCTAATTTCATGTCAGGTCGCATTATTGCTACTGCCATCATTTGTCCTATGGTGTCACCCTTATGCCTGCTTCTTTCTTTGGCAGATTTCTTTTTTTATCTGTTGCTTGCTCATAAGTTTTTTTTCCAGAATGTCACAAATGTCATTCTTCTACAAAATTTCCCTTGTTCTTAGTGACAAGTACCTCCCCAGTCTCTTTGTTTAATTGTCTGATTTTATTTTTGTCACAGTTATTATTTTCCTGTTCATTTATCTATAGTATTTAATTCTTTAGTTCTTTGATATTGATGGTGATACAACCACAAATATCTTATTGTATTCTCAGTATTTTTACCATCTAGAAAACATGGAAGATATGTGTGTATGTTGGCATGTCTGCATAAACACCTCTGAATCATTTTCTTTGTGTATTTCTTCAGAAGAAATCCTTACAAATGAAATAACTGAGTTCTATTAAATTACATTGAAAAACTGCCTGTATTTTATGCTTGCCACTTTTTATCAAATATGAAAAATGAGACATTTTCTTTATCCACATATCCATTAATGGGTAACTATATTAATATTTTACTCTGACTCTAGTCAACAATACCACAATGAATGTTAGAAGACAAATATCTCCTTGAAATTCTGATTTGATTTTTTTGATATATACATAGAACTTTGACTTTTATATCATATGGTAGTTACATTTTTATTTTTAAGTGAGGTTCCCTGTACTTTCTATAGCAGTTTTCCTAATTTAAATTCTTATCAACAATATATATATATATATATATATATATATATATATATTCTCCTTTATATCCAAATCCTTACAGCATTTACGATCTACCATTTTATTAGTCAAGTTAACAGGTGTGAGATCACATCTGACTGTTGCTTGATTTGTGATGTTCTTATAATTAATCCTATTACAGATATTTTTATATCTTAGTCATCCATGACTTCATTTGAGAAGTGACTTACTCATCCTTCTAAAAGAAGTTTCTCAATGCTCTACTCAATGATAACTTCATCAAAGAAGAAATAAAGAAAGAAATTAAAAACTTTTTAGAATTTAATAAAAATGAAGGCACAACATACCCAAACTTATGGGACACAATAAAAGCAATGCTAAGAGGAAAACTCATACTCTGAGCATCTCCAAAAAGAAACTGCAGAGGGCATACACTACCAGCTTGACACTGCATCTGAAAACTCTAGAAAAAAAAGAAGCAAAAACACCCAAGAGGAGTAGACAGAAGGAAATAAACTCAGGGCTGAAATCAACAAACTATAAAGAAAAAAAAAAACTATATAAAGAATCAACAAAACCAGGAACTGGTTCTTTGATAAAATCAACAAATAGATAAACCATTAGCCAGACTAATCAGAGGGCACAGAGACAGTATCCAAATTAATAAAATCATAACTGAAAAGTGAGACATAACAACAGAAAATGAGGAAATTTAAAAAAAATCAGATCTTACTACAAAAGACTATACTCAAAAAAAATGAAAAATCTGGATAAAATAAACAATTTTATAGACATATATTAGGTTCCAAAGTTAAATCAGAAAAACCATCTAAACAATCCCACAACCCCTAAAAAAAATACCAGCAGTCATTAAAAGTCTCCCAATCAAAAATAGCCCAAGACCAGATGAGTTTAGAGAAGAATTCTATCAGACCTTCAAAGAAGACCTAATACCAATACTCTTCAAACTATTCCACAAAATAGAAAAAGAAGGAACACTACTCAATTCACTCTATAAAACCACAGTTATGATTATACCTAAACCACACAAAAATGCGACAAAGAAACAGAACGTCAGACCAATTTCCCTCATAAATATCGACGCAAAAATACTCGATTAAATTCTCGCAAACTGAATCCAAGAACACATCAAAAAGATCATTCACCATGATCAAGTAGGCTTCATCCCAGGAATGCAGGGATGGTTTCATCAGCATAATCCACTATATAAACAAACTTAAAAAAACAAACCACATGATCATCTCACTAGATGCTGAGAAAGCATTTGACAAAATTCCATGCCCCTTCATGGTAAAAGTCTTGGAAAGATCAGGAATTGAAGGCCCACACTTAAACATAGTAAAAGCAATATTCAGCAAACCAGTAGCCAACATTAAATTACATGGAGAAAAACTTGAAGCAATTCCACTAAAATCAGGGACTAGACAAGGCTGTCCATTCTCTTACTACCTCTTCAATATAACACTCAACGTCCTAGCCAGAGCAATTAGACAATAAAAGGAGGTCAAAGGGATATAAATAATAAAAGAAGAAGTTAAAATATTACTATTTGCGGATGATATGACAGTATAATTAAGTGACCCCAAAACTTCCACCAGAGAACTCCTAAACCTGATAACTTCAGCAATGTGACTGGATACAAATTAATTCTAACAAATCAGTAGCCTTCCTCTACTCAAAGAATAAACAGGCTGAGAATGAAATTAGGGATATGACACCCTTCACAATAGTCACAAATAATATAAAATACCTTGGTGTGACTCTAACCAAGCAAGTGAAAGATCTGTATGACAAGAACTCTTCAAGTCTCTGAAGAAAGAAATCAAGAAGAACTCAGAAGATGGAAAGATCTCCCATGCTCATAGATTGACAGTATTAATATAGTAAAAATGGCCATCTTGCTGAAAGCAATCTACAGGTTCAATGCAATTCTCATCAAAATTCTAACTTGATTCTTCATAGAGATAGAAAGAGCAATTTGCAAATTCATTTGGAATAAACAAAAACTCAGGATAGTGAAAACTGTTCTCAACAATAAAAGATCTGGGGGACTCACCATTCCTGACCTCAAGCTGTATTATAGAGTAATCATGATCAAAACTGCATGGTATTGTTATAGATACAGATAGGTAGATCAGTGGAATAGAAATGAAGACCCAGAAATGATCCTACACATCTATGGTCACTTGATCTTTGACAAAGGAGTTAAAATCATCCAGTGAAAAAAGACAGCATTTTCAACAAATGGTGCCGCTTCAACTGGTGGCCAGCATGTAGAAGAATGCAAATTGATCCATTCTTCTCTCATTGTACAAAGCTCAAGTCCAAGTGGATCAAGGACCTCCACATAAAACCAGATACACTGAAACTAATGGAAAAGAAAGCGGGGAAGATCCTCTAGCACATGGGCAAAGGGGACAATTCCTAAACAGAACATCAATGGCTTGTGCTCTAAGAGCAACAATAGACAAATAGGGCCTCATAAAATTGTAAAGATTCTGTAATTCAAAGGACACTGTCAATAGTGCAAAATGCCAATCAACAGATTGGGAAAAGACCTTTACCAATCCTACATTTGATAGAGAACTAATATCCAGTATATACATAAAATACAAGAAGTTAGATTCTAGAGAACCAAATAACACTATTAAAAATGGGGTACAGAGCTAAACAAAAAAATTCTCTCTCTCTTTTTTTAAAAGATTTATTTCTTCTATGTGTGTGAACACATTGTGGTTCTCCCTGGACACACCATAGGAGAGCATTGAATCCTATTACAGATGTTTGTGAGCCACCATGTGGTTGCTGATAACTGAAAATAGGAGAGTACACATGGAAGATCCCATGGCTCCGGCTGTATATTTAGCAGAGGATGGCTTTGTCTGGTTTCAATGGGAGGAGAGGCATTTGGTCCTGTGAATACTTGATTCCCCAGTATAGGGAATGCCAGGACGATGAGGTTGGAGTGGGTGTGTGGGTGGGGAGCACCCTCATAGAAGCAGGGGGAAGGGGAATGGGTTGGGGTTTCCCAAAGGGATACCAGGAAAGAGGATAACATTTGAAATCTAAATAAATAAAATATCCAGTAAAAAAATAAGGCTTCCACTTACAACTATATATACCTGGAGGGCATCATGCTCAATGAAATAATATATGCAACAAAAGTGAATACTGCATGATATCCCGTATAAATATACTTACAAAAATCATGCTGATGGAAATGGAGAAGTACTATTATCTAATAGAGAGGGTGAGAGAATATGAAAATATTTTAAAAATACTTTAATTATGGAATGAATGAGCTAGGGAGACCTGATATCCAAGCACAGTTGCTATATTTAGTAAAAAAATTATCATATACTTAGTTTTCTAAGAAAGTATATTTTAAGTGTTTTAATAGAAAACGAAAGGAGCAACAATTATGTTAAATTATGGACCTGCTAACTAGCTTCTAGTTATCATCATTTTACAATGTAAATATGTGTGTTTCTAGTTAACTTTAATGAGGTCATTGCAGAATAATTTCAGTCGAGGGATTGTCTAGTTCATGTTGGCCTCTGAATATGTTCATCAAGGACTGTTTTGATTATCTATTAATATGAGATTGGCTTACTTTGCTGCAGTGGCTTCAAGGCTGGGCGTTTGGTCATAGACTGTGTAAAAAAGCTAGTTAAGGTGAAATATCAAAGTTATTTTGATTTGCATTTTTCTGATCACTAAGGACATTTAACATTTCTTTATGTGCTTCTCGGCCTCTTGAGATTCCTCTGTTATGAATTCTCTGTTTAGTTCTATACCAAATTTTTTGATTTGGTTGTTTGGTTTTTTGGAGGTTAACTTGCTGAGTTCTTAATATATTTTGGATATTAGCTTTCTATCAGATGTGGAATTAGGGAAGATATATTTTTCCAATCTATAGGTTACCGATTTGTCCTATTGACTATGTCCTTTGCCTTACAGAAGCTTTGCCATTTCATGAGATCCTATTTGTAGATCCTTGATCTTTGAGCCTGAGCCACTGGAGTTCTGTTTAGGAAAATTTCCCCTGTACCCATGAGTTCGAGGCTCTTTCCTACTTTCTCCTTTATTAGATTCATGTGGTTTTATTCATTTTATTAGATCTATGTGGTTTTACATTGAAGTCCTTGATCCACTTGGACTTAAACTTTTTCAAGGAGACAAATATAGATCTACTTTTATTTTTGTACATACTGACTGCCAGTTAGGCCAGTACCATTTATCAAAGATGCTTTCTTTTTTTTCATCTTATATTTTTGGATTCTTTGTCAAAGATCAAGTGTGCATAAGTGTGTGGGTTTTATTTCTGGGTCTTCATTTCTATTCCATCAATCATTGTGTTTGTCTCTGTACCAATACCATGCAGTTTTTATGACTATTGCTCTGTAGTATAGATTGAGGTCAGGAATTTTGATTCCCTCAGAAGTTCCTTTATTGTTAAGAATTGTCTTTGCTATCGGAGATTTTTTTTCCCATGTGAAATTGAGAATTAAACGTTCCATGTCTTTGAAGAATTGTATTTGAATTATGACGGGAATTGCATTGAATTTGTAGATTGCTTTCAGTGGGATGGCCATTTTTATGATGTTAATCATAAAACATCATTATGTAAACATTTTTATGATGTTAATCCTATCAATTCATGAGCATGGGAGATCTCTCCATTTTCTGAGGTCTTCTTCCATATCTTTCTTGAGAGACTTGAAGTTTTTGTCTCACAGACCTTTCACTTTTGTTTACTGAGATTAAACCTTACATAATTCAGAATAGCTAAGATCAAAAGCTCAGGTTACAGCACATGTTCGCAAGGATGTAGAGAAAAAGGAACATTCCTCCATTACTGGTGGGATTACAAACTGGTACAACCACTCTGGAAATCAATCTGGATGTTACTCAGCAAATTGGAAATAGATCAACCTGAAGACACAGCTATATCACTACTGGGCATATACCCAAAAGATGCCCAACCATGTCACAAGGGCACATGTTTCACTATTTTCATAGTGGACTTATTTGTGATAGCCAAAAGCTGTAAACAACCTAGATAGATGTCCCACAACTGAAGAATGAATACAGAAAATGTGGTTAATTTACACAATAGACTATTATATAGCTATTTAGAATGAGGACATTATGAATTTTGCAGGCAAATGGATGGAACCAGAAAATATCATCCTTTGTAAGGTATTTCAGGCCCCAAAAGACATCTATAGTATCTGTTTACTAATAAGTGTATATTAGCCAAAGAAGTATAGAATACCCAGGATCCAATTCACTGAATTAAAAAAGGTTAACAAGCCAAAAGGCCCAAGTGAGGATGCTTGAATCCCACTTGGTAGGGAGAAGAAAGTAGATTGCATGCAGAGGGAGGGAGGTAACTGGATGGGAGAGGGGAGGGCAGGGGAAAAGGGAACATGATCAGTATGGGGGGTGCAACAGGATTGAAGACCTGAGGATCAACAGAATGAATGGAAATATGCAACCTTAGGAGGTAGGAGGTGGTGGGACACTCTAGAATGTACCAGAGACCTGTGCGGTGAAAGAACATTAGAACTCAAAGGGAAGCACCTTAGATGAAATGTCCAGACGGTGGGGAGAGGGAACTTGTAGAATCTATCTCCAGTAGAAATATAGGGAAGGGTGCATCAAGTAGAAGGGTGGGTTGCCATCCCACAGCCAAAAACTCTGACCTAGAATTGTCCCTGTCTAAAAGAACTGTAGAGACTGATAAATGGAGAATAATAGACTAAGGGAAAGGAGGTTCAGTCACTGGACCCAAATTGGGACCCATCTCAAGGAGAGGCTCCAAGGCCTAATTGATGCTATGGTGTACTTTCAGACTGGAGGCTAGCATGGCTGCCCTCTGAGAGACCCAACTGAGACAGAAGCAGATACACATATCCAAACAATGGACTGAAGTCAGGGACCCCTGTGGTTGAATTAGGAAAAGGCTGGAAGATGTTGAGGAGGAGCGTGACCCTATAGGAAGAACAACATTCTCAACAAACCTCGACCCTCTAGATCTCTCAGACCCCGAGCCACCAATTGGGCAGCATATACTGTCTGGTTCAAGGCCCCTGACACATATTTATGAGAGGACTGCCTGGTCTGGACTCAGTGAGAGAAGATGCACCTAACCCTTGAGACACTTGAGGCCCCAGGGAATGGAGAAGCTTGGTGGGGGTATGGGTGGGTGGGTAGGATGTGAGTGTGTTAGTGTGTGTGTGTGTGGGGGGGTCATCCTCTTTGGAGATGGGGGAGGAGGAATGGGATGGGGAAATGTGGGAAGGCAGAATGGGAGGGAAAATGAGTGTAAAAATTGATTAATGATGATGATGATGGTGATATAATAATAATAATAATAATAGTAATAATAAAATAAAAGTAATAAAGGAAAGCTAGCTAAGCATGTATCTGCAAGCAAACAAGCAAGCATTGTTTCTTCTATGTTTCTTTTTCCCACTTCTAGCTTGTGTCCTGTCTGTATTTTCTTCAGTGATATACCATGAACAGATCATATAAGCCAAATTAATCACTACCTGCCCTACAGTTCATATTTGCTCATGGCATTTGTCACTTACCAAAATGAAGCTATAGCATATATAAATCTATTACATTAAAACCATTAAGTGTATACAAGTTTGATTTATCGATTGTATTTTAATCATTCTGTGAAAGGGGAAAATTCAAGACATCTAATTGTTTGTTTCTTATATCAATGACAACTTATGAAATATTTCATGTTCTGAATTTATCCTAGAAGTTGTAATAACCTGAATGGTCTTTTAAAACTGTAAATCCCCCAGATATGTAACAACATGGAAGAATTGTATTACTTACTGGGGTGACATGATATGTATATTGTCAAATGACCGAAGACTAAATTATTTGCCTGCAGACTTCAAAAGCTTTATGAACATTCATACCAGGTTGTATTATATTATCGAATGGATTATAAACTGAAAAGAAAGCACTCCAAACAAAGGAATTATCATAGTCTCAGGAAGGCAGTTTTTAATGATCTAAATATTCTCACTATTCCATTAATAATTGGAATAGTTTTTCTCTGTATTTATTAATGTTATAAATAAACAATGGGTTAGTGTTTTTTTAAACTGGCTCAGAAACATTAATGTGTAATTTTATCTTGCATTTTCTTGTTGTGTTCCTGAAACTTCATAAAAGAAAGACGTGAACTATTAAATGTGAAAGTAAGGTTAAAGACATTTTTGTAATTTTTTTCATTAATCCACAATATGGTTCTAACATGTTAGGAACTTGAAAAGAAAATATAAACTCCTAGGAGCCACATTAAATGAAATAACAATATTGAAAACTGAAGTAGAAAAGGATTCTCATTAGGGGGTCTTTGCATTTTAAAAGCCTTAAAATTAAAATTGCTGCAAGTGATTTCCATAAAGAGCTGAAAATTTTGGTTTATACTAGATTAGAGGCTGCATTAGGCGCCGAGAATATATTGCCTATTGTCCTCAACCTGAAAGGTTTGACTGTTTCATGTAAAATTTCCATAAAATGCAATGTTTTCTGAAATTTTACTGTTATTTGTTGGAAGTGCCTTTCTGTCACTTGTGACTTAAGTCAGCAGGGATGGTTGTTTTCTTGAGTAGCAGTGTAAAGGGAGAGAAAGTAGAAAAGAGTTAAGACATGTGACCTTTTCCTGTTGTAACTAGTTTATGGCTAGTTTTAGAATCAGCAAATAAGTAAGTATAGATCAGTTACCACTTTACTGGAAAATATTAGCAATGGTTAATACCTGTTAGGTGCTGACTGTGTGTGTATAATGGCACTCAAAATAGCATCTAAAATATGTCTATTCTCACTTTTCTGTAAGTCAACTTTGTATACTAATTAGCCTCTAGTGAACCCATCAGGAATATATGGATGAAGCTAATGGCTCAAGGGTCATATTATCTATTTTCTTTTATGTGCTATCATGTTCGCAAGTGTCATGGATTTCTGGCTCAAGGTTTCAATAAAGGTCAATTTCTCTGACTATAGAAGATAGACAGTTGAATTTCTATAAAGAAAAAAAGAATTTTGCTCTTACTTCAGAAAATGTATAGCTAATGTACCTATAGCAAAAGACATAGTGACATAAATACATTATGACTTAATACACATTTCACATCACATGAGAGCTTTCACGAATGGAGATATGAAGAAATAGCTGGACAGTTTTTCCTTACTCTGTTAAAAAATGGAATAGTTGTATAGACGTATTATGGGACAAGGTGGATATGATCTAACAGAGGTCTATTGAGTCTCTTTTCCATCAGTGTGTCCTCAGAAACAGGAATATTAATTTTCTTTGGATAAGCCAACTTCAGTGGAATGAAGGATGTATTTATATGTGTATATGAGTGTGTATGCTCTCATATAATTACAATTGCACATGCATACATCCGTATATGCTTGTGGAGGACAGAGGACAGCCTCACATACCATTCTTTAGGAACTTGCCATCACAGTTTTGAGAAACTTTCATTGGCTTGGAACTTGACAAATACATTCCAAGGATCTATTTCAGGCTTTTTAAAATAATGGTGGCTCTAGTGATAGAATTTATATCCTTGTGTTTCCAAGGCAAGCACTTTGCTGGCTCAACCATCTCTCAAGACAACTATAATGATTTTGACCTGTGATGGTGAGAATGAGAAGCATGATTCAGTTTCCTTTTTGCTGTTTATTAATATGTTCAAGGACCATAGTTGATAAAGTATATCCTTAACCCCATCAGATCTATCAGTAATCACATGTAGTAATTAACTGTAACATCATCATGTCTCAATTTTGACTTATGACATAAACAATTATTTAACAAAGAAAAACCCAGTAACCTAAGACTATTACTTATCATCATGCTTATTAAATCTAACACAAAATTTAAAATGTTGCTCAATTTTCTCCTCCAAAGACTTCCTGGAGCATAATGTTTCGTTAATAACTTGACGATTATTATGTACATATCACATTCCAGATAATATCTGATTGCTTTATGGTGTTTTATTTAATCATTAGAACAGTTTGTTGAAGTAGTTTCCAGTGCCTTTATCTTGTTCACATTACAAAGGGTGAAAATGAGATAAGGGGACACAAAGATAATGAACCACTCTTAAGAGTATCTCATTTTACTTTTGCTGTACTAATAAGTGACTGCTTAAACTTGGACATATCAAATTTTAGATACACATCACACTGAATGGAACTTCCTAATAACCTATAACTGTGTATTAATTTAAGGATTATCTGGCCACATTTGTCTAAATATAACCTTATATTGGGCATTGTGAAGATAAAAAATACATCATAATTTGAAACATTTTCAGTGAAAGAATTAAAAACTAGAAAGAATTTATGTTAATTTCAATCTCAAATCTATTGACAAATGTACAAAATTAATCTTATGGTCACACAGAACAGAAAACATTTCTGTTATGTCTTTATCAGTTGTTAATAGAGATAAACTTTTGAGTCATGGAATTGAGAGTTTCAGAATATTGCAATAAATATCACCTAGGGCATATTATTTAAGTTAAAACAGCTTCTATCAGGGAAAAACAATAGATATATTATTAACTTTAAAAATTAATTGAAATTTGAAAATCTAGATGCTCAGATTTTTTTTTTTCTGTCTTGCTAAATGTGATACTGGAATTTGGAGATATTTTATTGTATTGAAATCAATTCAAGACCTGAAAGTATATTTTAAGCCACGATTATATTTGTGGACCATGCTACCTACAGGGGCTATATTGATCTGAGTGGCCTCCATTGCCACCTAAGGTCATTGTCATGTCCAGGTCCATGCTGTTGCCAAAGGCTATGTCTAGATCCATGGTCCTATAGTAATCAGGGTCTGTGTTACCACCAAAGACTATGTATAAAGTAGGATATGCTGCCATCGAGGGTTGTGATGGTTAGTGTTGATGTTTAAAATCTATACTGCCACAGAGAAGGTGCTGAGGTCTGTGGCATGTGCTGGCAATGGAGACTATGTGGATGTCTGTGGTCCTTGCTCCACATTGTCTCCAGGAACCACGTTTAAGTCCACAATGCCTGTTACCTCTGACTTTACAGGGCAAGTTAGCTTTTTGGCCATGGTGTTCATGACTGCAGACTCAAAGTTGAAGAAGAGAAACAGAATTTGAGGACAACACCTAAATCCATTGAACCAACTCCCCCCTAAAGTAACAGCCCAGAAATGAAGCAATCAAAGAAAAAATTTAAAATTGTGATAGAGACGGTGAATATCCATGGTTGATGGCTTTTGTTTTATTTTTTTAAAGGGACTGGCCACTGGGAATTTGACAATGCTCCAGTAAGTATATGAGCAGCGCAAATTGGATTTTTCTTCCTTCCTTGTTTCCTTGCTTCCTCTCCTCTCCTCTCCTCTCCTCTCCTCTCCTCTCCCCCCCCCCCCCCCCCCCCCCCCCCCCCTCCCCCCTCCTCCTCCCTTCTGTTTTTTCCTTCCTTCCTTCCTTCCTTCCTTCCTTCCTTCCTTCCTTCCTTCCTTCCTTCCTTCCTTCCTTCCTATCTTATTCTCTTCTTTCCCTCATCCTTCTCTTTTTCTTCTTTCTCTTTCTCCTTCTTGGAGGAGTGTCACAAGGGTGGGAAGGTGGACCTGGGAGGGCTGGGAATTGAGTGAGATTGTGCTTCATGATGTTAAATTTCCAAATAATCAATTAAAAATATTATTTAAAAACACAGAAGTAGAAGAAAACAATTTCTTGTGTTCTGACTTCTATAAAAATTTGAATTTTGAAGCAGAATATAATTTATTATTTCATATACTCTTTATTTTGTATGTGTAGTCATTAATTTTTGCTAGTTTTAAAGGAAACACCAAAAGGTTATTCGAATAAAATGTAATTAGGAACTGATAAACTTGTAAACGCTATACAGTGCAGGAGGAATCTTCTCATGCAGGACAATCAATGTGGGGTGGATGCAATTGTCTGTGTAATCTCTATGCTGTTCAGGGTTGAATAAAATTGTTAGTTTAAGTTTGAAAATAATGAGAACATTAAACAGACATAGTAAGGGTGTCCATAGTTCTGAGAAAGACACATTCACTGTGAAATAGAAAATTAATTCTATTTTTTTCTTTACGGAATTGTAATAAGACCTAGATTGTCAAATAGGCATTTGAAATAGTCATTTATTTCAAAGAGCAAAATTGCTGCACTAGGCTTAATATGAAATGGCATGACTAGTTTTGTGTTGCTCAATCCTTTTATCTCCTGGGCTTTGAGTATTACTATAACCCATACATATCTACACTCAACATAGAAACTGATTCTGGTATACTCTATGATGCCACATATTTCTTTTGTCTTTTTCTGCATTGTCTTAAAACAGTTTATGAACTCATTTTTGGAAATTACCATTAGAATTGGTAGCATGTTTATTTCAGTATTCAAGGCTAGAATAAACACACGTAATTTGCATTTTCTGAGTATACATGTTCATGCATGTATACAAACATGCACATGCACATGACATAGCTTCTGAAATTTGTGTTTGCCATATTTTTTAAAAACAGGCTGTCTCATGAAGCCAAAGTTCACAAATTCAGTGAGGCTGGCTAACCAGCTAGCCCCAGAGGTCCCACTGTCTCAGCTTCCCAGGCCCTGGGTTACAGACACACGCCCATATACCTAGATCCTTACATATGCACTGACTCTGAACTCAAGGCCCTATTTTTACAATGAAAGGATTTTTACCAACTAAGTCACTACAGTGCTCTATGATGTCCATTACAAATTAAGAAAATAACAGTTTTGAGGATAAAAGTAAATTCTGGCCATGACTGTGTGCAATCCTGTGCTATGGAATAGATTATAAAGTACTTTAAAACATTTACTTCAGAGACAAAGAATTACAAATTGGAAGATATACATTTGAATTTTACCTAATATTTTTAAAATGATTTTTAATTGAAAATGATGTTAAAATTTTATTTTAAGGTGGAATCAATAAAGTCATGTTTAGGTTTTTAGACCTTCTTATTTTAGTTTTTGTGTAAGAGTGTTTTGCCTGCATGTAAGTGTGTACATTGCATACCTGATGACCCCAGAAGAAGAGTGTGTCAGATAACCCATACTTTGAATTACAGATTTCTTGTGAGCGTCCATCTGTGTACTGACATGTAAACGTGAGTTCTCTGCAAGCACAACTATTGCTTTTAACATCTGAGTTATCTCCCCAATCCCAATAAAGTTAAACTTGAAAAGGAAAGCAAACAATTGAAAAGCATTGTCTTTCTATAGGAAATAAATAACATGGTTTTTTTTTTTAAATGATTTTGAAAACTAAAAAGGTAAAATCACAGAAAACACTTTGTCCTTTTATATTTAAAGTTATAATGTAATTATATCATTTCTCCTTTTTTCTTCCTCCAAACTCTCCTTTATAACTCTCCTTACTCTTTTTCAAATTCATGGCCTCTTTTTTCATTAATTGTTGTTTTATATATATATATGTGTGTGTGTGTGTGTGTGTGTGTGTGTGTGTGTGTGTGTATTGCAAAACACATATGTATTGCTATATATAACCTACTCAGTCTGTATGATATTACTTGTGTATATATTTTGAGATGGACGACCACAGTGTTCCCAAAGCCTCAGGAGTTGTTTTGTAAACTTATCCATTGGGGCTGGACTCCAAAACGCTGCACTTTGATGGGTTGTAGTTTTCTGTAGTAGTCCTCATGTGTTGCAAAGATATATTTATGTGAGAAGAGGCTAGCACTTCAAATATCTGTCAGTATAAGGAGAAATATGTGGAGTATTATTTTCCTGACTTAGTATAATGATGGTGACAAATTCTTCTCCAAAATCCATGATTTCACTAGCCCTAGGTAATTGGATAGGTCTTCAGTACCAGGATAAGTATGCTTATCATTATTGTATTCCTGTTTCAGAAAGTAAGATTATTGGAGTTAAAAACTTAATAAAAGTCTTCAGTAAAACTTCCCAATCTTCTTATCCCTACAACTTGTACTGTTACCCTGTATATTTTACACTCATCTTTTATTTTGAAAAGTATTTTCATCTGAAGTTATTTTCTTTGTACTGTGAAATATAGCAGAAATGACAAAACTCTTGTTTGACACATCTCCCTAGTTATCTTAGTGATGTTTTTAATTAGCTGTAGCAAGATATATTTTGTTATCACTAGTTTCTCATTTCTGAGAAAATTTTGCAACTTAAAACTTACCTTGAAAAGTCTTTTTCTTTTTGCTGTGCACTGCTCCTAAAATTCATAGAGTATAGAGGTCTGAATATGTATAAATGCAAACACTGTTACTGTTTTTTGGAGATAGGGTCTTATTATTTAGCCTAGGTTGGCCTAGACTATGCTATGTAGATCAAGTTGGCCTTGAGGTCAGAGTGTTAAATCAGATTCTGCACCCCAAGTGCTGGCATTAAAGTTCACACTAACACACATGGCCTTACTGACCTGATCTTTGAGTAATATAAATTTATTTTGAAACTTTTGATTCTTTGTTTCTAGCACTATTTTTATTTACTATTCATAATGAAAAATTGTCCCTGAAATGTACTTTTCATACACACAATATTTATACATGATTGTTCCTTTTGTTCTTTGATTATCTTTCTTTTATTATTGGAGACATTATGCTATTTAATATATTACACATTTATACGACACTATATATTTAGATTTGAGAACTCTGATGCACAAACAGTGCTTCAATTCACTCGAATTTCTAGAGGGGAGAAAACAAGTTCTCATTGCAGTTTCTCTTTAAATATTTAAAATGTATACATTTTTGATTTCTCAAACCTTTACAGTGACCATAATTCAGAAGAATGAATTCCTTTTCTCTTTGTTCAGTCATTAGAGACATTTGCTTCAGATGACTTCAAAGTGAAGTAAAAGGCATAACAATTAAATGGTTTTATACATATTTTTTATATTTTTACTTTCAATAGCAAAGTAGTATGGTTATAAATCTGAAATAATCTCTTTATTGCACTGTTTTATATAATCAACTTTATCAGAATTTGATTGGTGGACAATAGGATATTTGTAAACTGATTTTATGAACTTGCATCAGTACAGGTTCCTATGACATCATATTTTCTGTCATTGTGTTTGCTAAAGGGACCAGTATGAGCAAAGACATCGGACGGCGAGGATCAGTATACACTTCAAGACACTATCATTAAAGGGCACTGCATTCTATAATTTTACAAAATTTGTTACCATGTGGAAAATATCTAACTATTTCCTTTTGGGATATATAGTTCACTGACACTTTCACTACATATATTTTTTATTTTTATTTTTATTTCATTTTTAATATTTAATAGTATTTATTTATATTGCATGTAGGAGGTGCAGTCACTTGACATTTTGCATTTTTTATCATAAAATACACAATAGTCAACTGATTGGAATTAAGTGATCTTTATCTCTTCTGGTTAGTTTCAGTTCAAATTCTATTTTGTCAGTACTAAGATACCAGTGCCAGCCTGCTCCCTGGTCCCATATGATGGGGGATTTTCTTTTCCTTTCTTTTATTTTCCCATCCTGTCATTTTAAAGTCTTACCTATATTTAAAGCTAATGAGAGTTTCTTGTAGACAACATAAAGTTGGATTCTGCTTCTTCATTAATTCAGCTAGCCTGTGAATTTTGATTGGAATGTTGAGGGCATTAGTAGCTAAAGTTACCATTTTAAAAAATATGTATTGGTTGTGGTTGTTTTTGCTGATTATGTTTGTGGTGGTTTGAATAAAAGTTTCTCTTATAGGCTCATACATTTGAATGCTTACTCATCATGGAATAGACATACTTGGGAAGGAATAGGAGGCGTGATCTTGTTGAAAGTGTTTTTGGGCACTGCAAATGGAATTTGGCTACCAAGTCAGAACTAGTTTCTCTTTCTTTTCCTGCTGCCTGTAGATCCAAATATAGAATTCTCTGTTTGTTTTCCATTACTGTGTGTGCCTGAGTGCTGTTATGATACCCACCAGGATAATAATGGACTATACCCCTGAAACTATAAGCAATTCCCAATTAAATTATTTTCTTTATGGTCATGGTGTCTTTTCACAACAGTAGAACAGTGACAAGAACAACGCTCTCAGTTGTGCTCTGTGTTTTATCTATTGCAGCTTCATTTGTTTTCCTTTTAGATCACTTGGCAACTCTTGTTCTTTTTATCAACCCAAAGTCCTGCCTCCAGTATACTCTCTTTATGGTTGGTTTGATGGACATGAATGCTTTTTAGGCTGGAAATGTCATGGAAAGTTTTCCTTTTTCCTTCAATTGTAATAATAATTCTGAGTACAGCAGTCTAGGTTGCCATTCCTGGTCTTGTAAAATCTGAATGCACTGCTCCAAGCTCTTTTGACTTTCAAAAATCCTATTGAAGTACCAGCTCTTATTCTGATAGGTAGTATAAGTTTCTTGCATTTTTCCCTTGAAGTTTTCAGTATTCTTGTTATGATATGTTATTTGGGAGTTTCTTTTCTGCTCTTGTTTATTTAGTATTCTATGTGCTTCTTGTACCTTATGGGCATGCCTAACCTTGGTTTGGAGAAGTTCTCTTATATAGTCTTTTTGAAAATATGGTCTATGCTATTGACCTGGATTCTTCTCTCCCATTTATACCTACAATTGGTGAATTTGGACTTTCCTTCTTGATGTATATATTCCCCGTGGCTTTCTTTTCTGTTGTTTAAAATTCTTTTAAAACTCTTTTTGTTAAAAGTCATTACTTATTTGGTCTAGTTCAGCTGCTTTACATTTGAGAGGTGACATTTTGTCTACTTGCTCCATTCAGCTTGTAAATATTCTCCTTGTGTTTTCTAGTTGGGTATTGAGTTTTTCAATTCCATCTTTACCTCAGCTTGAATTTTCTTCATTATGTCTATTTTCTTTCTTCTTTCTTTTTTCTTTCTTTCTTTCTTTCTTTCTTTCTTTCTTTCTTTCTTTCTTTTTCTTTCTTCCTTCCTTCCTTTCTTTCTTTTTTCTTTCTTTCTTCTTTCTTTCTTTCTTTCTTTCTTTTTTTTTCTTTCTTTCTTTCTTTTTATTGAACTCAGCTCTCAAATCCACAATTGTTCTTGGTATTTCATTCAGTGGTATGTTTGTGTTTTCTTTCATTAGCTAGGTGCTAATTGTTGAAAAACATTTCTGTATGACTATTTTATTTTAAGGGGTCATGCTGTTTGATATTTCACACTTAAATTCTGTAAAGAGACTAGAGTAGTTTTATTTTGATGTTTCTGTGCCTGATATGGTCACAGAAGGTTGTGTCAAGATTCGATCTGAAACTTGGTTATGCTGTGTGTTAGGTCAGATAAACATAAGGAGTTGTCCTTGTGTGTAGGATGTTTCTGACTTGAGCCAAGAATTTTAGGGCCATTGTGTAGGATTATAAGTTTGAGATAGGGTATTGAATTTGGAACCTAGGCTAGAGCTGGGTCTTGGGGATGGTGGGTAGAGGGAAAATGATTGGACTTGCTAGGTTGGCTACTACCATAAAATGCAAGGGACTTGCATGGGCAGACAGTTTGAATCCCAGAGGCAAGAGATGAAGTCAAGTAGTAAGAGGGCCTTTGTGCTGATCCATGATATGTGTTTTCTAATCAGAGACTGTAGGTTTTGTGTATTGAATCTCCTGGACATTGGATAGTTAGCTCAGGCTATGCTAGGACACTAGATGTGGAACTTGGACTATATCTGAGGATAAGGCATGATCCACAGAAAAGAAGATGAGGCAAATTCACTCCATAGGACCCTAATCCAAGAGCAAAATTGTTTTATTAGTTTAAATAATTGAGAAAACAAAAATATTGACAAAGTAAAATGTTTCTTATACCTGTTAAATGAGGAGGTTTTTTTTTTTCTTTTGAATCAACTTGGAAGCATCAAGCATTAGGGGAAGTACAGGGTTTAAGTAATCAGGCAAACTTCTTAGTTTGGCTGTAGCCTTTCATGAAAACACAAATGCCTCAGAAGTACCCTTGATATCTGTAGTTCCAGGCAAAAATTATAAGACAGAATGCAGAAAAGCAGCAAAAAGTGAATTAAAAGAGAGAATAAGTTTATTTTAGGACTAGAGAAGTCCAAAGGCAAACTAGATAGTTATTTTTTTATATTACAATTCAGAGATATAAAATGTGCTATAATCCATATTTGGGTTTGAATACTGTAATAACAATTAGCTTAGGATTTTCAGGTTGTCATTTATATAGATTCTAATTAAGATATTCTTGTTTAAACGTTTTATGCCTTTATTTTAATATTTGAACATTAGAATTTAATGGTTCTCAAAATGAGAAGTTAAGTATTTAGAAATGATATTTAGTAGTTATTAATCCTCTTTTAGCGAGCCTTTATTAAGTAATATTTGGACTAAATTCACTGGCCTATAATTCTCCCTAATTCCAACTATAACACAGCCTGCAGAGGAAATTAATGTTACCAACATGCATATGGTTGAAATCATAAACCAGTGTAACTGGCAGCCTTGATTTTTGGCCTTTCAGTCTCAAAATTTGAGAGAAATTAATTTTTCTGTTATTATGACATCACAAAAATCTCAAAACAGAGTATTTAACTTACCCCACTGAATTATAAAAAATTCATATGATGAATTTTTGGTAAGGAAAAACACCAATTTATTGAGTAATATAGATAAGTACTGCTGTCTGAGTGGCTTATAGAAAGGAATAACACACTAGTAAGCTCATATTTTTAAAGGTTATAAAACAGCATCAAAAAGTTAACAGTGCAGACTATTACTGAGGTCTGTGAGGAAAGAATCCATTCTAAGCTTCTCTGTGTGGTTTATGTGTGGCCATCTTCCTGCTGACTCTAAATTCTTCTTCTTCGTAAGCACGTCAGGCAACTGTGATTACAGTTATCTCTGATTACTTTATATTAACATCCTTAGAGCTATAAAGCAAAATTGCCAAATGAGGTTACAACTCAAAATGCTGAGATACTAGAGATTAAGATTTCTGTGTGAAACTGAAATGGCATTATTTGACTCATAAAGAAACATCACAAGATTCATATGTATGTATACACACAGACAAACACACACACACACACATATGTCTGATGAAGTCTAGATTTTTATGTATTTTTAAAGTAACTACTTTACCTCTGAATTGAACTCTTTGTCCTATTTTAAGGATTTGATAATTTCTCATAATTTTTTTTAATTTAGCAAAACATTACACTGTACTCATTTGACTCTACAAATGTTTTCTCTTCAAATATTGAATTTTGTTTTTCAGAAAAATTTACAAAACAATGTGTGTGTGTGTGTGTGTGTGTGTGTGTGTGTGTGTGTGTGTGTATTTTCCTCAGCATATATGTCTGTGTACTATGTGCTTGGTTGTACTCTGAAAGGCCCAAAGAAAGTGTTAGTTCTTCTGAAACTGGAGTTAGATAATTATGAACACCCATGTGGGTGCTGGAAATTGAGTTGAGTTCCTCTGAAAGGGTAGCCAGCACTTTCAACCCCTGAATCATCTCTTTAGCCCAGAATAATTGTTTTAATGGAAGCAATTTTATATAGATGAATACTTACTTTATTTATATTCTGACTTATCTACACAATATTTACAATCTAATTGCAGTGTGTACATAAAGTACAAGAGTATCACAGTAAAATATATGTTAGGGAAACATTATTCACAATATTTTTTTATCTACTTGCAGGTCATCTTCAGTAATCTACCTACAATTCAATCAGTACAAAAAGAAAGTTCAATGTAGGTGGTACCATGAAGCATTAATGACCCTTTTTGCTGTACTTTATTTGGAGGGCTTTCTTCTCACTAGGGAAAAACTGTTGTGCAGTGGTTACTTTCTACAACCTGCACTTAAGAGCCTATTGCTGAATAAGACATCATACTTATGACATGTAACATGGAGAAATTGAGCTGATGGTAATGTTACAAGTTCACCCCTACTGAGTAGTATCAATAGTACTAGAAGTGAGTACACATACTACAAGAGGAGAAAAGTGATCATCAATCTTCCCCAGTTACACACCCTTCAATCCACAGTGGTATCTTGCCTAGAGTATGGACTTCCTATTTCATTAGTAACATGAGTGGTACGGAAGTAGCTAACAGCTTTTAAATTTTGCTTTAAGGTCTCCATTGAGACTATTAATGATGACGAGAATCTGTGACCAAATAAGTCTTGTGCCTAGTGGCAAACCAATTACTAACCTTATGAAACAAAAGCATAAAATGTCACCTAATAACACATTGATTACTGCATTGTTCAAGCATGTTTAGAGAACCTTCTCTCTATAGAAGATGGCAATTAACACAGAGATCCATACATTGGACACCATACAGATAGTGACCTTGTCACACTCATTCCACATGGAATGTCTTTGTCACACTCTTTCTATAAAGGCACAGATACCTCTGCAGAAGAGCTAGAATGATTGTTACAGCTAGAGATGACAGGCAACTCCAATGAAATAGTACTTTCTAGACAACTTTAAGATATGAACTTGAAAAGATTGTGACAGCATGCATAAGACCTGTACATGCTCGTGCCAGACAAAATTCAGGAAAATATGAATAGTAAGGCCCCCTTTTAGCCAAGATGTTCTTTGCAATTCATAGGCAATTTGATAAGGAAAATTGTCTTTCTTCAATAGAGAGACATTAGATATATCAATCACACTCCAGAGCAGATGTAATGATCAGGAATTTTTGTTGATCACAAAACAGGGTCCTTGAATTTTTGTGTATTTATGTTTTATTTTTTATATTATTAAAAGTAATAATGAACATCAAGTAGGGTGACTAGGGAGTTTTGGTGAAAGAAGGGTCTGAGAAGAATTAGGGCAGGAAAGAATGTGATCAAAATACACTTATGAATATTGATTATATTTTTAAAAAATTTAAAATTAACATGAAAGCAGTTGAAAGAGTCAGATACAGATATTTACATCCAATCAATGGACAGACGCTCTGACCCCTGTGGTTGAATTAGAGAAAACCTGGAAGAACCTAAGGAGGAGGAGGAGGGCAACTCTGTAGGAGGAGCAGCAGTTTCAATTAACCTGGACCCCCAAGATCTCTCAGACATTGGACCACCAACCAGGCAGCATAACCAGCTGATATGAGGACTGCCAGGTCTGGGTTCAGCCAAAGAAGATGCACCTAACCCTCAAGAGACTGGAGGCCCCAGTGAGTTTAGAGGTCTGGTGGGGTGAGGAATGGGGATATCCTTGTGGAGACGAGATATGGGGTGTGGAACAGTCAGAGGGAGGACTGGGTGGTGGATAAAATCTGGAGTGCAAAAAAAGATTAAATAAAATTTAAAAAATAAAGTTTGAAAAAAATAACATGAAATCTTTAAAATTTAACTTATTCTGTATATCTTTCTTACATCTTAGCTGACTAAATTGGTTTGTGATGATGGTACACATAAATAGAATAATAGCGTAATGTCTACTAAGAATTTTGCATGTGTCTACCACTAATTTAAAAAATTAAAGTACAAGAAAACTGCCATTGCTGAATTTGTATTGAGAAATATATATATAAAAAGGGAAGTGGTATAGAAATGAATAAGATGGTCCCAAAGCACGACATGAAAAATGAATAAAATTTAGTCTGCATCACATCAAACTTCTCTCTGTGTGTGCCATAGCATGATTCAAATGTAATAAAGTAAATGGATACAAAGTATTTAATGAAAATTCTATAATTTGTATAATTTGTATAATTTTGATTATGTGTAGCATAATCACCACTTAAAATAAGGTAAGAAATATTTCATAACACCAAAATTATGTTAGTGCCTATTTTTGTTAACACTTCTGTTAGAATTTAGGTTTGTATAACCATATTACCAAACAAGTTGCCTGCTCTTTGCAGTTCTTACGAGCAGATTCATACATTTATACTGTTTAATATCTGGATTCTTTTTCAAATTTTATTTTTTTTTTGCATATTCACTTTACATCCTGGTCACTGCCCCCTCATAACCCCTTCCCATAATCCTTCCCCCATCCTCTCTCTCTTTATCCTCTTAGTGGGTGGAGTGCACCCTTGGGTATTGCCTCACGCTGGCACTTGAAGTTTCTATGAGGCTAGGTGCTCCTCTCCCATGAAGGCCAGACAAGGAAGCCTGGCTAGAAGAATGTATCCTATATACAGGCAGCAGCTCTTTGAAAACAATGATTTGATATTCATATTTTCATGTTTGTCATTCATGAATTTTTATTGCTGAGTAGTGGCTATTGTTTGCACAAATGTTTTGTCCAATCTACTTCAATAAATATTTGGGCTATATCCAAGTTTTGATTATTACATATAAGATGTTTGTGGCAATTTTTAAATAAGAGGGCACATTCTCTTTTTCCTCTTCTATTGAGTAAGCACGTTGGAGATGGCATAAAGAACTGCCAATCATTTTCAAGCGGTGTACCACTTTATATTCTCCACTGCAATGCATCAGTTTCTCTCTATGCTTGTCACTCAAACGATCTTTTCTTTCAGGTATTGTTTGGAGCTCTTTGAAAATTGCCAGAGTCACTAAAATCCCTAAACACAATGAGAGCATGAACGGTGATTCTCTTTCTCTTACAAAGAGGGTGATGTAATGGAGAGAGTGGGTGAAGACAACAGTCAGTTTTGAAGCCTCTCAATGAGATCACATTGTAAAATGATTCAAGATTCAACCACAGTTGGAGTTATTACCAGAATAATAACTTGCATGTGTAGAGTCACTCAAAATGTCAGATATAGAAAGACAAGAGAGATAGATTTCTTCAAAGTCGATGAGTATGACAGTAATAACCATGGCAATGTACAGATGAGATGATCCCTAAAGATTCTTTAATTAGCTTGGAGTATGTACAGCTAAGACACTAGGAATTCTACTTTTAAATGTGACAGAGTATGAAGAAGTAATAATCTATGCTGACATTGAGGAGACATACTAAATTTCACTAGAATTGGTATACTTCTTGATGGGAGACATGAATGATAAATATCATTATAGTTGCATGGCCTGAATATATATAAAACTTTCTTTCTATCATTAAAAAGCCCACTTCTTTAAGTTTTTCCTTGATAGAAAGAATTTATGCAATTGTGAAATGGGTAGAGAGATATAAATATTATCACCTAGGGTGCAAATTAAATAGTTAAGGTTTTCTATTATGTTGAAAACACCATTTGTGATGTTCTTTGGTTAAATGATAAGTATAGGTAAATTAAATAATAAGAAAATCATACTTTATATATCTAATATATTTTTCCACTTTAATTATTCTAAAAAGTTACTCTATTACATATTAATAAAAGAAATGTACAGAATAAGTAAATCTCCATTGTAAGATAATTATTTCAATTTTTTTTTATTTTAGGAAACACAAGACTTAGGCATGCTCATATTTGTGAATTTTACTTCTTTCAAGTTTTATGTATAAGCTATCTATTTGAATATGTTTTAAGATAAGTCAAATATGGTGTTATTTGAGGTTAAACCTTGGGCTGATATATATTGGAAAAGACCATCCTGCAATATTGTTTGTAGTAATGTTGCTGCAGTGAAGATATTTTCAGTCTTCCATTTTGATTCCGTGAATATATTTGCCATTCTCTGACAGCCTAGGTCACATTCTTACAGATTTCTCACATTTTACTTCCTCAAGCTTTTTTAAAATTTTATTTTGTCTTGATGATGAGAGTAATATTAACATTTAGCTGAACTCACTCATAATGAAATAAAGATTGTATCAGATCTCTATTAATTCAAAATGAACAAACAAAAAAGATAGTACTGTGACATCTTGTAGTATCCTAACTAAAGCTTTAAAAAACTACATAAGATAGTTGAGAAAGAAGGACTTTAATAATTAAACATTTCAGTCGGGATACAAAAAAGAGCTATGGATTGTCAGGCTATGGAAGGGTGTCCTGGTCCTTGGGTTGTGGGTTTGGTCTTCACCCTAGAACCCAGGCTCCTGTCTGGAGGTCTAACAAACAGGCCCCCAGGTCCTAGAGAAATTTACATACTAATGAGGTACCTGAAGGCCAGAAGGTGGAGCTGACTAAGCATTCCTCCCCAGCCCCTCCTCCCTCTTCCCTTCCCTATTTAACTCAGGTCCTGCCTGGGGTTTGTGGGGTGTGCATCCAGATCCATCCACCATCCACCATGCCAATAAAACGGTTTTGGAAACCCAAGGACTTCCTCGTGTGTTGGGGCCGCGCGCTGTTAGAAACTGTGAGGAACAGTGGAGAGGCCTTTAATTAATGAGCAGCCAGGCCTAACTTACAGCTGGAGGAACCAACTACACACAGCTTGGCTTGAGAGACCCTGCAATTCCTTGGCTGTTTTTATTTTTTTTCCTACAATGGATGCAAGTTATCTGTTTAGTCAGTAAAGAGTGGCTGCTTTTCTCTCTCTTGCTTTCACTCCCCACTCTCTCTTATACACACACACACACACACACACACAGAGAGAGAGAGAGAGAGAGAGAGAGAGAGAGAGAGAGAGAGAGAGATACCCCCCAACACACACACACACAGGTGAAGACACAAACACTAAGATCCAAAATTTATTATCAGTTTTTGTTTTTATTCCCCATGACTTCTGCCATTGTAAAGCACAGGAACCACTCTGTCATAGTGATTATACGACAGTAGTAACAATATTACTACACATAGAGAGAAAAATCTTTAAAACAGATTTAGAAGCAACTGGATAAAGCATATTCTGGAGTTTCTAAACAAATATTATTTTTTTTTAGTGTTTTCAGCTTTCTTTTTTTTATTGGATATTATATTTACATTTCAGATTTTATCCTCTTACCCCATTCCCCCCACCACCCAGGAACCTCCTATCCCATCCCCCTCCTCCTGCTTCTATGAGGATGTGCCCCACCTACCCCCCACTCCCAACTCCCCACCCTCGAATTCCCCCCCACACTCGGTGTTCAGCCTTCATAGGACCAAGGATCTCCTCTCCCACCTATGCCTTGCAAGGTCATCCTCCCCTACATATACAAATGGAGTCATGGGTCCCTCCCTATGTGCTCTCAGGCTGGAGGTTTAGAGCCTGTGGAGCTCTGGTTGGTTGGAATTGTTGATCTCCTCATGGAGCCACAAACCCTTTCAGCTCCTTCCGTCTTCTCTCTAACTTCTCCATTGGGACCCCCTTGATCAGATCAGTGGTTAGCTGTGAGCATCTGTCTCTAAATATGTTCAAGAATTGACAAATGGGACTTCATAAAATTGCAAAACTTCTGTAAGGCAAAGGACACTGTCAATAGGACAAAACAGCAACCAACAGATTGGGAAAAGATCATTACCGATCCTACATCAGATAAAGGGCTAAGATTCAATATATACAAAGAACTCAAGAAATTAGACTCCAGACAACCAAATAACCCTATTAAAATGGGGTACAGAGCCAAACAAAGAATTCTTAACTGAGGAAACTCTAATGGCTGAGAAGCACCTTAAGAAATGCTCAACATCCTTAGTCATCAGGGAAATGCAAATCCAAAAAACCCTGAGATACCACCTCACACCAGTCAGAATGGCTAAGATCAAATAACTCAGGTGATAATAGATGCTGGTGAGAAAATGGAGAAAGAAGAAAACTTCTCCATTGTTGGTGGAATTGCAAGCTGGTACAACCACTCAGGAAATAAGTCTGGCAGTTCCTCAGAAAATTGGACATAACATTACTTGAGTACCCAGCTACACCACTCCTGGGCATGTACCCAGAAGATGCTCCAACATATAACAAGGACATATGCTCCACTATGTTCATAGCAGCCTTAGTTATAATAGCCAGAAGCTGGAAAGAACTCAGATGTTCTTCAACACAGGAATGGATACAAAAAAGAAATGTGGTATATTTGCACAATGGAGTATTACTCAGCTATTAAAAATAATGAGTTTGAGAAATTCTTAGGTAAATGGATGGAACTAGAAAATATCATCCTGATTGAGGTAACTCAATCACAAAAGAACACACATGGTACTTACTCACTGATAAGTTGATATTAGCCCAAAAGCTTGAAATAGCCAAGATTCAACTAACAGACCACATGAAGCTCATGAAGAAGGAAGACCAAGTGTGGATGCCTCGGTCCTACTTAGAGGGAGTAATAAAATACTCAAGGGAGCAAATATGGAGACAAAGCATGTGACAAACTGAAGGAGGGGCTGTCTGGAGACCATTTCTCCTGAGTATCCATCCCATGTACAGTCACCAAAGATAGATGCTGATTTGGATGTCAGGAAGTGCATGCTGACAATTATGTTTTAGCCATTATTTTCATGGAAAATATGGGCTGTAGACTACATGATTTCACTTGGTGTGAAGTTTAAAGTATCAGAAATAAAATCCTTGTATCCCAGTTGAGATTATTTTTTCCAAAGAATCAATCAACAGACAGATATAAATACCAGCCACCAGAAATAGCAGCAGGTACAAATGAGTTTCTTAGTTCTATGAAGTAACTCTCTACATCTCAGTTGGTAAATGTGTATCAAGGACTGTTAAAAGACAATTAAGTATAAAATATTATTAAACACTTTAAAACATAATTTACTTAAGAACTAAGTAAAGGTGGCAGTGATTCATCCATTAAGGTAGATATTTATGATGACTATGATTCTTTAGTAGAAAGGCAAGTTATAAAATATATAAAAAGATAAGATTATAATGTATTAGACAATGTGAATTAGATACCAATAATATAATATTTTCAACCATTATTCTGACCTAACTCCTGGTCTCATCACTTGAAATTCTTATGCTCTGTAGCTCCTTACTATACCCTTGGTCTTTGGTTGGTTATATTTAAATCAAATATATTCAAACTTTTACAAGAATGAAGAATTAAGAAAGTCATAGTAAGCTAAGCAGCACAGCTCCCAACAGATGGTTGCTTCTATACATGCATTTTTGTAATTATTTTATAACATTTATATACTGCTCATTAATTTAGAAACATACTACTGGGCTTTTTAATTGTAAGTAGAGTGGGGTGACAGTTATCAAACATATTTTCCAATTTCCAGGCCAAGAACAAGACTGAGTGATTTTCATAACTGACAGTTTTAGTTTCCTTAATATTTTCAAAAAAATATTATCTGTCTAAAATATCTCAAGGAGTGATTCAGCTGCCCTTTAGAAAACCATTCTCACTGGCTTCCATCAATCAATGAAGAGGAAGTATTTAGTACACAGTGCATTATCTAAAGCTCCAAAATTAGGAACTTGACACAAGATGGATGAGTGACTGGATATCATCTCATGATTATATTTCACTTTATTGTTTATTTTATTCACTCAAAGTAAGTTTTCTTCAGGATTCCTACTGCGAAGATACTTGAAGGTACGTTTGACATAAAATTTTGGGGGTTAAAAAGGTGGCTCATTTGGTAAAGTGCCTGCTATTCAAGTGTGAGGATTGAATTCTGGCTTCCCCAGGACCCATATAAAAGTACCCATATAAAAGTACGTAGGGATGTTGCTCTTACCTAACTTGAGAGCTGGGGTACGAAGTTGAGACATGTCTATTGACAAAACTCATTGGCCAGCAAGGATAGCTTTCTCTTTAGTGTTCTCTTCAGCTTCAAGGTCCATAACAAAAGCTTTTCAGAAAATTAAAGAAGGGAATATTGTAAGAAATACCAAACATTAGCTCTGATCTCCACATGTAGAAACATCTGTTTCCACATGAGCATATACCCATCTAACAGTGGTGTACACTACCCACATACTATTTGCATCACACATACACACACGTGTGCACACACATGCATGCACACACATACTACACAGAAGGAAGAGAGAAGAGGAAGGAGAGAGGGGAAAGGGAAGGAGGGAGGGAGGGAGAAAGGGAGAGAGAGTTAGAGGGAGAGGGAGAGGTAGGGAGAATGGGAGGGAGGGAAAGAGGGAGGAAGAGGGGGAGGGAAGGAAGGAGGGAGGGAGGGAGAGTTAGAGAGAGAGGAGAGAGATGAACACACACTCATACACAAGTACACACTTCAATAAAAGTATTTTTCTGAAGACAGTGGCATTTTCTAAAGTTTGATGTCCAGATAGTACAACATATGGCTAAAGAAAATAGAATGTTTAGCATTAATAACTATGGCTCTGTCAGGGATGTAAGAACATCAGATAAAGTATCAAAAGGTATGTAACTGTAGAAAGATAATGTTTTTCTCACATGCAGATGCTAGAAGATCAAGATTAAAGGTCTGTTAAGATTCATGTGATTAGGGGTGCCTCTCTGACTGGTAGGTGATATCTCCTTGTATCTCCCCTAGCTTTCTTTTAATGTATACTTTTATCTCTTCTTGTAAGAATGCTGGAAATATTTAGTTAGGACCATCCCGCATGACCTCATTAAGGTTTAGTTCCATCTTAGAAACCTTTCCCTGCACCAAGGGAAAATATTTCAGCAAAATCTTATTGAAAAGACATAGTTAAGCTCTCAATGTTATGAAAACATGAAAATTTATAAGAAAATTGAGAAGGGCATCTTTAGTCATTGGAGAAACAATTTGCAATGTTCTCTTTAGATTCTTAATATTACCTTTATGGAAAAATACTTTAAGGAAATATTTCAAAAACTAAATAATAAATGAAGCCCCAAATATAAAATTAACATTTTAGTTCACTTATGCTTATTTTCCAAATGTATATACTTGAATATAGTTCTTTATTTTTCTATCAACCTGAGGAAATACATATTGTTGGAATCATATTATTTGAATTTGAAACATTGTTTCAACAAGCTGTATTGTCACTCTGAATTACTTAGGCATCTATTTTCAGGACTAGACATTGTTACTACATTATCACACTAGAAATCAGTATCAATAATATAATATTTCCCTAAATATAATAAATAATTTTTACAGTAGCATTAACAACTTAAATAAACAGCAACCACCACCATAGCAGCACCAACAACAAAATAGGTAATGTAATTGTGTAACCCTCTGGGCATTCTTCTTAGCTCTGAAAGGTGTATAGACCAACTATACCAGAATTAACCTCTTGACAGGGCATTTATGTGTGGTCCTGATATGTTTTTGTCACACCTGACTCTAAAATCCATGTATTGCTGATTAGTTTTCTTCGATACTGATAACTTCTTTTTAGGTGTACAAGTCATAGTATGGAAGACTAGGGTATAGAAATCCAGTTGGCTGCTGGCGGTGCACTCCTTCAAACCCAGCGCTGAAGAGGCAGAGGCAGATGAATCTCTGAGTTTAAGGCCAAACTTCTCTATAGCATGAGAAATCTAAATGTCTAAAATTGCCCATTGTTCAAATAGAAATTATCTTTCTTCAAATCTTTGAGAATACGAAATTAGTGAGGGCATAGAGAGGAGACATCATCTGTTGTTAATACTTTAAAGTGTCTCCAGGCATAGAATTTTTTTTTTTTTTTTGCAAATGCTCGTATGCTAAAATGTAAAGCAGTGTCAATAAAATGGTGCATAATAAGTCATTCAATTAGATTATCCTTCCTCTTTTAAAGGAGAACTGCAACTAATGGGCTTAATTGCTTCTGAGAATTTGGGACAATTTTTATTTCCCCCATCCCAAATGTTTTATGTTTCATTTGAGCAATAATAGATCTTTATAATGCCTTTAGACTTCAATTAGAAAGTTGAAGTATGTATTTAATGCTCACATAGCCCAACAACGTGAAAATTGAAAATATTTTTGAAGGAGAAATCCTAGCAATATTAGATGATACTGTTAAAATGTTGTCAATATAAAATGTGCTAGGATTAGTCAGTTTCCATTAGCAGCCAGAAAGTCAGAGAGACCACATACTTGGCAGCAACGAGGAACAGATTTTCAAATACCAGAGACAATTCTTTCACTGAAAAATTGCAAAGATGTTTGTTCTCAGTGTATATAATTTCTGCTAGAAAATGTTTCAATTGGAAAATGTGTGGAACACATACACTTTGCACATATAAAGTTGAAAGTAGCTTTTTCTGTGGCAAAACAAGTACTGAGGATCAAAATCAGGGTTTGGACTATGTTAGGCTTGTAACATACTGCTGATTTGCAACCCTGTAGCAGGTTTTTACCTGCTCTGAGGGTTCTTTCTTCCACTCTTCTCACCATTTTTCTTCCACCCTTTCAGTCCCCTAACAGTAGATAAGAAACAAAAAGGATAGAGAGAAAAGAAAAGAGATCCCTGAATAAAATCAGGCATTCTAAAGGAGAAAATGTTATCATTAGACTACTTCTTGCTTATTAAGTGCATGGAGTTCCTTGGGACAGTTTGATCCTATCCATCTGGATATCTAATTTCTTCTTTTTGTTTTTCTTTGAACATGGTTTCTAAAGAAATCCCAACCTACAGCAACCAACAATAATCACCTACCAATCAACAACACAGTCACTTCTTGTGGGGTCCTTGCATTTATGTACCTCCTGAAAAGTCCCCAAAATTCCAAACTTCACACAATTGCAGAAACTATTTACAGGTGACAAAATCATACCCATGCCAGAGTACCAGGCAAATTGTAGTCAGCTGAGGTGGGTATTCTGAAGCAGCCCCTTTATTCCACATCTCAGTTTAAAACAAAAAATATATCTTATAATATTTCTGCTTTTTTTAAGGAAACCATAATTTCCAAATTGTCAATACCCAATTCAATCCCTCTGTCTTTTCTTTAAGCTTAAATTAAATCTAATTTCTATACTACAATTAGGTGATGGTTTCTTATGTAGTATTATCAAATGAATTTTGGAAACAAGAGTCTCTCAGGGAATGTATTTCAAATAATATCCATCAGGCATATTGCCACTGAGTAAAACCAAAGTATATGGATGAGATGCATGTGTATGAAATATACATATGTTCACTGAGATATGCCTTCTAATCAGTACTACATGTCTTCCTTACAGGACTTATGTTCAGAGAGTACATATAATTATAGATGCAGAGTAAAATGTGATTATTAACATATAAATGCATATTTATAAGACTGTAAGATCAGCATCTTGTGTTGAAAGTAGAATGCTTCTTTCACTCAAAGTCTTCTGCCTTATGTAACTCAGTATCTTTCTTGCAAATCAGTGTAGGAAAGAAGACACCCAATGTATCTCTCATCAAAACTCTACTTATGTCTAGTTTACCTGTCAAGAACATATTGTGGTAGCTACCTCTTCTGATATTAAACCAAAACTCTACTGTTGGTATCCATACTGCTTGGTACAGCTCAAAACTAGGACAGAAATAGCCCACAAATGAAGAACTAGCTTGAGAAAAAGCCAACAAATCTTTTTATGATGAAAGGCCACTATAGCTTCAGTTTATACTCAGTCTTTCCCTCTGATTCTTCTAATGAAGTCAACTTACTGTTAAGAAACTGTAAATCCCATGGAGACTACACCCAAAGGTTAATTGTAAGTCATTGATTCACTACTCTCTTTTGTACTTTACCCATTGTTTGTGTTAGCATTTTAATGCTATTGTATATATAACAGCGAATGGGAGATAGATAAATGGATCAGATCAATTAGAAAGTTAGAGTGCAAAACATAAAGAGAGGCTTGGGTGTGAAGATGAAGGATGGCAATACGAATCAGGGAAGAGAAGAACATGGATGTTACTGTTTAAGTAAAACTTGTTCCTCACAGGCTAGTGTTAAGAGTTCCCATCTTGTGGCACAATTTTGAAGACTGTGAGGCACTTAGGAGATGGATTATATATACTTGACAGAAATAGACCACTATGAGGAAAAGACAGGTTTCTGATGGTTGTACCTGTTCCCAGCTGCAATATAGGTTTGAATGTTTGTCCATCTTCATGCACACAAGTCACCGTCTCACGGTCCTGCTGCCTGTGTAGCTGCTCATGTCATCTTTGGACCTAATTAAAGCAAAATTCTGAAACTGAGCCAAATAAATTTTTTATCTATTAAGTTGTTTCTGACAGGTATTATGTTCCAATGATGAGAAATTAATTGTCACAACAGGAATATAAGGGGACTAAATAGAAGAGCAGCATTTGTGATTTTGTTCTATTTGCCTTATTTCAACTTTCATTTGAATATGCCATAGACTGTCAAAATGAAAGGGACCATGTCCTGAAAGCAATAGGCCAATTATGCCAGCAATTAGGCCCATCTGTGACTTAGGATTTAGAACTCTATCAGATATTCTCTCAGGTATGTAAAAATTTTCTGCCTAAGTCTGATTTAGACTAGTTTCCTTTGCAAAATGTTATTCCATTTAAAGAACTATCCAGCCATGATGAAAAGAATCAAGATAAGCAATTTCAAGTTTTCACCATGTCCCAGTGTTCACCAGGATGGCTTGGTATACAACGGATTTGACAGAACACTTGAGAGAACAGTGTAAGCTGTTTCCAGTCATGCTTTCTCGTCACGATTCTCATTGTTACATCTGAAACTGCATTTGAATATGGGTTTCTAAGATTTAGCTTTTGAATTTGTCTTAAGCCTCTTGGAACTTTAAAATAATAATTTATTCATACTATTTTAGGTGAATGACTGTTGCACATGTTCATAAAATTGCCTGCAGACGTCAGAATATGACATCAGATCCCTTGGAACTGGAGTAACAGAAAATTGAAAGCTGCCACATGGGTTCTGGGAACCAAACATGCATTCTCTGTGGGAACAGCAAGTAATCAGTGGGACTGTCTCTCCAGCCCCCTGTTGGATCATTTTTTTAATGGACTTTCATTATATGATACAACCTAAGGACTGTAGTCTAAAATTCAATATCCTATACATATGGTAACCTTACCCCAACATATCTGCAGATATTTAAACTATTTCAACATCAATATTTTTCTATTCTTCACCTTTGTCTTTGATCTAAGCCCTCAGACTCACTTTCACATCTGAGGTTAGTTCATGTTCTTGTCTTATCTGTGCACTTGTCTTTTCTAGCTCCAGTCAAATTCTAATAGCCCTGTCTGGGCACAATTCACATCTCACTTGCTCCTAGGTGCTGTCTTATTATATTTACAGCAGTAATTTTTTACTTTCTCAGTTACAAACTAGGGACTACTTGAATACTGGTGTTGAATTTGGTTTAGTTGTCTTTTTTTTTCCTGAAATGAAGAAATTTTGAACTTCTAAAATACTATTCCTATTATTTTATAGGGCCTGTCAAGGTATGATGGAAACCTTGGTTTCTTTATGACAAAAATTAAATCTGATAGTCATATAAGTACATTTAGTATTTATATTAAATACTAAAGACAGAAGAGGTTATAAACACATGCAAGTCAACATAAATAAGTTAGTACTTATGTATAATATATTTATTTATACTATATATTTATATTACTTAGACTATACTGTACTTATTTATAAATAATTGATAAAAGTCAAATTTAAGATTCACTGTTGACAGTCTATATCTTGTTCAGTATTTAAATAGAAAAATGATATGAATTGTATTTCTAGCTGGATTGAAGTACTTTGCATAAAATTCATGCTAAAATATTTTTCTTAAAGAATTAAAATAAAGCTTGACCAATAATTAACAAATATCACCACGATAACAAAATAGAAACCGTATTCCTGGTAAAATGAATGACAACGATAACAGATGATTTGCTGCTACACAGCTGAAAGTCAAGGAGGACTCATTTTCCTTTTCTAAGCTCTTGAAGTTTCCACTAAATCATTAAAGTAGTTGGATTGTTAAATAAAATTCAAAAATTAAGGAACTCTTATACACAAAGGCTTTTTACAAATATAGAGGAGGGAAGAATCTTCTTCATATATTGACTTCTGTTGTTTTATAGTCAGTGGAAGAGAAGAGGAATCAACAGTAATAGCAGCAATAAAAGGGTAAGAAAAGTACCGCCAAGTTTTCCATTCCTAATAGAAACTTTTAAAAAGGTTATTTCTCCACCCTTAATCACAATTAGAATCTGAAACATAAACCAATAATGATCTTGACTCTCAGTGAAGTTTGGGCATGTGACAATTACAGATTCTGCTTCCTCAAGTAGGCATTGTTGTCAGCATTAGCCTGGAGTTTATAAGTACTTATTAATATTACATGCAGAAGAGAAGCTGCACTTAGATGTATGATTAATTGTTCTATTGTTAGTCATTTGTTGTATCTTTTTTGCATGGAAAAGGCAATTAGAAACACATTTCCGACTATCCCAGACAGACCTTAGATGCTTCATAGCGGAAAATTAAAATTTTAGACATTGTAGATTGTGTAACAAATGTATTTTCAGTGACCATGTTATTAAAGTAGCTGGAGGATGCTCACAGGCTCAGGAGACCACAAGCTGGCTTACCTTCCCTTATTTCAATAATCCATTTTTATAAAACTTTGAAATTATTTGTTTTGATAGTAGATTGTATGTGTGTGTGTGTGTGTGTGTGTGTGTGTGTGTGTGTGTGTGTAAGAGAGAGAAACAGAGACGTAAGTTTCCTACAGAACACTTAGTACAAACACACCAAAAATGTTAACTACACAACTGAGCCATAATAAGCTTATATGCATTCAGGTCAGAAACGTAAAAGAATAGTCTGGAAACGAATTTTTACTATTAAGTTCCAAAGTCTTTTCATAACCTTTGGTTAAAATTGATTTTTTAATATGAAAAAAAATCTTTCAGTCTATTTAATACTGTAAAGTTTTATTACATGTACTACAAACAAGATATTATGAATGAAGTAAGTTACTGTGGGCTAAGTAATACCATATCAGGTTTCTCTCTGAAAGGCGTGTATGATTCATATTATTATAATTATTTACTTTAAGAATTTATTATATTAAAAATAGTGCTTTAAAGTGTGCAAATGACATGCAGCTAACTTCTTGCTATTAAGAAGCAACAATGGTTCCTTCTGACCTATCAACTACTGATAGATCCTGGGAGAAAGTCACTCTCTGCAGTTGTGCATCCATGACAGAGCCATCAAATTTTATTGGACAGTTCTGAGTCTATGGTCACACAGAAGGCCCAGGATAATTAAAACAAAGAGGGCTGGTGGTGGAAAGGGGACTCGTAGTGAGGAATGGAGGAGACAGGAGTAAGAAGGAGATGAGAGAGTGTTGAGTAGAAGAGCAGGTGGAATGTTTCATATACGTGGACAAAAATATCCATAAACACATTTAATTAATAGAAATAAGAATCCATTACACTCTTTTTTAGACATTCCTTTCCCTTCCTTCCTTCCTTGTAAGTACCAGCAATTTTTCTTTGCTTCTTTGTTTCCTTGTTTCTTTCCTTATTTTTATTTTTTGTAGCAAACTAATTAAACCTACATAGAACAAAATATTTGGTTGAACCACTACATATAACACATTTACTGTAACTGAATTCTAAAAATAAAATGAACTATTACTTAAGAACTGTCTTTTAGTACACCTCTCACCTCTCATAGTATATTTTTGAGACTGTTTATATTAATTGATAAATCTTGATGCCATGTTACAAATGCTAAATTGGTATAATTTCCTCCTGGCATGATCTTAATTCCCAGACAGGCCAAAACCAAGATATAAAACATACTTCATCACCTTTAATTCTCAGTCTCTAATCCCTAACCTTGAGAACTAAGTTTAGATCAGGGAAGAAGTTTAAGTTGTAGATAAATGTCCCCAAATTATTGTTGATAAAATTGAGAACTGGATGCTGTTACTTGTAGTGATAAAATGTACTTTTTCTTGAGATTTTGAATCTCACCATTTTACAATGTACGCCTGTGATAATAAGAGTAATTTTGGAGAAAGAAAAGTGATAGTCATAAGTAAGAACATAAAGAGAAAATATTCTTACATACAACACAGTCATGTCACTATCAAAAGCACATTTGATGTTGTTTCTCTCTGATAAGTCTCCACTTAGTTGTGGCTGCTGTAGCACACTTGTTCAGAATTATAATGCCACCAAAGTCCTAAATTAAATCTTTTTCTAGTTAAAAAAATGTGTAGCTTATTTTCAACATATAATGAAAGGTTAAGAAATCTTTATGTCCAATAAAACATGCCGTAAATCAAATAAAATTCTAACGTGCTTATAGTATGTTTTCCTAATAAGTAAATTTCACAAGACACTGGAAAATGTGAGCCCTGTAAATAATGGAATGAACCAAATTTTGTTAGATTTGGCTGTGAATTTTATGAGTTATCTATACATATAACTTTTACTGTGTCCAGAGAGCATAGAAAAATTTAAGAACACATATTACACCTTCATGATTTTTAAGTACAGAATACATAGTCAATATAACTGCTTCTATAGGACAAAGAAAAACAAAGCACAACTAACTTATTAACTTGAGGGTTGCAATAAGGTTGTTCCTAGAAAAGAGTTAATTAAGATTGGCTCCATTCAGTATAATACAACCCAACCCCTTTCAACCAAACCTAACAAAACATTTCACATGAGATAAAGGTTTGAGAAAGTCTGAGATGGCTCAGGTATCATCTATGTCATCTATGTAAGTTTTTAAAAAATTATCTTTAATCTTTTTTTTTTAACAGTCCAGTTGTTATCCCCCTCTAGGTCTGCCCTCCCACAGTTTCGAATCCCATTACTCCTCTGCCCTGTCTCCAAGAGGATGTTCCCACCCCCAATCCAATCCTGCCAGAATTCCCAGCTAAATGGGGTCTCAAGTCTCCCCAGGGTTAGGTGCATTTTCTCTCACTGAGGGCAGACTATGCAGTCCTCTGCTGTTTATGTTCTAGGGACTCATACCAGCGAGTGTATACTGGCTGGTTAGTGGCTCGGTATCTGAGAGATCTCAGGGGTCCAGGTTAGTTGAGACTGCTGGTTTTCCTATGGGGTCACCCTCCTCCTCAACTTTTTCCAGCCTTCCCATAATTCAACCATAAGGGTCCCAGACTTTAGTCCATTGGTTGAATGTGAGTATCTGCTTCTGTCTCAGTCAGCTGTTTTTGAACTTCTCAGAGGGCAGCCATGCTAGGCTTGGGATTTGGGCAGAATTTAAAAAAAATTCTGACAGAGTTTTATATATACTCTTTCTAATTTTTACTCTGTGTTCTTGTAAAATGCCATTATCAACCCTGAGGTTAAAAAAGAAACTTAAATGTCAATCAACTCTGAAACCCCTGGATGATCCTGTACATCCTACAGTTAAAAATATTCAGTCATGTTGGATTCTTTATGGAAAAGCCAAAATATCTGTCTCATTTGTATGTAAATTTGTTCTCCTCTTTAATAAATGACAAAATTATATGTATATAAATAGTGTAAAAACTATTAATTATTCATTGTAACTTTATTGATAATATATTTGATTGGCTGATCATTTTTATTTATTTCTGTGCCAGGCTTGCATAAAAATTTTTTGGGTGAAAATGATTCTGAGATGAAGAAGTTTAACAAACCCTGTGATACAGCTTTACCTTTGTATAGTCTCATTCCTTGATTCTGAGAAACATGTAACTTTCATACTACAAATATCTCATATAATGTCCTTTGAAAGCCTCTGCAGGTGGATAATATTTCTCATTGAGTTTAATTTGTATACTCTAAAAATGACTGACTCAAAACCAAATCAGCTCTGGAGAGACCAGAAGCTGTTGATGATAAAATAATTCTTACAGATTGAATGGCCCAGCGCTCTACTTTTTTTTCCAATCGGAACAGAAGTCATTTTGTGAAAATGCAAGTAAAGTGTTCAACAGAATGAGCCGAGACAGGGGTGGACAGTTTGTAACTATACACGTTTGGAAGCTGGGTTTAGATTTTGAACATACTATGTTTCAATATAATTTTCTAGAAAACAAAGACATATGACTGGTAGCTGTATACTGTAAACATGCATGAAAAACCAATTGTCAAGTGGTATCATGACTCTAAATTTAAATTAACAATTAGATTACGAGAAAAATCATAATCAGTTGTTTCTATAGTGAAAATAAACAATGGTACGGTCAGTAGTGAATGATTTACTCTGCTTGAAGCATCCATAGTATTGGCTTAGAGAATTAGACTGCAAAATACTTATATTGGCATGGGAACAATACATGTGGTTAATAGCCTTTTTCCCACTTTAATGAGCAATTAGTACATAATAATTTGAAGTAAACTGTGTACCCCAGGCTGACTTCGAAAACATGATGCTCCTGCCTATGCCTCCTTCAGCTAATCCTTCCAGCATGAGCCACCACAACCAGCAAATCCCAGTTGGGAGAGAGAAGTTTTATGTGTGAAGGAAATCTCAGGGAGAAACATATTTAAAAGAATCATTAGAAACAGTATTGGTGTCTATTTTGTAGTTCAGTTATACAGTACTTAATTAACACTCGGGAGTATTTGATAAAATAAAGTGAAAAAAGTTAACAAATTTTAATTTTATAAATTAAAAAAATAAAATCGATATTTTCTCATGAGACACAAACGTGTGCCCTAAGTCATTTCAATTTTTTTCCTCTGAAAACACAAATCTTTTCCTGTCTTCAGGTGACCCAGGCCTGACCTGAAGTTCACAAGCAGAAAGCCAGATGGGTCTGTGTAGATGACCTCTGTGAGTAAGAGCAACAAAATTACAAACAACAACAACAACCACAAAACTCAAAACCCCAAAACACCCAAAACATTAAAACAAACAAACTTCTTTTAATGTGCCACTTTATCCACAGGAATGTGGAGACAAGTAATAAGCATATTGTCTTTAGATGGGAGATAGTTTTAAAATCTTGCAACCTTCTCAATGATGAAGATCATTGAGGCAAACAATTCACGGTAAAGAAGCCACCACCACACAGCAGAAAAATATCCATGAGAAGTCAAAAACAATCAGACACAAAAACCCACAATGGTAGTCATCAGATTAGTGACTTAAGTGTTTAGTATATGTAAAAATATTATACATACTACAAAACATTTATATATAAGGAAATTAATAAAGTTGTGAGGATGGACACAATGTTAAAATTATCTCAATTTAAGCTTTTAAATTTTAAGTATAATAGCACTAATAAAAATATTAAAATGAGATATGTTTATAATATTAAATATTCTAATGTTTACAATTAAAACTTCTAATTAAATAAAAACAGAGCAAAAGAATGAAATGTTTTTCCAGATGATTATTTAAAAAGATACAGAGTTAAAATCAAAGTTTAGGATAAATCTGTCAGATTCCTTCTGATAAGATTTTAACAAACTGAGATCGGAGGATCAGAAAAATGTCACATGTAAGAAGATATATTAGATTCCAAAGTTAATATAAGAGATGGAGTTTCTGATATTTAGCACTACTCTGCATCATGGTATGTTACTTTTAGTATGACTTTGTTTCTTTAGGTCATTTAAATATTTTACATTAAAACAAGCCCCATTTTTTCTTGACTGTATTTTTAATCTGAAGATTGTTGAATACAGTTATAGAGTTGCTTATATATTCTGCTGAACAGGTTACTTTGTGTGTAATTTTTATTTTTTAGTTATCTTCCATCCATCCATCCTTCCTTCCTTCCTTCCTTCCTTCCTTCCTTTCTTTCTTTCTTTCTTTCTTTCTTTCTTTCTTTCTTTCTTTCTTTCTTTCTTTCTTTCTTTCTTTCTTTCACTCCAGTTTCCCTCCCCTCCTTCCACATTCTGATTGTTCCACATCTCATACCTCCAACCCAACTCCCTGTCTCCAAGGCTGTACCGACCCCCCACCCCACCTGACCTCTAAACTCCCTGAGGCCTCCAGTCTCTTGAGGGTTAGGTGCATGCATCACCTCTGATTGAATACAGACCCGGCAGTCCTCTGCTGTATACGTGTCGGGGGGGCCTCATATCAGCTGGTATATGCTATCTTTTTGGTGGTCCAGTGTTTGAGACATTAATTGAGACTGCTAGTCCTCATACAGGGTTACCCTCCTCTTCACCTTCTTCCAGCTTTTTCCTAATTCAACCAAAGGAGTCAGCAGCTTCTGTCCATTGGTTGGTTGCAAATCTCTGCATCTGACACTTAGCTGCTTGTTGGATCTTCCAGAGAGCAGTCATGATAGGTCCCTTTCTGTGAGCGCTCCATAGCCTTAATAATAGTATCAGGCCTTGGGACCTCACCTTCAGCTGGATCCTACCTTGGTCCTGTCACTGGACCTTCTTTTCCTCACGCGCCTCTCCATTTCCATCCCTGCAGTTCTTTCAAATAGGAACAATTATGGGTCAAAGTTTTGACTGTGGGATGGCAACCCCTTCCCTCATTTGATGCCCTGTCTTCCTACTGGAGGTGGGCTCTATAAGTTCCCTCTCCCTACTGTCAGGTATTTCACCTAAAGTCCCTCCCTTTGAGGTTCTGAGAGTCTCTCACCTGAGAGTCTCAGAATGCAAAAAGGTCTTTGTTGTATTCTGGAAGGTTCCCCACTACATTCTACCTCTGTAGGTTGCCTATTTCCATTCTTTCTGATGCTCCCTCAGGACTTTAGTCCTTTTCCTTTACCCAATATTAGATCAGGTTCCCCTTTAAGAAAGGCCCCATCACATACCCCATTCCCTTTGCCTCTATGAGGGTGCTCCTCACCCATTCCCGCCTCTTTGCTTTAGCATCCTTCTTATACTGGGACATCAAGTCTAAACTACCTAAGTTTGTAGATATAGCTGTTGGTGGGTATCTGCTTTTGAGTCCAGTGTAGGAACCCCTGGAGCAGGAGTAACAAGCAATTATAAGCCTAAGGATGTGAGTGCTCAGAATAGGACTCATGTTTAGACGAGCAATGTGTACTCTGTACTGCTAAGCCATCTCTCTAGCCCCTTGTGATTTATTTTTTAACTATTCTGGTTTTAAATGATCATTCTGCCACAGTTCTCATTAAATATGATACAGTTCTAGAGATTTGAACACTTTCTTATGTTGGTAATGCAAAAAATAAATTGTTAAAATATTAGTGTGATCTGTCACTAACACAGCTCTGCTATTTATTCAGACCTCCAGTTCTTACATAACTCTTATTGGGGCACCTGATTACATTACTCAGTGTGTGAACCATACTTGCTTTGTCCACATACTTTCTCAGATTTCTCACTTCTCCTCCTACCTCCTCCTCCCCTCCCCCTCCCCCCTCCTCATTCTTTTTCTTCTTCATCTTGACAGTTTTGAGGAGCTCTAAATAAATGCTTTTTTTCATGATCTTGGATATGATTATGTGTTTTTCCTTCATGATTAATATGAGGTCATTGACACTAGCACCAATAGAGTAAACTCTGTGAAACTACAGTTCATGAGTAGAGATATTAGAATTTGTTAAGTATGGTAACATTAAATTTTATTGGTTGATTGAGGGAATGTTCTTCTATGCAATTTTTTTTTATTCTCTTTATAGTAGCCACTGTATAAATACATTGCAATTCTTTTGTATTAGTTAATTGTCTATTCCATATTATATTTGTTCAATATATTTGCATTATCATAGAATGGTGGATATTCTGTTTTATGTTAAAAAACAGCACTAACTTTGTAATTTTAGCACTAAAATTGGTTCAGTTTGGATCATTAGTTGATTTTTAATTCACATATTATGTTCTTCTGCGGTGTTTCACTATTTTTGAACATTTCATTATTATTTTGTGATGCAAAAAGGACTAGGCTCACTTTGTGTACTGTTTACACTAGTTTGTAATAATCCTTTCCTCCAAGAAAATCTGTTTTGTTGTATTTCAGAATGGTAATTTCACTGGGTTCTGATTGTCTTTGACTATGTACTCAGTAGGCAGAGCAAGAAACCACATAGCTGCTCAGCAGTGTATAAACATTTATCCATGCATATCTATTAATTTACAGTATACATTTCCTAAAATAATGTTCATATGACATATTAATATATTCATGTCCATTGATATATAAATTAATTTAAACACAACTTTGTAATGATGTCTCTGCCTTTCATCAAATTCCTTATGTTTTATTTTCATTTTCTTTCTATAATCTCTGATTTCAACATAGAAAAGATGGCTTTTCACACTACTTTTCATTTATATATTTATTTATTTTCAAGATCCAGGTGTTTTCGCAGTGATTAACTTGTACTTCTGTCGAAACAGTTCTACCTTGTCATTCAATCCTCATTTTCTACTGCTTCCCAATGGTGTTTAAGTCAGTTGTTTCACCTCTCATTCTCTTCCATGTGAATTCATTTTACTATTCTGTAGATTTAGATTCCCTCTTTGAAATTGGCTTTGCATCCTGTGTTTACATGAATCTTTGTATCTTTTTAAAACCTGCAAACATAAAGATATCTCACTGTGTTCTAAAGGATGAATTACGTTGTTACCACTATGTAATCATGCGCAAAGTTTCGGTATCTGAAGAAAAATACCCTGTGTTTTATTGGTTTAATATATCACTGTCTGTAAGTTTTTAGCAATGACATATCCACTTCACTTCTAGTAGTATTTCTCTTTTCCAAAGACTCATACTAATACGATTGCACTGTGTAGCCTTCGTTGATCAGCTTCTAGCACTTAACAATGTACAATATGCATTCGTTTTAGATTCACTCATTTTGGATTAACCGTGAAGTCTTTTTCCTTGCTGAAGAGCATTCCTGTTTTATTGGAATCAGTACTTACAGCAGTTATTGATTGAATAAATACTTTTGGTAGGGACTGCTGAGATGGATCAGAGTTGAAAAACTACTCGTCATCAAGCCTAAGAGTTACACCTAACCTGAGGTAGAACACTGGACCCACAGGGTCACAGGAAGTAACCAACTCCTTCAAGGTGACCGATGATTCATTGACTTCCACAAATGTGTTGTAGCATAGGTATTCACACACACACACACACACACACACACACACACACACACACACACCCTCCCTGCTCTGGAATTCCTTCACACTGGGGCATCCAGCCTTCACCGGACCGTGGATCTGCTCTCCTACCAATGCCTGACAAGGCCATCCTCCCCTACATATACAGCTGGAGCTATGTGTCCCTCACACTTCATGTTTTTTGACTAATATTACACTGTATGTATGTATGTATTTATGTATGTATGTATGTATGTATGTATGTATGTATGTATGTATATATGTAGCCACCTGCAGCCACATACCAACTGGGTTCACTTGAAAGGGGGGCTGGAAATGAAGAAAGGGACAGAAGGACAAGAAGAGCATGAAACCAAGACAAAGTTCTCTGATCAAGGCTCGAAGTTTAATGTTCAGCTCTTCTAATTTGACATGAAAGCCCCACCACCCCTTCTTGTTTCAGCCAGATATGGGTGGGGGAACCCATCCTTAGTCACTGCCGGAGATGTCTCAAGGTAACCTCAGAGGGCAATTTATTCTTCTAAGTTCCTGTAGCAGGTTGTATGTACAGCCAAGGTGAGTAATTCTACCTAGGTCCTATTATTTGGTATATTGTGGTAAATAAGGTCTTTCAGGCCTGTTTAAGGCTGGGGGTAGGGCACATATGTATGTATATATGTATGAATGCATTGGTATTATTTATTTTGCATAACACTATTACTTTCCTTGGGTATATACCTGGAGATAGGAATGCTGAGTCATATGTGACTTCCAATTTCCATTGTTTTATGTGATGGGAATGCTAATTTATGTTTCTCCAAATTAATATTAACACTTCCCCATCCATGCCAACATTGTTATTATTTGTTTTTACAACAGTAGACATTTTAATGAGGATAGTTTAATATTTTCTTGGGGTTTCTATATATATTTCTCTGATGATGAATAATTAAGAGTCATGTTTATATGCCTATATATTTATGTATGTCTACCTTCTTTGAGATATATCTGCTTATATAATTTGCTATATAAATATTTATTGTCTAGCTTTTGTCTGTTTTGGCATTCCTTATATAATTTATATATTATTCCGTGCTCAAAGGAGTAATATGTAGATGTTCTATCATCTGAGATGGTCTTTTACTCCAATCAATGTTCCTTTTTTGTAAATAAGCTTATTAGTTTAATATAATAGGAGTAGGATGTATTTAATTATAAAAAATGGTCATGAATTTAAGGGGGTGGGGCATTGGCATGGGGGGAGCAGAAATGCCATAAATACATGATTCATGCCAATAAGTCTCAAAAACAAACAAAAAAAATAAATAAGAGAAAAATTTGTGGACTACAGTATCATTAAATTTATCATCTTAACATTTAAAAATATTAAGTAATAAATATAACCTCAATATGCAAACCCCCAAGTAAGTTTATACTTTAAATTTGCAAAGTAAAACTTGTTTTTATATAAGTACATTCTCTAACCTGCAATTTTACTGAATTCTTATGTGGTTTGTTACTACAGATTTGGATGCTTTTCTCTATATCTTATCATGTTATTTGAAAGCATATTTAACTTCATGTTTTTTTTTTTATCCTTTCCCTGGTTTTATAGAGTCTAGTAATAACCCTATCAATATATTCTTCATTTTTTACTGTGTTTTGATTTTATAACATTTCCTTTTGAATCTTATAGCTCTTGTGTCTCTCTGCTGACATCACACATCTGTTCTTAACTGCTGCCGAGGTTTCTTAACTTATAATTCCAACATCTGTGCTCAGTCAGCATGAATATACTGTTTACATTGTTTCTACAGATAGGATGTTTTCCTTAGCTTTTTTTTTTTTTTTTTTTTTTTTTTTGGCGTGCTGTCTACTTTTACTGTTGAAACACAAATTACTTGTAGCAGGTAACTAGACCCTTAGAGTAAAATGTTTGGCTTGGGCAAAGTTTGAGTGTGTTCAGTGATAGCTTTGATTATGAGTATTAGGTCCTGTGTTTCTATCTCTGCTTTCCCACTTGATATTTAGTATATTCATTTTAAGGATTCCTTAATGTATTTTCTTCAAAACCTATCTTTTGTTGTTCTTGTTGTCCTTAGTCCTCTTAATGTAAGCAAGAAAGTTGGAGCATGAGTAGAATTTCTGTCTAGTTGGGATTAGGCTTAATAGATTTTAGGGATATTCCCCAGATTTCCAGTTGTTCACCAGGAGTTGAGTCTGGTGATTCTAGGTGGCTATTTTTTTTTCAATCCCCGTAACAGGTATTGATTAGATTCTGACTGTTTAATCACAGTGGGTTCTTAAAGTAACCGTCTATGGAAATATGGATGGTTATAACAACAGCCCCCCAAATTCTAAGGTACTCAGCTTTCCACACTCAATTTATACAGCCATCATATAGGCTTTCTTACCAGCTTGTGGAACCCGGTGACCTCTCTTCCAGTTGAGCAAATCTCAGAAGTTTTATATCTCTGGTTATGTGCTGTTTTCTAGATTCAGGAGAGTAGTGTATATGCATTGATACTTCAGTTATCTGCAAATAGATATTGCTTTCCATACTGTTTCATAATTATACCCTATTATAAGGAGAGGAAAGATAAAAATATGGAGCTTTACATATTGCATCAGAAACCAATAATCCCCTGTCTTTGTTTTGGATTTCACACATAAAGATGTGTAGTCACAAATAATTAATTTTAGGACTTTAATATAGCTGAGATCTTTACTACCACTCTAATCTATGCAGAAGTAATAAAATGAATAAAAATTACCTATGTATTATCATGAGCCCAAAAGATATAAGCCTATGACAGTAGCTTTAAAATGAGTATGGTCTTATCCCTCACTCTTCCCATGGACTAGAGACATTAAAGGTTCAAACTGTGGCAGGCTCTAATGTTCTTATGGAAAACTTAAATTATCATAACATAGTTTTAAAATCCACATAAAATCTGAGTGAGACCTTTCATTCTGAGGATTCTTCTGAGTTCTGAGGATCATTAATGTGAAGCAGCTTAAAGAAGACTGATGACCACAACGGGGTGCAAGTCATTTTGTCGTACCTGAAAGAAAACTTTTCAAAACTACTGAGAACATGGCCTACAGGTGATCCTATTAGGTAATTCTGTACAGCAAGCATCACCTCAGCAGAAAACATGTTTCCAGAGCTGGCCTAAATTACAAAACATTCTGTAAGTATTTGACTGTAGAGGATAAAATACAGATGAGCTCCGCAGGACTTCTTGAAAGTCATTCTGCATCCACCACCAAGTCTTCCATCACAGATTGACTTATTCCTATCATACAGTGTTGATTTTATGTTCTTCCCAAAGAAAGTCCTCCAAAGGCCACTGCTTAAAAAATAGTGTTAACACATGTATGTGCCTCAAAATGTGGACTTCAATAAAATAGTTCCAAATCCCAAATAAGATATTTTGCAATTTTCCTTTTTATTGAATAGCATTTTTATTAAAGCCAAACATAAACATACTGGTAATATATATATATATATATATATATATATATATATATATTACATTGTATGAACAATATACATATCAAATCTATTTATGATCTCTTCTAATTTGTATACTTACTGAGATGAACATAGTTTACATTAATTCTTGTAGTCATATTCAAATACTTATTTAGAAGATATGACTACAATGAGAATTATCAAGTGTCCACATAATGTACTTTGATTTCTCTTCATAATATTTTTAACCAAAAGGTGTGATTAGCATAGATTTTCACCTAATTGTAATCTTGAAACAGAGAGGGATTGCAAGACACAATGTTTAAGTTGACATTTTGCAATTTTGTTGCAGTATGAGTTACTATGAAATCAATGGGCCAATGAAGCAAACAAGTCACAGGAATAAATATAGGCTTCAGGGTAACAAAATTCATTTCACCTCTAGAAAAAAGCAGCAATGTATATACAATAAGAAGAAGTTCACACAGGAAAAAAAGGAGGCCATTAAACAGTATATGAAAGCATAAATGTAATAAATTTGGCATGACAATATCAATGTTTTACCAAATGTATTTTTACCTAATTTGATGGTGACCTGGAAATATGAGACTAGTGTTCTACATTTTGCTTAATTTTACAGATTCATTATGGATTGGCTGTATTATCATTTGAGTATAAACTTAGTATTTGTGCTGATTTATTTTGAACATTGCTTCATTTATGTTATATATATTTTCTGTTCATGGTATGCTTTTCTGAACTATCACATTCTTAGAATGTAATTTTATATTGGCGTATAGAATTTTTATACTCTGTAAATGACTTTGCCAGTTATTTATGTTGAAAATATTTATTTCAAATATATGACATGTCTTTTTTAACTTGGTTTGACTAGGTGATCACTGATGCATATAATATTCATAGTATTTATGTAAACTGTATCAATATATTTAATCTTAGAGATTTTGTTGTACTATTTTTTAAATTCTTTCTGACTTAAGCTGGAAATGTTCTTTTGGTGGTTTCTAAGTTAACCTTACATTAAAATTCTTAATCCACTTGGAGGTCTCTTTTAATCTTTCATCATTTGTTGCTGTTGTATACTGGAAACTAATAATAAAGTTTTATTGTTTCTTATTATTTTATAATACTCTTTAATTTGCACAAACTAATATACTTTGTAACAACTTTTAAGATATTTTGCTACTTGATGTGTTATCAGTATTTAAAATGTGACCAAATTGTTAATGTTTTCCCCTTTCTGATAATTATGTCTTTAATTTCTTCATAGTTTCATTTAGATAATACAGTATCAGATAAAAATGAGAATACATTTGTAATCTTAAATAATGTTTTAGAAATATTATATTGGATAATATCTTGTTCTAATATCAAAGGGTTAATTAGGTTTTTTACAAATAGCTGTGTATAAGAAATATGGCTCCATTTAAAGTACAACTCCTAGTTCTCACATGAATCTTGTTATTCACTGATTAAATACAAACTCCTTAGTGCTGAAGAGTCAATGAGAGCAAATCAATATGAAAAGATTCTGCATATATATAGTTACAATGCAAGTGATTCTATCCTTCACAAAATGTCTCTGGACTAGATACAAAAGAAGGAAAGTCAATATAGTTTATTAATACAAAAATATTTGTAATTTACATTAAATATTTCTCAATGTTAAATATATCATCCGTATTTCTGCAAGATCTTAGAGGACTTATTGCAAACAGTTTTCTGCAGGACTTTTACATTCTATGTGGTAGTGCATCTCTTTGTGAAGCTATTCTCTCCTTCAAGAGCATCACTGGTCCTTTAGAGACATTGCAGCATCTAATAATTGATTCTGTTTTTTAGTTAATAATGAGATTTCCCATGTTAAATATGATTAGATGTTACAGATCCCAGAGAAATATGCTCATCCATATAAATCTGTGATATTGTTTACTAGTTTTTTTTCTTTCTTGTACTTAAAAATGGGGGAAAAAAGCAAAGCTGAAAATAAACATTGGCAAATGATATGTCCTTTAACTTTAAATCTTTCTATATTCAACAACTAAGACTATTATTTTACTTTAATCTCAGCTTCAGTTCATGCCTGGATACTGAGATTTCTTAGGGCATATATAGTAGAGATAATAAATTATTTAACAGAGACATTAGGCTATGTCTAATACATGTGATACATCAAATCCCATGATAATACCTAAAAAGTAGCAGTTGATATAGCCAAAGGAAATGCCTGAGAGTTTTTGTACTGCTTTGCAGTGTGCTAGTGCCATCTGCGTAGAGGGCAGTGCAGCTATGCAAATGCCTTCTGTGGGGCATGTTCTTATTGAATTGTCGACTTGAGAATACCCTCTTCACTGTTCATGTTGCCTTCCTTCATCAGGTATTCTTGGGTTGGATAAAAACCAAGCAGAGAAAGCAAGCCAGCAGGAAGCACTCCTCCATTGTTCCTGTCTGTATAGGAACAGTATTCTAGTCCAAGCTTGTGTTCTAATCCCAACTTCCCTCAGTTATGGAGGAGGATTGGGACATGAAAGCCAAATGAACCCTTTCTCCCAAAGTGACTTTGGTTATGGCATGTATCATAGCAGAAGAAAGCTAACTACACAGGAAGGTAAGGAAAAAAAAGACTGAAAAAAACCTTATGATTTGTCTTCAAATAATAAGAAAAGCTACGGATTGTCCAAAGACCATTAACACTAGTGGAAATTAGGCTGCATTTTAATTAGGTATTCTTCAGCCACACTACAGTGTAGAATAATTTAAATACTAATCCTGTATTTTATTGGTGAGTGGTATAATTTAAATATTTACTGTAACAGAATTAATGTAAGTTTAAATATGTAAAATTGACAGTTATTTAGGAAAACTTTTGGGTCTGGAATATTTCTATTTTGAGATATAGTTCTTAGATGGAATATACACAACTACAGAATGAGTAAGCTGTTATCCCACTGATGAGACAGACTAAATTCTATAATGGAACATATGAGATCAAGTTTTAATGTTCTACCCATCTAGTGTAGCCCAAAGGTTAGCTACATTTTGGCTTTTTATCATAAATAAATTATTTAATTTAAGTTTCCTGAAGCACATCTCACTACCAGCTAGTACATCAATAAGCTCTGGTTCATCACTTTATTTGCATTGCTTTTTGATTATGTGGACTATTGTCCTAAAGAAAATAATGGATATTTTAACATAAAGTGTATATGTTTCATATACATATTATATATGCATATATATATATGTGTCTGATCAATGCAAAATTTTATTAAAATAATCTGATAAATTTTTAAACATTTTAATCTTGAAAATAGTCTAAGTTCATGGAAAATTGTGAAGATATTTAAATGCATGTTTTTGTAGAGGAAATGTAGACTTTTATGAAAGAGACAAAAAAATAATAATTAGATTTTAATTATTTTGTCAAAGATATATCAAGGCTGTGGATAAAAATGGTGCTATAGATTTTTTTACTCACTGAGTTATTTTAGCTAATAGCTGAGAAAAATGAGGTTGCATAGATATCATAGAGTTCAGAATATGAGAAGGATTTAAGCAGTGCTAAGGCCAAAAGATCTCTGTGGGGGGAACAAGTTGACAAGAGGAGATCTAAAAGTAGATTCTAGAAAAGACACTTTGCATGGTGGGGTTTTTGTAGGTCCTAGCTGGCTCTAAGTGACTACTATATGTATGTAAGACGGATGAAAGTTAAGAACCAATTAAAAGAGTGTCCTGAAAATTGAGAAGGAGATTCTTTGTGAATCCATGTCTTTTCTTCCCATTTATCAGAAGTTGGTGTGGATGTCAAGGAGAGAAAATGTTGTAAATGCTCAATAGTCCTGGATTTTCACACTAGGTTTCTGGGTACCAGATCCTGTGCCAAATGTAGTTGAGATAATTAATTTCTAGCTAGATAGATTTGAGTGATAAAAAAGTAGTATTGTACAGTATAGCATATGCTTCAGTTCTATTCACCATTATAACTTTTTCCATGAAAAACTTATAGCTGAAAATATTTCCAAAAGAGACACAACGACTTGACCTTGGCCATGTGTATGGATGTAGGCAGAATATGGCTGAAACACTGGGTATCTCATTTAGTTTCGCTGGCCTGTGACTCAGAGAGAAAAACGAATAAGTCATATTGGTTCAATAAATGTTGCTGTGCAAGGCAGGACTAGAGCTATTCTCAGTAACAAGAACTGTGCCTTCCTATGAGTACTAAAGTGCTTATTCATAACACCAAAAAGAGGGGGAGGGGAGAGGGAAAAGGAGGAGGGGAATGGGGAAGGAGAAGAGAAGAGGAGGAGAGAAGTTTCTTTAGAGAAAAACAGAAATTGGTAAAGTCAACAGAGTCAAAGAGGTAAAAGATGAGAGTAAACCCTGTCTTGATTCTAAATACAGAACCAGATGGAGAATTTCCAGGACTCCAGCAAAAAGGTACAAGTCACTGTCTTCATAGTGCTAAACTATAGTACATAATAATAATAATACAATAGATATAAATATTACTGAAGATAGTCATAATTTTAATGTAATATTTGTAATCAAATCACACTGGTTAAAGTAGGTATATGCAATTCAAGCAGAAGTACTAACTCTTAACCGATACAGTGAGGTCATAGTTCACTGGGATCCCAAATGAGAATTAACATATGCAATAGCACCATTTGATTAATATTTGAACAGCATTAAACCATGTAAGCATGGCTATACTATTAAAAAAATTGTTCGGTATTTGCTCTACTTGCTTGAAGTACACAATATTCTTTTATTTAAAACTGGACACACTGAATATTCTTCAAAATAATTTTAATTGCATAGTGAATTGCATAGGTAATTTTATAAAATTTTATATATAGTGAGATTATAAATCTAGAGTGTTTGATCACATAAAAACTGCTTCATTAATTTCTAAGAGAGAAAAATATTGGTTCCACTTTTTTTAATCCACTATCCTACTTTTTGAAAGCTTTCATTCTTTGACCATGTTTGGGCTACGTACAAACAAAGAAATGGAAATGGAAACTGATGTAACTATTTTTTTTTATTTTGTGCTCCATGATGAAATATGATAAAATTATCTCTGAGAACATTGTAATCTGTCAGTATTTTGGCTGAATTCTTTATATACATATTAAAATTACTTTCTTTATATGAATTGATTTAACAATCAAGGTCAAATTTTAACCTCACTAGTTATAATAAGCCTTGTAGTAGTATTTTATAGATTTCAAAGATAAGATAATACATAGTATATTAATTTACTAATGGTCTAAAAATAGACCACCTCATCATAGGTTAATGAGCTGTTCACACACCTGTGGTAAGTCTTCCTACCACATTAACAGCAAAGCATTTTTATTTAGAGAAGATCAATAGCTATGGACATTTTTCTTTTATGCCTTCCAGTTTACAGCTCACTTTTAATATCATTTAAAAGTACATAAGCAAATTCTACATGACAGTTTTATTACCATTGTAATATCTCAAGCTAAATTTTTGGTAATAAATAATAAAGTCTTGTGCAAATTTAGAAGAACAAAAACAACAACCAAAAGAAAATTAAGTATGGCTTAGATTTACATGATAGTTCAACTGTAGCAGGCAAATGGCATTTTTTTTTATGAAAGATACCTGTTCATGTAATGAATTTTACAGAGTTTGACCTTCAAAGCACCTCTACGATTCCTTTTAAAATTTGTTTCTACTCTTTTTGTAAGGTAGCACTGATAGGTTTCTCAAGAAGTCACCATTGGTATATCAGTGTTTTAATCAATACACTGAACTAATTGACATCATTTGAAAAATCTCAAATAAACTTCATAAAAGAAGGAACCAAAGAATTGTAGTGCTTTTCAAACTGAGCTTTCTCCTTAATTCATGTCCTTTAAATCTCTTAGACAGACAGGTACGAAGGAAGGCTAAACTCATATTAGGCCTACTTCCCTTCCACTTTAAGAACTCCTTTTTTTTTTTTTTTTTTGCTTTTAAAATGTGGAAAGTGGTTTTATTTTTGTATTCAGGTAAGTGGATGGAAGTATGTAATTCTCCCCATGCTGTGGTGTCTTAGAGATCACCATCATCCCTCGAGCTCTGACAGGACAGGGAGGCATTGGCAGTCTAACAGATGCATAATGAAGGAAGTTGAGATAGGGAACGGGGAATTTGAGTGGGAAAAGCCCCGTGGAATGGACAGGGCCTCCGAGATGTCACCTATTTCAACCCATAGATATGCCCATTAACGGATCAGTGAGATTCAGTGGAATCCTTTAGGATGATTACTTCTAAAAAATAGCTTTGGCGACTTGGTGTCTGAATAGCCTGAGAAAGATGCCAGTGAAAGAAATGCTCAAGATATTAAAGTGCTGGCTAATCATTTAATTATGGTTGGACTTCTATCTTCTTTTATTGAAAATGGATTTTTTCCATATAATATATGTTATTTAAGGTTTTCCCTCCCTTATGCCTCCCAGATCCTCACTACCTCACCTCTAATTCATATCTACACCCTTCCTGTCTTTCATTAAAAAATAAAATAGCTTCTAAAAGAAAATAATAATATAAAATAGGTTAAAATAGAAGCAAACACATTGGGACAGGAGAGACCAGACTGAAGGACAAGATCCTGTATAATAGTACAATAAACAAATATAGATACAGAAAAGCCCTTGTTTACACACTTAGAATCCCAGACAAACACTAAACTGGAAGCCATAGTATGTATGCAAAAGATTGTAGGGTTAAAAAAAGAGAAAATAATTAAAAGGTAAAATAAAAAATATGAAAAAAGACCCTGACATAACATTAGGAAATAAACAATCTCTAAAGATGCTGTTGAGTTCATTTTCCATTGGCCATTTACTGCTGGGCATCTGGTCTACCATTAAGAATCGTTTATTTCCCCACTGAGACTTTCTTTGAGAAACATATTTTTCATTTGCAAGTGAGACTCCTTTAGAAAAAACTAAATTGATATTTGCACGTGATTATCTATTGGAGATAGCTACTGGGTTAGAGATGGGGCTTGTGCCCACTTCTACTTCCAGCTCTAGAGCCCCATGTGGTACAACTTTTCTAAGTGATTGTGTTCAAAAGATAACAGTGCACTTTCTCTAGCTTCATTTTTTACCTGTGAAGAAGAGAGAGCATATTCTTTGTTTCATAGAATTTCATGAAAACAATTATAAAATCCGCAGTGTGAATTACAGCTACAACTTGTTTGCTATTAGTAAATTGTTCTTATTCATGATAAATGGACTTATTTAGGGTGGTTGAATGTGACACTATCTAGAGTAAAAGTGAAAATATGATGGTCACAAAGACAAGCTTCACAATGGAAACAGTACCCAGGATTTGCAGCAAAGAGCAGTCTTGTAACCTTGGGAATGATCATCTATGGCTTCTAGCTGCCCTTAGGAAACCAAAGCAGTGAAGACCTACTTAGATTATTTTTACCTCATATTCTTTTAACTTCAGAGATTGATTAAAAACATAATGTTTCAGTCTGAGTCTTTAAAACTTAACTGTAAAGTGTGTGTGTGTGTGTGTGTGTGTGTGTGTGTGTGTGTGTATGTGTGTGTGTGTGTGTAAATAGTTCAAGTGTTGCAATTACCAGGGTTGTCCGAGCTGTTCAGCATTGTAGATAATTCGGTTGTTGCTCCCTTTTGTCTCTTGCTTTTGTGTTATATAAGTTAAAATGTATCAATGAAAACTCCTGAAGCCTTTGAGCCAATCAATGAAATGATAGATAAGTCATTATTTCCATTTTGGGGGAAAATAAGGCAAGAAAACATAAAAATGATAGGAATTATAGCTATATAAAATAATTTTTAAAAACAGATCCTAATACCTTGAAAGTTTTTATCAAAGAAAACTAAGGATTTATAAAACACTTTCAATTTGCAGTTAATGTTGACCATTATACATTTTAGTAATCCAATCAACAGAGCTTTTAATTTCTTGCTGTGTTTGGAAAAGGCTTTGGCCAAGGATTGGAAGTCCAGCAGAGTGACGTCCACATCTTCTTGGCATCTAGCAAAGAATGGCTTAATCACTAAGTACTCACAGCATGTTCAGCCAAGCCACTACACAGTACCATGCAAAAAGCTTATGATTTACTTAATGCACCTCTTATTTTGTGTGTTTTTTTTCCTTTTAAAAATGGTATTATGCCATGAATATTTGAAATCATGTGACCTCAAAATATTTGGGTTTCTGCATGTTACCAATAGGGGCTACTTCAAAGAATTGTGAATCATATTTAAAATTTTAGTGCGATATGAAAATGTTTTGTTGCATAATAAAATTGATAATTGAGTATTTACATTTGAAATTAAATCAAGTTTTAAGATAGGAATAGATAAGATGACTGTACCACTAATAAGGAGAATTGATGTAGATGAAATATACATTTTGTACATTATAACCACAATGGCTGGTATGTAATTTAAAAAGTGGTAGCCTTTTTGGCTGTGATGACAGGTATTTCATGTAAATCTTAGGAGAGACTGAAGATGCTCTCATAAGCCATCACTCAGAAGATGGTCATCACATTAACCTTTCATCGCCCTATTTCCTTGCCTCTGGTAAAAATTTTATGTTTTTTTTATTTTGGTGGGATTTTCCTGATTCAGCTATGATACTCATTAAAATTTCATCTCCTTAAATAAAACTAAAATGTAACTATCTGTCCGTTTATCTGTCTATCTATCCATCTATCTATCTATCTATCTATCTATCTATCTATCTATCTATCATATCATTGCATGGAATCTCACAATTATAATTTTTCCTTCAGATAATTAAATTTTAAGTACATCAATTTGGGGAACATATGCTAGTTTCATGTATTTCTATTAAAATTGTCCATATGAGAATTATGAAGATGTTTTTAATCTGGAGATAGTTTTATCTTCATGATGGACTAATCAAGTAATTATATATAGAAGAAAATGGACCACTAGAATTTTAGCAAAATAATTTTTCCTCTGTTTGCAATTTGTTTAAAATAGTTTAAAGTAGATGCTGCTGTGTGTATTTTAAAATGTACTTAGTTTATTTTGACTTATACAGAACATTTAGAGCAAAAGTAGAAAAAGACCAGAATCTTAAATGATACATGAGAGCATTTGGGGACTTTTGTTTTGTTTTTTAAATTGAAGATACATCTTTAGTCCTTAAATATATCTATTGTTTGAGCTCACAATTTTCTTTCTGTAGATAGTCTATAAATAGATTCTGTAATAGGTAAAAGAGTGTGGGTAGAAAGCTACTTGTTTCCATATTTTTATATAGCAATAGTTAAGAAGAGTATATTTTCTGTCATATCTCCTTTCATTCTCATGTAGTCCATTACTAATTGCAATATTTCCTTTTGTCCTGCCTCTTGTTTTTTGTTTTCTGAGGAACACTACTTATTTGCACATTATATAATCTATGTTAACATAATTTAAATTTTTTAAAAAATATACGCTTAATACAATAAGCCTCTTTAGTATTTCATAAGAACATTGGTCATATATCTGCTACTAATAATCTTTCATCATGCTTTCCTATGAAAAGCAAAATTTTATTTTATTCATTTTGAGTTTTCAGTGTTTGGTATGTAATCAGGTAGCAATAAATCTGTTTGGAAAGTGTGAGATAGAGGAACAAAGTGAAGCTTACCTGGTAATTTTGGTGGCATAGCTACAATTGTTCTATTTTATTTTGTTAGTGAGTTTTGCTTGCCCCCAAGTATATCTAACTACCACTTGCATTCCTAGTGGTCCCAATGGCTAGAAGAGGATGTTGGATCTACTGGAACTGTAGTTGCAGATAGTTAGGAGTACCATATGGGTTCTAGGAATCAAGTATGGGTCTTTTAGAAGAAGAACCAGTGCTCTGAACTTCTAAGCCAGATTTTCACCATTTCTTTGGTTTTCTTCCTTCCTTCCTTTCTTTCTTTCTTTCTTTCTTTCTTTCTTTCTTTCTCTCTCTCTTTTTTCTTTCCTTCCTTCTTTGTTTCTTTCGTCCTTCCTCCCCTCCCCCTCCCTCACTTTCTTTCTTTCTTTCTTTCTTTCTTTCTTTCTTTCTTTCTTTCCTCCTTTCTTGATTCTTTCTTTGTTCTTCATTTTTGTTTAAATTCACACAGCCTATTTTATTATTATTATTCTTTAATCTTTTTTTTTCTACAGTCCCCATCCTGGTCCACCCTGTGAATGTTCCTCATCCCATACCTCCTCTTCCATCTCCAAGAGGATGTCCCCACATCACTAACACCACTCCCAAAAGCAATAGAATATACAATCAGCTGGCCTTGGACATGGAAAAGTAGAGAGATTAAGCAACTTGTTTAAAACTACACAGCCATAAAATTGGTGGATGGCATTTGAAGTCAGGCACAATTTTGGGGTTGTTAGAGTCCTAAAAATAGAACCCAAGATTCTGTGTATGGCTCCAAGCATTTGCCAGTGAAATTATTCTCAACCCCAGACTATACTCCTTTTTCTTGAGAAATGGTCTATGTCTATAGCCATAGCTTCTTGAACTTACTTTATAGAGCAAACTGACATAAACTTTCAGAGATCCACCAAGCTCTGTTTCCTGAGTTCTGAGATTGATGGTATGTTCCATTATGACTGGCTTCTTGTCACCCTTTTTATTACATTTACTTATTTATTTAAAAATCACCTTCTAACATACATAGCAATGTATAAGTAATATGAAAGTAGAGGTTATTAAAGAGAACATAGATCAACATTGCAGTTAGACAAGCATGTTTAAGATTTTAGCATATTTCAGCTTTACTGTCTTAGTTAATTGAGATAATTAATGATTCATATTTTTCTTTAAAAGACAATTAAAAATTATATTAAAATGTCAGTGAAATAATTCCTAATATTCTACTATACCCATAGATTGGTAAGTAGCACAATTGTCATCAGAGAAACTTCATCCAGCAGCTGATGGGAGCAGATGCAGAGACCCACAGCTAAACATTAGGTAGAGCTCAGAGAATCTTGAGTAAGAAGAGACGGGGTGGATTGAAAGAAGCAGAAGGACATCAGGAGCACATAGTCCAAAGAATCAACTAAGCAGGGCTCATAAAGTCTCATAAAAACTGAAGCAGCGATCACACACCTCATATGGGTCTGAGCTAGGTCCTCTGCATATATATTATAGTTGATGTGTTGTTCTTGTGGGCAAACTAACAGTGAGAATTAGAGGTATCTCTGACTCTTTGCCTGCTCTTGGAACTCTTTTCCTCCTAATGGGTTGTTTCATCCAGCTTTTATATAAGGATTTATGCCTAGACTTATTACAAATTGTCATGCCATGTTTGATTGGTACCCTGGTAAGTATGCTCTTTTCAGAAAGGAAATGAAGAGGAATGGGTATAGGTAAAAGGGGATATGAGGGGAGGAAACATGGAGGAATGGAGGGAAAGCAAACTGCAATAGGGATATAATGTATGAGAAAAGAATGAATAAAGTTATTCAAAAAATGCTACCAAAAAGTGGACATTGATATATGCTTTTATTTTCTACAAGTGTATGAACCCTCTCTTACAATTCAGAGGTAGCTAGCCTTTTTATTTATTTTTTCCCAAAAGAAACAGTGGAGATTTCTTAAAATCATTACCCTATAATTTTACTTAGTAAATATACTGAATGATAACTAATAAAAACTTTAATTTTATGTTGTTTCTATTTTTCTATTCTACATTTTATCTCAAGCATCTTTTTCTTAGAAATATTGACCAAAATTGATATTTGTTTATATTGACACATCTCATAGTTTTACTTCATGGATTAATTGAAATATATGGTCACAAGATTTTTTGGTTGTTGTTTATGTTTTGTTTGATTTAATGCTTGTTATTATCACTGGAAAGGGTAATATTTATTTAATGACAAAAAGAACAGCTGGAACCCGTGAAGTTAGAATCCTCCTTCATCAGAGGCACTGTTGCTCATTTTATTTTATTAAACTGATACATTTAGATTGACTTTGATTTTCTTTTTCAATGTGTAGGTTTGATAAAATTGAAAACAGAAAAAATGAGGGATAAATACAAATTTGTAATTAACATATTTCATCTTTCATTATTAATGTTTATCTTTTTTAAAAGTGATAAAATATTTATATACATTATGTTATGGAAATAATAAAGAAATCTGTTAATATTTGTTGAATAATCTGATGTAATGAAAGATAGTATCTAAGAAGACTTACCCTCAGAACCTATATGCCATAAATTTCAGTTAGACCTTCTCAGATATCTGACTTGCAATTGTTCTTTAATATAAGTTGATAAATTAATTTTTACTTTGAGATATCAAGATGAAAGTTTTTACTATGTGAACTTCTTTAAACAAAATGAAAGTGACTACATATGGGGACAACACAGAGATCAAGCTAATATTATACTTTCATATAGGTCCATCTGCCACTGAAATTACTATTTTGGTCACGAGCCTATTAGAAGGCAAAGCAAACGAAGAAAATGATTTTTATTGTTTATTTATATTGTCACATCTAATTTTTAAAAAGGAATATATTCATAGAACAGGATCTGGAGGAACATCAATTTAATATATCCAGTGAAAATCTGGGCTGAAAAATACTCAGCTGAACTTGTGAGAGATGGAGAATGAGAATAAACTCCTCCCCCACAGTCCATTCTTCTGGATAGACTAAGGCAAACAGAGACAAACATATGATGCTTTTTGTGAGCTTACTTTCTGCCAGAGAGTATATCTAATAAGAACAAATCCAAATTATGTTTGGCACAATCTACAGCATGTATAGAAATCTTTATCAGAACTTGTTTACCTGTCATTTGATTTTGACACAATAAAATTAAAAGGCTGAATTTGTAGATATTTCTGTTTGTCTAGAACAGACTCATTTTCTTTTTGCCTTTTTAAAATAGATTTTTTCCATATAATATATTCTGATTATGGTTCCCTCTCTTCCAGCTCTTCCCAGAACCCCCCCATATCACTACCCCTGGAACTCACGTCCTTTCTTGTTCAGTCTTACCAGAAAATAAACTGACATCTAAAGAAAATAGGATAAAAAAAAAAACAAGCAAACCTGAGCAGAACGGAACAAACAAATCAACAGAAAAATAGAGAACCAAAGGAAAAAATAAGAAACAAACATAGACACAGAAACACACATTGACACACACAGAAATTATCTAAAAAATGTAAAATCAGAAGCTATAAATTAGTAGAAGACCCATAAAGTAAGAAAGAAAAAAGAAAAAAAATCATGAGAAAAACAAAACATAAACAAAACTACCAAACCAAACCAAAACAAAAAACCTTTGACTTTGATTTGTATCAGGCATCTATTGTTTGGTGGGGGTCCTGGCCTTCAATGTAGTTTATTTACCCAGTGAGACTAGTAATTCAAAACCAAATTTCCAGTTGTAAGTGACTACCCATTGTAGAAAGCTTCTGGGTTAGGGAATTAGGTTTGTGTTCATTTATACTCTTAGCACTGGGACTCAGTCTAGCTCAGCCATTGTATGCTGCCACAGTTCCTGTGAGTTCGTCTGTGCATCTTTCCTGCTGTGTTTAGAAGGCTTTATGTTCATGGTGTTCCTTATCCCCTCTAGCTCTTACAATTGTTTCTACTTCTCTGGGATCATTCCATGAGCAGTGGTGGGTAGGAATCAAGGAGGGCGTCTTTAGGACTGACTTTTCCAAGGTGTCTCATTCTTTGCACATTTGTCAGCTGTGGACCTCAGTATTTATTCCCATCTATCTCAGGAAGCTTCTCTGAAGATGGCTGAGCAAGACACTGATCTATGCATGTTGTAGAATGTCTATAGGAATCATTTTATTGCTCTGACCGTTTACCAAACAGCAGCATTTACTTTTCTTCTATGCTTCTGTCCTGTCTAGTGTTAGGTTCTCGGCCACCTGAGCTGTATTGGGGACAGATTCCATCTCATGGAGGGGGCTTTAAATCCAAACAGATATTTATTAGTTAGTCTCACTCACAAACCACTCTTGCAATAGCACATCTTGCAGGTAGGTCACCACTGTTGGTCAAAGGGTTTATAACTGGGTTGCTATTTACCTTTCTCCTTTGGTAAAGTGCACAGTACCTTCCAATTCTGTGAACACCGGTCAGTAGGAGTGAAGGCGGTGCACATCTTGATATTTTCATGTGCAAAGAGGTGTACGGGTTTTGTTTTCAGTAATAGGACTTAATCATCAGTTTGCTGAGAGCCACCAATAGTCTTTTCAAAGACTTGATTGTTTAGAGGGTCCAATAGGATTCCTTTGACCGACAACTTGATCAGATGTACCCATTGCTAAAACTGGAAATTTCATTTGGTAATGAGAAATGTACATTTTGCTTATTTTTAAGCTTATTAAGATTTATTTTTAGTGTTAGTAAAGATCTTTTTTCAATATATAGGTTGCCATTTTGTCTTATTGACAGTATCCTTTGCCTTCCAGAAGATTTTCAATTTTAGGAGGTCCCATTTGTCAATTGTTAATCATAGAGCAAAAGCCTGTTCTGTTCTGTTCAGGAACTTTTCCCCTGTGCCCAAATATTCAAGGCTCTTTCCCACTTTCTCTTCTATTTGACTCAGTATATCTGGTTTTATGTGAAGGTCCTTGATCCACTTGGACTTGAGCTTTGTACAAGGAGATAAGAATGGATAAATTTGCATTTTTCTACATGCAGATTGCCAGTTGAACCAGCACCATTTGTTGAAAATGCTGTCTTTTCCACTGGATAGATTTAGCTTCTTTGTCAAAGATCAAGTGATCATATGTGTGGGTTCATTTCTGGGTCTTCAGTTCTTTTTCATTGATCTACTAGCCTAACTCTGTACCAATACCATGCAGTTTTTATCACTACTGCTCTGTAGTACAGTTTGAGGTCAGGGATGGTGATTCCCCTGGAAGTTCTTTTATTGTTGAGTATATTTTTCACTATCCTAGTTGTTGTTGTTGTTGTTGTTGTTGTGGTTGTTGTTATTCCAAATGAATTTGCAAATTGCTTTTTCTAACTCTATGAAAAATTGAATTAGGGGATTGGGAACAGGGGTAGCTACCAGAAAGTCAAAGATGCCAGAAAAGCAAAAGGCTCTTAGGACCCAAAGGGGATGACATTACCTGAAATACCCAACAAAGGGGAGAAAGAACCTGTAGCGACCATATCCATAGGTTAGGGATGGTCCTGGTTGAGGGATGGGGCCACCAACCCTTCACAAAATTTTAATCCAGAATTGCTCCTGACTAAAGGAAATGTAGGGACAAGGAGTTGAGCAGAGATGGAAAGATGGCCATCCGGGGACTGCCTCGCCTGGGGGTCCATCCCATGTGTAGCCACCAAATCCAGACACTTGCTGATGCCAAGATGTGCTTGCTGACAATAAACTGATCTAGATGTCTCCTGAGAGGTTCTGTCAGAGCCTTAGAGATGCAGATGTGGATGCTTGCAGCCAAACATCAGTCTAAGCATGAGAACTCCAAAGGAGGAGTTGTGGGAGGCTGAATGGGTTTGCAACTCCATGTGAGGAACAACAATATGAACTAACCAGAACACCCAGAGCTCCCAGGGAATCAACCACCAACCAAAGAAAACACATGGAGGGACCCATTGCTCCAGCCGCATATATAGCAGAGGATGGCCTTGTCTGTCATCAATGGGATAGGAAGTTTTGGGTCCTGTGATGGCTTGATGCACCCAGAATAGGGTAATGATAGAGCAGTGGGTTGGGTGTAGGTAGGTGAGTGGGAGAGCACCCTAGTAGAGGCAGGGGTGGGAGTGAAGTGGGGAGTTTTCAGGGAGAAAAACCAGGAGGAGGGATAACATTTGAAATATAAATAAACAAAATAACCAATAAAATATTGTTCTATAAAACCCACTTGAAATGATTCATCATAGCTATAGGTCTATCTTTTAGAATTTTAGAAGTCTGAGAAGACATATAATTCATTAAAACAGCACATTTCACAGTACTCTTACAAAAAACAGTCAAGTAAATGTTACAAAAATGTTATAACAGTTGGTAATAAAAGAAAATCCATGTTTTATTATAATTACTATTTTGCTTAGGGAATACCTGCAAAATAATAGTATCTACAATAGCTGATCATATATTTCATAGATTTTTTAAAAAAATATATAAGGAAAGAAGAAAAAGACACATGCAATCACACACGAGTGAGAGGTAAGGAGAGAAGAGAGATAGGGTTAGAGAAAAAGAGAGAGGAAGGATGATTAATAACATTTATTTTAGGTTATTTTATCAAACTTTCTACCACTGATTTGACTAGAACCATTTTATCTGGAATAAATTAAATCACAGAGTGTAATAACTATGATTTACTAAGGGGTCATTGAAATGTGTTCAGGCCAGATGCTCAAAATCTACTGTAGGAACACTTTTAAATTCTCTATATAATGTCACAGTAAAAAGCCGGTATTTTTGTAATTCTGTTGTAATATATAGGCTTTACAGCATGACATCACATTCTTTTATTCTGTTCTATCTTTCCTGTAAAAATTATAAATAAATAAAGCATATAAGAATACAAATACTTCTTGGCTACTTCTGTCACAAGATCCCTATCATTTAATATATATTATCTTCTGTATACAGAATGGCAGTTGTCCTATGAACTCAGAGCAGTATGATAGCACATATAAAACTATGTGCTATCATACTGACCAAACAAATCCTGCATAAAAAAGAGTTGGAGAAACAAGCTCACCTTAAGCCATGCAAAAACAGATCATTATTACCTGCAGGGAGAAGGGACACAGCTTTCTCTAAAACTGTAGCCCATGGAAACTCAACAATTCTCTTGTGGCCAATAACCCATTCAAGAATGTTTGGCAGCACAAATTTGTATTAAAGGAGTAACACAAACAAGCAAAGGATTCAAATTTGGGTAGGTAAGATGGGAGGGGTAAATCAGAGAAGATTGGGAGATAGGATGAATATATTCAGAGCATGTTTTAGGAAACTGTCAAAGAATAAAAGTTATAAATACTCTATATCTTTTGTTAAAGAATATATATTCATACACACATATGTAATTAATGAAGCAATCAGAACTTCTCTGGAAAGAAAGATATCAGTACTATTTTTAAAACATCTTAGATATTAAGATAGCAAGATAGTTTTCATTTTTTGAGTATTTTCTCACCACAATTTGCAATATTAGTTTACAAATCTCTTACTTTTTATGTGAACCAATTCTATTTGACAACACTTGCCTTCTTGATCACTAGTATAAACACTATATTTTTCTTAGTTCTAGAGAGAGATGTATTCTTTGGGGGATATATGGATTGATAGAGACTTTAACGGAATAAGCTTACACTTCTGTATTTTATCTTGCTTCTACACTGATATTTATCTCTGTATAAGCAGCACTCTGTGAGGAATAGCTTCGTGGTTTTCCTTTTTGCAGTTTCACAGTATTTTTCTCACTTTTCCAAAAAAAGACATTAATCTAAGCCATCTTGAAACATACTACAGCACATTGTCTCCTGAGGGAACACTGAATTGAGCAGTTTTCCAGTACATTTAATCAGATTCCACAAAGTGCTCCACACCAGTCTATATCTTTTGAACATGAACATAAAGTGATTCTTTTTACATAATTATTTTTTTTTGTCAAAATTTGCCTTTATGGTTTTGGTTGGGTGTATGTTAGTTATAATTATACATCGATAATAACTTACAAGTATAACTCAATACAAAATGCACTGTAAAACTGATACTTGTATTTTAGTTCTGTAAGGTATGCTATAATGAACAATAAATATTCTTTGGGCAAAAATATAAACTGTTTGGATGAGATCTGGGAATATAAAAATGAGTATAACATAGATGTGTAGAAATTTCAGACTTAAGCATGAGCTTGTTTACACTGTCACTTAGTAAATGCTTGCAAGAATCAATCTACGCAGTATAGTCTTTTCTCTTTCATGTGTCTCTAAGAGTAATGAAAAGTGAGCATTCATGTGTGTCTTCTAAGTACAAGTTCTTCATTGAAAGCAAGCCAACTTAGTGGTCAATGAGTGATCTCAAGACTGAGATGGGAGATATGTTAAGTAACAACTGGGAAGCTTCATGTCCATTGGGCAGGGAAGCAACTAAACTATAAGAAATACAAATTTAAGAAAAGTAGTTGACTCTGTTGCCTTGTAGCAGCTTGTGATGACAAAGGTAAGTACTGCAAGTGACAAAGCAGAGAGGCAACTTGAGTGTCTAAAATGTTAAAAGTGCTAAACAACAAAATGAAGAAAGCTAACAATAGCAAACTTCTACGTCCACCTTGTGTTGGAAAAGAACTGGATATTGATGACTTCCTGTGGTATTTGAGATTTTAGGCATTCTTTTCTACGAACATCTATATCTACGTTTCAACCCCTCTCATGTACTTACTCTCTCTCAATTTTTTCTAATCTTTTTCTTTAATTCTTGTTAAATGGATTTAGTTAGATTTTTTTTTTTCTGTAAGGAAATACCATAAACAGAAGCAACTTGAGGAAGAAAGGGTTTACTTTCATGTTCAAATCTTAGGTCACATTTCATTAGGAAGTCAAAGCAAGGCAGGGGTTAAAAACAGGAAACTGAAGGCAGGAACTGTAGCATTGGCCATAGAGATACCTTGTTACAAGCTTATGGCTTACAGAGCCTGTCATCTTATACCATCCAGAACCATCAATCAAGAAAGCATAACAATTTGCCAAAAGGTCAGTCTAGCGAGGAAGTTTCTCAGCTGTGTTTATTCTTCCAAATGACCCTAGCTTATGTCAACTGACATAAAACTAACCAACACATACATGTATACTTAAATACATAATAAAACATGCTCAGTGATATAATGTTTCCCATAAGTATATGATTTCAAAGCTGACTTTCTAGTAGTATTTGGGGAGCATTTCCTAGGGAAGACAATCTGTCACATTCTCAGAATTCCCTAGTTGCCTGTAGTTCTTTGCATAGAGCCAAAGCCCTGAAGGTCTTTATACCATCCATGTTAGCATGCCTGTTGGTGTCATCATTGTGTAGGACTTGCTTCGGTAGTCGTGTTGGTGAGATCCCATAGATGTACCTCCTCTGAGGTTTCTCCCACACATAATGTCACTGTAACTTACTATTCCTTTGGCTCTTACAATAGAAAATGGTATTTTTTTTTTTGAGAAAATGAAAAATATGACTATAAACTACCTATCATATGGCACCATTATCTTGTCATACACATAGTTTATATATTGGAAATATGTAGGTTATTTAGAAAATCAAGTAAAACATAAGCATGAAGTGACACTTTTTATAATTCTTTTATAATATGTTTTTAAAAGTAAAGATAAGCTTAGATGATGCAAAAATCCAAATAGTCTTTTAAATCTGAATAATGATAATCCCATTGCTTATCTTTAGCATATTACATTGCTTTAAGTTACCATAATATATATTTGTGCTATATACATATTATGAGAGCCAAATATATATATTTATATACATATATAAAATATGTATGTAAAATATATACAAATATATATTACCTACTACTACAGAATAATATATATATATATAATGTTTTATATATATATATATTTTTTTTTTCCTGGAAAGATGTGAACAAATATCTACTCACCCTAGATAAGGAATGAGTGGCAGCAAGATTACCACCAAAGTTCAACTTGTTGAAGCAATGACTTTATGGGAGCTAATTATAGAAGTATAAGTGAGTGTTTATCACTTTAATTGGAAGTGTGAACCTGTGAGAAGAGGGTCTAAAAGTGAGGCAAACTAAAGTCTCATGCAATAGTCAATGTTATTAGGAATATAAGACAATTTATATTCTGGGGCTTAAAATGAATCACACTGGTACGGTGTTTAATTTCAAGGACAAGCCAGAGGGGTTGTGGCAGGAAAGCTTCACATGGCAAAATAGGTTTTTCCATATAAACATATAATAAACATATAATAAAAACAGGAGAAGTAAACTCACTATGATCTGCTACACCTGGGAGGAGCAGAAATCACATGCCAAGAATAATTCTGTGTTTTGAAGAAATGGAGATCATGAGATTATTGTCTTGTTTTCTTGGCCGTTTCCCTAAAACACTCAGAAACACTCAGTTTCACAGGACTCCAATCTAGGACTGTGTTTTGACTACTGAAGAGTTACTTAAATGAGCAGAAATGAATGAAAGACATCTGAATCACCTCAAGACCTCCCTACCATGAGTGATTTTTTACCATAACTGGAAACTTAGAGCTCTCTGAACAACTTAAAAACAGGCCCACAGGTTAGAGAATTTCTTTTCCAAGCAGTCTAGTTTTTTCTTACCTTCCTTAAATAATAATTAATAATTTGACATCCAGCATTTTGGTTATTTGTTCAGTCATAAAGTCCTTATCTTTTTACACTGTCACAAAATTATTTTATTGATTGTATTTGTGACACCGTTCAGCTGATTAGTGAGGATATTCATTACATCTTTTCAGCCCAATCTAGATTTGAATTTCACATTCCAAATTTCATGCTTTATGAAGTGTAATATGTAAATCATAGCTATCACTTTCACTGTGGACACTGGGCTCATGGATAGAAGCTTTACTGTTAAAAGTTCTCTTTTACTACGTGTACTGGCTGGTTTTGTGTCAACTGCACACAAGCTGAAGACATCACAGAGAAAGGAGCCTCCCTTGAGGAAATGCCTCCATGAGATCCAGTTGTAAGCCATTTTCTCAATTAATGATAAAGGTTGGGAGGGTCCATTGTGGGTAGTGCCATCCCTGGGCTGTTAGTCTTGAGTTCTATAAGGAAGCAAGCTGATCAAGCCAGGGAAACAAGCCATTAAAATCCCTCCATGGCCTCTGCATCAGCTCCTGTTTCCTGACCTGCTTGTGTTCCAGTCCTGACTTCATTTGTTGAGGAAAAGGAATGTGGAAGTTTCAGCTGAATAAACCTTTTCATCCCCAACTTGCTTTTTGGTCATGATGTTTTGTTCAGGAGTAGACACCCCGACTAAGACACTACTGTAGGAAAGAATATTGCTGAATGTGGCACACATTGGAAGAAATGCTGCTCCTCCAGTCCTTCTGCCAGCTCCCCAAACGGGGTCCCCAGGCTCAGTCAGATGGTTGGCCTCAAGTATCTGAATCTGCATTGGTCAGGTGCTGTCAGAACCCCCCAGGGAACAACCAGAGGTTTCTGTCAGCAAAGACTTGTCAACAGCAGCAGTGTTGGTGTTTGATGTCTGCAGACAGGATAGAGCCCAGGTGGAGCTGTCCCCAGATGGCCTTTCTTCAGTCTCTGCTCCATCTTTTGTCCCTGACTCTTTTTTGGACAGGATCATTTCTGGGTTAAAAACGTTGAGATGGGTGGGTGGCCCTGTCCATTGACTGGGGTTGTGCCTATCTACTAGAGGTGGTCTTTCAGATTCCATCTCCCCTTCCCTGTGCATTTCAGCAAAAGTCATCCCTATTGGGAGCACCCTCATAGAGGCAAAGAGGAGGGGAGAGAAGGCAGACAGTATGAGAGGAGTTGTGGAGGGGCAACTTGGAAGGGAGATATCATTTTGAGATGTAAGCAAATGGAATGATTAACTCAAAATTAATAATAAAAATAAAACAAATGCTGTGAGAAAAACACCAACAGAAATGAGCTTTATTTCAGTTTAAATATGTATCATATATTAAATCACAGGTAACTATTTCTATATTAATCACCAGATGGCAAAACATAGTACTGGTTGCAGTAACAAAGTAAGTTCCAAGATGTGCCACAGTCAAATATTATAGCTTGTATTAAAAACTGCAGAAAAATTTGAGTGTTAAGCACCCAGTTTATAAAACCAAACTATTGGGAGTAAAATGGATTTTATATTTAGAGTAATAATACTTAGACTTTATCACAAGTATTTCAGTTCAGTAGGCCACAAATGCTTCTACAGTAAATCATCTTAGTATTATAAAAGTGAAAAAAAAGCAATGACAGATATTTGTGCCATTATCTTACATTGAAAATATTTATACCGTACATACCTGAAAATATTTATTTCAAAGGTATGGTATGTTAAACCTAGAACTTGGGGATTTTTCTCTTCTTTTTTCCCTACTATATAAAAGTACAAAGGTCATATCAAACACTGAAGATGGAGAGAAGGTCCATTAGCAAAGACTACACACAGCACTTTGATGCAATCAACACAGAAGAGTTCTTCTATATTAAACACATTTTGTATGCATAAACACAAATAAAGCCTTACAGAATCTGGGCTCAAGTCAACACGTTGTATTAGTGCTTCTACAATCCGTTTCTACCCTATGATCAAGTTATTTTCTACACAAAACAAGTTGAGAGAGATTTCAGAAACTCAGATATTATATACCCACAGGCATCTGGAAAGCTATAAAGCTCAGGGGCTTATCATGGTTACTTAAAAGAAGTACCAGATACTTTCTCAGAAGAGGCTTTTACCATCAGTAGCCGTACAAGTGGTCTTGCTTTCAATGCAGCCATTAAATGAAGCCAATAAATGTCCTTGAGTAGGCGATGTTCCATTAGAGTAGGGTTTATTTGTAGCTGAAGGATGAAGCTGCAGCATGGTGTGAGTTGAATGACTTTCAAAAGACTCAGGCTCCAAATGCCTTTTCTGTGGTACACACACATCTCTTCTCCTCAGCTACTATAAATGATGCCTGTGTTGGTACCCCTTGAACATGCTTGCTGTGTAAACATTCTTACTCCATGACTTGCTGTTCTTCGTTTTCCTTGTGGACACTACAGTTCTTTCTAAAGTTATTTAGATTTAAATAATTTACTAAGGATGATATATTTTTAAGATAGTCACAGTTTCTTCTTTTATCCACAGGAAATACTGAGAATTTTATGGTTAATTATCCCCAACATCAAACTTATTCATCTGCACACCATTCAAAAACAAAACAAAACAAAACAAAACAAAACAAAACAAAACAAAACAAAACAAAACAAAACAAAACACCAAAACAAGGCATGGTTCAAATCACATTTCTTAATGGGAAAGGTACATATCTCTCTGAAGGAGTGAAATTGTGTGAAATTCTTCTCTCTAACCTCCTCTAACTCTGTGTCTACTGTAATTCTCAACATGTTTAAATAATAGATTATTTGTATCTGAAAAGAAAGAAATACAAGACAATAAATCTCCCTTTGGGATCTCATACCTTTTTGATGTTAGCCCGTGCATCCATCCTCCCTTTGTGTATAGGATTTCATTTTTAACTCTTAAAAGTTGTCCACTTTTGCTATGTTTAATGAGATTCTGCATCTGTCCTATTTCTCCACTGAAGCTCAGTAAAATTTGTGTTTTCTTTAGGGTCTGCAAAGTTCTTGCATATTGGACACACATCACAAAGCAGTAGTAAATGAAGGCTGTGCTCACTCCTTTCTGTAGATTCTAGATATCCTAACCTAAGGAAAATTGTGATCACAGTGAAGGTGAAAAAGGATGGGTAGTTGTTTGCATTTGGAAGTGAGAAAATATCTAAAACCAAGTCACATTAAATACTGTGATGCTAGTGTTTCCATTAGGGACAACATGGAACAAAGGTCCAGGATATTCCCTCTCACCCTTCCAATTATTGCTGTTATTAGTTCTTCAGCAGAGTTTCTTATTGAACTTTAAGATAAAGCAGGGGTTGACACGTAAAGTATTAAGAGAAATAGTCAAGTATATCTATATGTTCAACTTTATATTAGGTCCCCAGCTGGAAAGAACATTTTTGTTGTCCCATAAAACAGAAATTAGTAATATTTAAATTATTATTTTAGATTACATCAACATTCAGGATTCTGAGCCTACTATCATTCTTCAAGACTATTGCTTCAGTAGACATGACATTTTGAGTCCCAAGGGACCAGAAGTTATATTGTTTAAAATATTCTTTCCAAAATTCCTGCAAAAGATATAGCATCCAGAATGACCAATTTCAGAATAAATAAAACTCTTTATGTTGAATCTTAATCTCACATTCTGGTAGCAATTCTATTATCCTGAGGAGAATAGAACTTGAAGGACAGAAAGAAAGAAAGGGAAAAGGTGATTGACTCTGATGCATAAAAATGGTGGCTGAAGAATAGAGAACTGTGAATTGTAAAAACTGAGAAAAAAATATCTAGTCCTTTAAACTAAAATTGTACCTTTCATGCTTATTTGGAATTTGATACACTTTTATGCTTTTTGAATGGGTATCATTTTTGTATAGTTCTCAATCAAACTAGTACATCACAGCTACCTGAAAGTGACACAGATCTTACTGAATTTAGATTCTTACAGTACTTACTAAGCATTTTAATTCAAATGAAATTTTAGAACAAAAGAAGGTTGAAACATGTAGGTTGCTATCATATGTCACATAAATACAAAATCATTATGAGTAAATTAATGCTCAAAGGTCTTTAGATCTTTTTTTATAATACAAGTAAATAATATACAAGTATAGCATAAATGTCTACAAATAATATATCTGGATACCCACTATGTCTCCAAAATCATCCTTAACTAGCTTTCCTAGCAATGCTTTAACAGGTGTCACACTAACAAGCATTTCTTGCACAGGAACCAACTTCATCTAAAATCAAACAGTTTTACAAACATAATTAGCTACATGTACATAAATATGGAATATCTTTTTTTATATACAAGAATATAGAAACTCAGGCATGGAAAAACAGAGGAGGCAACTTGTGCATATGCTTGTGTGTGTGTGTGTGTGTGTCCCCTGCTGAGTCAGTTATTGTTGTTAGGGTATGAATAGTTTCAAGGCTGAATAATTTACACTGGATAATCCAACCAAATAGATTCTCTACTATGGAAGGGCATCATAAAATACTCCTTTATTCATGCTGAGAATTTGGCTCTCTTGATTTTATTTGTGCAAGTCCTGCCCATGTAGTCATAGTCACTGAGTTTCTGTATGCAATGGATCTATTATATTCTGCAAATTGTATTTTGCTGTAGACATATACTATATTTGACTCTAGAAATTAATTCTTATTGTTACCACTCATTAATTGCTTGAACCATATATTTCTATTTTTTTTTAATTTTGAAGATATTTTCTCTCAGATTCAAATATATTTATTTCCTATGATGGACTGATTTCGGATGGGTACATGACACGGAAACTAGGAGTTAGCATAACTAAATGGTGTTAGAATTTGAATCTGGAATGTCCCTCATGGGTTCAAGTTTTAAATGTTGCTCCTCAGGGAGGAGTGATATTTTAATGAGACATGACATTTTAAAGACACAAAGCCTGGTTTGTGACAGAGTGTATGCTAGAGTAGGTTTGAAAATTCTATTTAATTTCTAGTCTGTTTTCTTTTGATTTTTTGCTTTCTATCATGTGAGCAATGTTCCTCTGAAGGCTTCTGCCACCATGGTTTGGGCATCTATTGCCATCATGGGTTGTATCTGTTTGAAAACATGAACCAAAATAGATCCTTATTCTTTTAAGCTGTTCTGCCAGATGACCTGTCACAGCCACAACATCCAAAAGTAATATACACAAAGATTTTTTTTTATCATAACCTATGTCTTATAGAGAATATTGATATACATTAAGAGAGCTGATTAAATTCATTCTCACAATATTTTACCATTTGGCTCTTTAGGAAAATATTTAGAATTTTAGCCGTTATGTTCTTTGACATTTCCAGATGATGCATCAGTATTTCGTGGAAACATAAAAATTAGATATCTGTTTAGCCAAAGCTGGTGTATCCAATTCATTCAACCTGTGATTAACACTGTGTGCTGTTTTAAAAGTATATGTGAACAAGGCTTATAGTCACTCTAAGTCACTGAAACCTTCAGAGGACGTTTAGGAGTATGCCTACTTTGTTAATTGCTGAACTGCCCATCAGGTAGAATGCACCTGCTAACACTGGAGGAAAATGCTGTTCAACTAATGAGAAGGAACCAAGCACATACACAAAAGGGTAAACATTAAGCAGAGAGAGTTTGATGGTTGAGATGGAGTATTTGGCTCGTTCTTTCAGAGCATGATGAAATGGAATAATGACAGTTTTCACAGACATAATAAAAATAATTCTGACTGAAATTTCTTTGATTCACAGGTGATAGGTAACTTTGGTGGATATGTGATTATTGAAGAGGAACTATACCCCCACTCAGTATAATAATGAAGAGCTCCCTTTCCTTGTTTATTAAGGTTATGATATTGTAAATGTGCCATAAGGCTGGGTCGCATTGTTTTAATATTATTTTCCAATTGCTGATGGATTCACTTTTTTTTTTTTGAGCCCATCTGGTACCGTTTAACTTTTATGTTTTATTTCCTGTGGTTCTTAGTATCCCTCTTCCATGAAAACACCCAATTTCACTACCACAATCATTTTTAAATATGTGTCTAATATTTTAACAAATTCATTAACTTTATAGTATAAACTGTTACTTCATTTCTTTTATTTTTTTTTCTCAAAGAACCAGCCACTAATTTTTTATTTCTTATGCATGCCAACCTGCTGTTGACCCTACAGCCCATTTTGGGTCCACACACTTAAGGCCCACATCTGTGAACAAGTGGCAACCAGATCACAGAGACACTGAGTACCCCTGCTGAGAGGCGAACTTGAGAGTTCCAGGCAGAGAGTTTGGAAGGAATATAAAGGCTCCGCCTTCATCCTGTCATGGGCCAACTGCTTTCACAGAGTATGCAGAAGTCAATGGCTCCTGCCTAACGAAGCATGTCAGGACTTGTGATGGTTGCTGGACAGAGTCCCCAAAGGTCAGTTTGCGAGAGGTCAGAGAAAGGACAGCAGAATGGCCTAGAGGCTCCAACAAAACAATTAAGCCAGGGCAAGATTCTTCACTAATAGATCCAGCCTCTTACAAATGACTGTGTAAAATACTAAATGTCACATTTTTTCCTTAAAGATGTTGTACAAGTTTTTGCTTAATAATAACTAGAATGTCCTCAGTAATTTAAAATTAAATACATATCAATCTTAAATTTTTACAGAGAAAGAGGATATATATTCTGCTAGTCACTGTAAGGACCCTGTGTTAGGGTTGGAACATTGTTTGCTTTTATCTTTCCAGAAGAAAAACATCAAACTAGGATGTCTAGAAACCACTGAACAAAAGAATAAAAATTAATATTGTTAAGCTTGTTAACTGTTTTGTATGTTAGTAATCAGCTAGACAATGCAAAATACAAATGCCTTTTGCCAGAGGATATAAATGAATCAAATAAACAACATGACATAGAGACAATGTGATATTGTTTTACAATATGCTTGAGGGTATTCTTGGGCACTAAGATGAAAAGAAATTTAAACGAAATTAAATACAGGGAAGAATGTTAAATTCAGAGAGAAAAAAGGATAAATAAATCCATATAGATAGTAATCTCCAAATATGGGTAAAAGAGAAAACCATTGATACAAATGTTTTTGCGGATAAATACTAAATAAATAAGCTCACATCTTTGATCCCAACAGTTGAGAGACAAAGACAGACAGATAGGTGCCCTGTGAGTTTTTGGCAGTCCTGATAAACAGAACAAACACAGGGAAGCCCAGGCTATACAGAGAAAATCTGTCTCAATAAATCATAAATATATAGACTCCATACACTCTTGATTTATCAACATGAATATGGTCATGTGATCAATGATAATGGTGGTATTCTACGTTTTCTTAGAGGTCAAAATGAATCCAACCTAGATAGAAAAGGGGCCTCTAAATTTGACCAGTTCATACTTCTGATGTCTTCAAACTGCTTGACAAAGTGTATGTTATGATGGGAGAGAGGCTTTGTGTTTGTGTCAAGAGGAGATAAAAAAGGATTTGGATGCTAACCAAAATAGTAAAGATTCGATTTGACAGGGGGAGACCTCCTGAAGTTTATGGCTACAGACAAGATAAAATCAAAAGGATCAAACAAACAGGCTGTGAGTTGGTTTATCCCTCCAGTTGGTGAATGCTCTAAAACTGACAGAGGCAAAAAAAAAAAAAAAAAAAAAAAGTCTGGATGGAGACAAAACTTCAGTTTGCATGGCCAATAAATCTTTTTGGCTGCAGAGTCACCATAATTTATTATTGTATGATTATTGTATGCCACCCTTTCATGTGGCATGAATGGAGATTTATATTGCAATTTCATTATATGACAAAACTGACTTCTAAAGGAAGACTGTCATTCTCTGTTCAAAAAGCAGCAGAAAAATAATCCTCACTTGATTTGTGCACACTGCATATTCTATACAAAATGTCTTTATAGAATTGTATATTGCTTGTGAAAATTGGTATGTTGCAGAATGGAAGGATCAAACAACAACCAAGAACGCAATCCTGACAAGATTCATCCTCAGGGATGGTGAGATTCTGAGGCTTACTGTTCCAGTGTCCTGCCTGATCCTACCAGACAACATCAGTGCTTTTTCCTGTAAGAAATGCTTCCAAGACTACTTCAGAACAGCTAGCTCACTTGGTCCAGATTTTCAGTCTTTTCCAGTTAGGACTCTAATTAAGCCCTAAACTTTCTCAGCCTATAGAGACTGGACAACAAATGCTATAGCTAGCTTTATAAAGTTTAAATTTACTTCTAATTTTCTTGTCTAAAGACAACTTCTAGCCTGAAATCAGCAAGAATCAATTATAAGAAAACCATGTCCCATTACCAAGAAGCAGGGTAACTGATTTTTGGTCATTCAATGGGTGTTGTATATTTTTCATCTTTTATGTGGCTGGTTATAAATAGTTATGGTCTTAGACAAGGAGGAAATAAAACAGGGAGCTTAGGTTCAAATATTTCTTTCTTTTCCTTATCTTTCCTCCATTCTTTCTTAGATAAGAGAAAAGGGGTTGAAAGAAAGAGAGAAGATATAGAATTGTGAGAATATTAGACATAAAAGAATAGAAAATTAAATCTACTCTTAAACCAAAAAAAAAAAATTTATAGCCATAATTTTATACTGGTAAGATTTTGAAGCAAAATTGAGTACATTGGTACAGAATTATGTATATTGATACAGAAATAAGGCTATTTTTCATACATTGGTTTATGTTGCTGTACATTAATATAAATTTAAAGTTAATTTTGATACATATAATGTATGTATGTTTTAAATTTTATGTGAAAATATGCCTGCATAATTTTTACAGATATTATAGAAAGTTATAGTCCTTTTAAAAAATGCTATTTGATGAAAAATTAGAGATAAACCACAAATGCAAGTTAATAGGTAAGAGAGTTCATAGTCATATTAAATACTAGTTTAGCTAATCACAATAAGATGTTTTCAAGATTATTCAGATAGTAAGTAATTAAAAACAATGTTTGACAATTCAAATATACTATAAGTTATTTGTTTTCTTGAGTCCTGGAGGATCCTGCTAGTCATATTCAAGCTGTAACTTGCCTGGTTATACCTTGTTTATTTGTTATATTTGATAAATGTTCTAGATTTTTATTTTGAAACTACATATGGCTGGGCGGTGGTGGTGCACGCCTTTAATCTCAGCACTTGGGAGGCAGAGGCAGGTGGATTTCTGAGTTCGAGGCCAGCCTGGTCTACAGAGTGAGTTCCAGGACAGCCAGGACTGCACAAAGAAACCCTGTCTCTAAAACCAAAAAGAAAAAAAAAAAAAAAGAAAAGAAAGAAAAAGAAAAAAAGAAAAGAAACTACATATGACAGTCTTTGGGAAAAAATTCTACAGCCCTAATAAAAATAATTGGAGTAAAGGCTACTAAGGTTCAGACAGATTGTTATAAACAATTATACAAATTTCCTCCAAATCATCTGATCACCAGAGCACAGAGAAGGTTCAACACTTGAAGGCCTTCTCTCTGAAAGCCTTCCTTTACCTGACACCAAACTTTGCAACATTCACATCTTGCCACAGGAAAAACTAACCAAACAAAGACACTGATTTGTTTTCAAGTCCTCAGGACCATCAACAGTATTATTAATCTTTATTTCCCAGTAGAACTTAACTCAAACACTACCCTGTTATTAGTTTCATCATAAGCCACCAGATCTCTGTTATGTTTCTCAACTTGGCTAGTCTCCATGTTTGTCTTAGGGCCTTCATCAGTCAGGACAACAGTATATCTGAACAGCAATGACCTTGAGGCTTAGTTAAATAACAATCCTTCTCAGTGTCTCCATCAAGACAGAACAGGCAGCTTTCCTTTATGATTTAGTTGTAGCACAAAAGGCAGGGGAGTTGAACTACTTTCTTTTGAGATAAAATAAGCCTGTAAGAAACGATTCCATCTATTTATTCCCAGTTGCACCAGCAATGGACATATGGTTTAAGAAAACATTTTACAACCATATTAAACAGGAGGCATTATGTAGATGTAAACCACCCAACAAGCAAAGCAACCTTTCTTGATAATATACATAGACTATATAAAATTATTACAGATGAACAATTTATTTCTGGGCATAATACTGGTACACATGTATCTGAGATTATAAAAAACCTTTATACATTAAGGAAATTCTTATTTGGATAGCATCTTTTCTGCCCCCTCACCCCCTCCAAGTGAACAGGTATCCTGAAACCTGAGCACTGGAACTGATCCTTTCTGGAAATTGTTTACATATGAAAGAACTATTCATATCTGATTCAGTTCAATTGGAAGCGCCAAAAACTATTACTTAATAGCTGTAAACTTGACCATATCCATTCTTTGTAGAGCAATAACAACAAATGTAAAAGGTGTCATTGATACTACTAAGCTAGTTCTGGATTCCCAGATTCACAGTGTGGTCCTACCTACCTGACTATAGACTTCAGAAGTGACTAAGGACACATGACTCACATCATCTAGTTGATTGAACTCTAGTAAGATTATGTTACTCTCTTCCTGGAACACAAACACTCATTACTGCACCCTAATTCCTGTCACTGTTTAATTTTGACAAGTGCCCTTTCTACAAGTACTGAAATGATGAAGAGCTTTCTTTTATTCTGTTCATGGATACTCTGATGGCTCATCTTGGTTGTCAATATAACTCCATTTTGAGTCAATTAAAATAGTAACAACTAAATATTTTCATGGGGAAATTTTCAAGCCAGATTATTTGACATAGTAAGACCCACCCTAAGTGTGTTGGTACCTTCTGATTGTAATACTAATGCAAAGACAAGGTAGAAACTTTGCTTCTTGCTTCTTTGCTCTCAGCTTTATCAGTACTATGTAGACAGAAGATAAGTGGTTCTCCAGTAATCCTCCAGGTCCCCAGCCACATACTCCTGAAACATCTAGGTTTATTGACTCAACATTTGGATTTCCTGCTTCTCCAATATAAGATAGTCAATGTTGTACTAACCTGAAGGCATTTTTTAAACAAATTAGCTTAATAAATTCTATCAGTTTTATTGCTGCTTTTCCCAGAAAATCCTTGTTAATAATCATTTATATTGATTTACATTTTAAATCATCTTTGCATAATTAATTAGAATTAATCTCACTTGTCAATGGTGAATAATCTCTTTAATGTGTTGTTGAATTTCTTTTTTTTTCTTTTTTTTTTATTGGATATTTTACTTACATTTCAGATGTCATCCCCTTTCCCTTTCCCCCTCCCTAAAAAAACCCCTATCCCATGCCCCCCTTTCCTTTTTGCTTTTATACAATTTTTTCAAATTGAGATTTGAAAACTGTTAATTAAAGGCTTTATAAGTTTGGTAATGCTCAATCAGAAGTGTAACCCGATACCCAACCTGGATATATAATCTATCTTTGACTGGTGGAGACACGTGAACATCTGTCTCCATTCCCCTCCCTCTCTTTCTCACTCTTCCTCTCTCTCATCACCTAGCTTCTCCTCTCCTTCTTCTTCTCCTCTCCTTACTCCTTCTCTCCCTCTTGGTACTTCTTCCCCCTTAGCTCCTCCTACATATCACCTTCTGCATCTGTACTCATGAAGGTTATTGACCTATGCTACCTTGGTTTCTTGATATTTACAGGACTCATTAAATCTTGTGCTATTTTCTATATACATATGAAATAATATTGAAGTTTATGAATATTTTTAAATACTAATTGACACAACATTTAGGGAGAACTAATCTCAGAATCCAGTCGATACTGTCTGTTGGGACAAGATAATTTCCCCTTCTTTTTGGTCTAGAGTAAAATTTCTCTAATTACATTTTTGAGTTGGTTCCTGTGTTTCTCAGACTCCAGTATGCTTTAGCGTAATCTTCCTAGTAATCCTCTACCCCTTCTTCCCATCACACACACATTTTATGGTTTACTTTCTCACTACAAATGATAGGTTGTAATGGTGATGTTCTTAAAATTTTATCTCAGATGTTCATGCTTGTGAAGTGGATATTTTACCTTAATATAGGTTTATCCTGACTACAGACTACAATTATTCTGTATAATTTAATAATACACTGTTACCTGATATTCACTTATCAGTGTAGATCTACATGTTTTAATATTCACGATAGCTATATATACTAAATCTAAAGCATATGCTTAGCAAGTTTTATTGTATCTACTATTTCTCATTTTTGCAGATAGACCTTATGAACAATGAGAAAGAAGATTATATACTTTAAAAGTACCTTAGAACATTCAGAACTAGTATTTAGGATTTATTATAATATAACACCATATTTTAGTGTAGTGCCACCATGACCAGTAAGAGTTCCAGGGAGCAATAACATATATTTATGTAATAAATAACTTTGCATAAATTTCAAGGATAGTTGATAATTTTGAGAGCCAGAAATAATATTTCAAGAGGACATAATGGCATCATCATAAAATGATAATATCTAACACGGTAGGATAGTGTGTTTCTATACTATGTAATAAAATCAGGAATGAAAGTTAATTTTTTACTTAGGTGACTTAAATTTTTAGAGACTATAAGGAATATAATGTCAGAAACAATAATGTTCTGGCTATTGATAGAATATATGACAGGTTGGTAAGAAAGTATATCAAGAGCCAGTAAGTTGGGTTGCAAGTTGTAACAATTTTAGAACTCATATTAATCCAATATTATTATTATTTTTCATATTGTTTTTGTAATGTTTAATCAATGTTTGCACAAGAATATTGTCAGTGGAACCCACAATATATATGTGGCCTTTTCTAGAACAATATAGTGAGGTGAGTTTTCTAATAGCATCTCAAAGTGACACAGTGCCTGTGGATCCTCCAGGTTCTTTCTTTAACAAATATACTATGTACTTATAATACTAATGTCTTGCTTACTCTTTCTCTACTAAGCACAGACTGTCTTTGATCATAACAGCAGACAATTCAATTGATGTTGTGTAGTTATCTTCTTGCTTTTAAAAGGTTGTCTAATGCATCTCTGCCTTGTAGTATCTCTTCAACATCAGTATTGAAATATAGCACTAGGCCGACTATTCTTCAGATGAATAGATCTCATTTCTTTCTTTATTTAGTCATTTGTGAGCCTCTCTATTCTACCATCACAATGATATCACATATATTTCCATTTAGCCTTACTATTCTTCAGCTGGCCTCTCACTCTCTAGTATGGTCTTCCCCAATTCATCCTCCATCAGAAAGCCATAACATAGCTGAGTCATGCTGTGGGTTAAAACTTTGTGGCAACAAAGTTTTATATATATATATGTACATATATATATATATATATATGTATATATATATATATATATATGCACATACACACACACACACACATTATATACAGTGAAGATAGCACATCGTTTCTAAAGTACCACCATTAAACATTAGTTTACAAAACACAGGAATCTATAGTAAGTGGCAGTTATGCTCATATTGGTGTTGACTGTTCGCACTCATGATTTTCCAAGAATTTACTGAGACAGGCTTATTAAGAATGGCTACACTAAAGCACATAAACACACACACACACACACACACACACACACACACACACACACTCAAAATTGTCCAGACATTTAAAAATGTTTCATTTTTATTTCATCTCATTAATTAATTGCCACACTCTACTTAATTGTAGGTCAAGAGTAACCTACAATTAAATAATTAGATATGGAAGGAAACTAGCTGTCCTATCAGAGGACAACAAGTCACATCTCTAGAAGATATTGAAACAAGTAGAATAATGAAACATTTCCCCAAGGATCCATATCTTATCACAACACATAATTAGGGGAATCCGTATCTCTCAACACAGGTTGAGGACTAGGTTATACTGAGAGAAGATAGCATTTAAAAGTTAACTTGTAGAAAAGATAGCAATCCCTCCTTCATCCATTGCGATCCATCATTATTCGACAGCAGCAAACAGCCTCAGCCAACTTGGCGTGCCGCACTAGTGTATGTTGTAGTGGCTGGGCATTGGTCTCAAGTGTGCTACTTTCATATGACAATAATCAGAATAAGGAGACAAATTTGATTCCACTGAATTTGAATTTCAGGTTGTTTGGGGAAATCTGTCTGTGAATCAAAGGACCAATAGAGTCATCCTTCTGGGGTAAAAAGATGGCCTATCTTTATCTGTGTTTTAAATAGCCCCATACATGCATTCCGTATTCTGAAACATCACACTTTTGAATCACCTCCACTTACACTTTCCCTTGGTTGTACTATCTACTTGAAAAAAATCAGAGACTTCCATAGTTCTAAATCTGTTATTCATTCTCCATTCTTCTTGGTTAAAATATGAGTATCATTTCACAATTATCTCCTCAATAAAATTCAACTCACAACTTCATACTGATTTTCTAACTCATTAACTGCTTTCACTATATAATATTTATATTGTTCAGATCTGGTAAACACAGAGATACCCAAAGCCTGGTCATTCTGTATTTGCCCATTCTTTTCATATTACTCAGTTCTTAAGTATTTTTAAAATGAAAACAGATTCTTCTTCCAAACAATACATTCTAACCACATGTTTTTCTCCTCTTCCTCTTCTCTGATTTTAAGTAGATGATATACTCTGATATCACCTACATTTATATCTCTATATGGTTATTTTTTTATAGAGCTTAGGATTCAACTGTCTTTTGGACCCTTCCCCTTAAGCATAGTAACGGCAACTCAGCGTTACAGTGTCCATAAGACTCTGATGTCCCTGAACATGTCATCTTCCATGTATTTGTGACTGGTCACTCATTACTCCATGTGAATAACAGTGAACTCATCAGTGAATTTAACTTCACTTTTAAGGGAATACTTATAAGATCATTACATTGACATGCCAGTACAGGTCTATGATTCTTTTCCTGGCACATTTGTAGCCACCACTCTCTGCCCCATCTACCTTCAATCTCTTTCCTTGACTCTGGCTTATACATGAGGAGCACACCATTCAGATAGTGTTATTCATTCATCTGTTTAAATGCCATTGCATACATCTGTCATTTAGAGAGACAAAGTCCCAAAATGTATCTACCCAGCAGAATTCTCTCACTAAAGAATTAAAACAGGTATGCAGTTATTCCTCCCCTCCCAACTCACCACACATGGGAGCGTGGATCTCAAGATCTTCTGAACAGAACTACTTCAAGTACATGTCAACTTCAGTCACCTTACACGCCTGTCTGTTTTTTTCAGAAATAACTTTCTGAGGTAGGTATTTCTACATGTTCCCTTCTCGATTTTCTTTAGCTTTACAAATTTGTGTAGTAATTTTCTATATAAATTAGAAATTCTATTTTCTAATTTCTATGCCTTCCTTTCCTCTTATGCCAAATTAGTTCTTTCCAAGATTTTGTCTTCATTTTATTGCCCTATATGTCACATAGCCATTTGTTATTTTGTCATTTGTTGGACTACAGGCTAACTATGGAACAATTTTAGACTATTTAGTATGCTGTAGGATCTCACAATATATGATATAATTTAAATGTTCAGTAAGTACGTTTTAATGGAATTTGTGTTAAGAAATTTCTTCACAACATGCTAAATAATTACATTATGTTCCTGTCCTAAGATGAATCTTATCCTGCTTTTCCACATAGACTTCCTGTTTGCTTGCTTCTAGTGTCCTTTATGCTTGATCCCCATATCTTTAGCACTGACTATTTTTATAAAAATAACCATGCTGCCTTAGCAGATATTAGTGATCGCTACCTGCTTGCACTAAATTTATGCAAAATTGTACATATAACTAAATTCTTCCCAGGAAATTTTAAAAAACCATGGTACTTATACAGAAGTAATAAGTATAACTTCACTAGATAAGCCTTGCAGCAGACATGTGGAAAAACACTGCTGATCTTTCTAGAGACAGGCAAAAGTTGAAAAAGTAGTTTGAGACAGGTACAGAATCAAAAAACTTTCAAAAACATCTAAGAAAAAGAAGTTGTTCCCTGTCATATTTGATATAATAGACGAGAAAAAGTTCAGTTCACAAATTTAGAACACAGAAACTTTGGAATATGAATTTCAGAAAGGCTGTAAATTGTAAACTTTCTTCCCATTACCTTCACTGTCAGAAGCACAATCTAGTATCTATTATAAGCTATACACAGTAACATTTAATAATTGATGGATACAAGACAGAGGAACACATAGACACATCTAAAATCAACCCCAAAATACTTTGAATTCTGTTTTAAGTCTCATGCTTCTAAAGTTCTCCGGGAAATTTACTCATCAGAAAGATATTGATTAGTTTTCTTTTCACGTACATATTTATTTAAAAACATGTGTTCACTAGATGAAGTTTAAACTCCAAATGCAGGACTCAGTTGGGAAGTCCAGCCCCAGAGAGAGGAGGGTCCTGAGAAAGGCGGAAGTGGGAATGATGCTGATTCAATAATGACTCAGTCAGTAGTGGATGCAAGCTGTCAGTTCAGGAACTCTCTGTTTCCATATGATTCTCAGTATTCTTCATTCTTCAGCTTAATCATTCTTCATCTTAATTCCTTCTTCCTTTTCATTCTTTTGTCTTCTCCATTCTCATGTTGCCTTCTCCCATTAAGAGAGCCTGAACTCAGTCTTTTATTTACCAAAGCTATATCAAGATTTTGATCATTGTTAATAATTATCAAAAATTCTTAAATTTATACAAACTTATGAGTCCGAATCAATAATACCAACCACCGTTTCCTTCGAACAAAACTAAAAACAAAACAAAAGCACATTTCCTTAAAGGTTTACACCTATTCTTAGTGGGTAGCTAGGCACAGCTCTTACAGTTTTCTGGTACAGCAGACTTTAGTAACTATTTCCATATAAAATCAGAAAGATAACAGAATACTAAAATTAAAATGATTTTTTGGAAACTATTGAATTCATGTAACTAAAACAGTTATGTCTCTCTAATATTTTTCAAGGCATTACTATCTCCAATATTTCAAACTGCTAGAAAAACAGTGTACTAAGGTTTTATATGCTTCTACATCATCTTTTAATTCTCTAATCTTCATTTCCTTATCCTAGCAATTCCATGACCTCATGTACTCTCCTTCTAATATTACTTATTCCTAAGTCACATATACTTTCCTATTTTTTTTAATTCATACCCTTTCTTCTTGAGACCATTTTAATTCTCTGTCACCCTGGCTAATGATACAGCAGTCATTAGACCACAAGGTACAAGTGTCTCCTCATGATTCCAAATTCAAACCAAGTCTTGCAATGAATTATTCTTTCAAAGGATCATGTAGGCTTTTATGGCCTCTGTGGTTATGTCATCTAGATCCTTTCCCATGGTTCTGAAGGGCAAATGGAGGGCCTGTTCCTCATCCTCTGCAGCCTCATGACTATTTCCATTCTTCATTTTTGAAAACCACATTTGTTTTAGTTATTATGGCATGAGTAGCTATGAGTAATTTGGGAAGTGTATTCCCCAAAAATAAAGATTGAAAGTAGAGTAGCAAAGACAGCAGATCAGCTTCAGGTCCAGAGCAGCCATCAGTCCATGTGGGGATCATAGAGATCAAAGGCCTGGAGAGACTCCAAGGACAGGAACTGTACCAAACTTCCCATATGCAGCCATGCGGGACTTGACACTCAGTTCTGAGTATCCACTGAGCACAGTAAATTATAACCTCTATTGATAGAGAGATTGCTGTTTCACTCTGCAATAAAAAGTTTAAAGAAGTGAAAACCAGAAATATTTAATTCATTGCAATTGTGAGAAATAGAACCAAGTTCATTGAACTATTTAATAGATATGCAGTTGCATGCTACTGCTTTGTATGGGATCACATTCGCAATTATCTTGAGCTACCTTAAAATCTCCCAACAGCCTCACTTAACTCACATTTCTCTTTCTTATATCAAGTATCTCTTGTAGTGTTATGTTTAGAAGCATGCACTTGAGGTTGGGAGAATGCTTACTGTACAAATGTGGTGATCTGAGTTAGAATCTCCAGGAGCCTTATAATAGCCATGTTCTACTAGAGAGCCTGTGTTAAAGTACATGGTGAAGAATGACAGAGCACATGCCTGATGTCCTCTGGCATCCCACCAATTCTTGTATTTACAGCCACAGGAAAGTAATAAATAAACAAATAAACAAATAAGCAAATAAATAAAACCATGTTTATTTCTGTTTATGATTCTATAACTGAACCCCAAAGCAATTTTATCAATTTTTCATTAAATATATCCTACAGATTTTGTACTTTATAGCGTTTTCCATTCACTAAATTGTAATTAATGTTCATACTTCCGTGCTCCTGCTCAGATAATCAGGTTGCTATATATGAAAATACTTAACCTTTTTTCTTTTTTGAAACATTACACACTATAGTAAACTCAGTGTCATCTTTTCCATGTTCATTTAGATTCAGTGTTATCTAAGTATTAAGAGAGATATAAGAAAATATATAAGCTTAATTTCACTTCTTCAGTAGGAAATGCATGGTTTATATTTAAATGTCTGACAACTAGTTTCAGTCATTACATTTGAGTCACTTCTGTAAAGGCTTAAATAAGGTTGAAACGTTTATATTGACCCATTGTTCTATTTAGAGGTATTATAGTCCAACAACATGGCTACTCTGATCTTATCCAAAGACCTTCTAGGTCTGTGGGATATGGCTAGAATACAGATATGCCCTTGGTACACAACTTTAATCCTCATGGCTGGAATCCTTCAGTACACAGCTTTAATCCAAGTCAGTGACTTATAATTGAGGAGCAGACATAGTGATGGATCAGAGAAAGATTTGACAGAATGAGTCAGAGATAAAATAAGCCTAACTGTCAGGAGAAAAACTATTTATATGTAGCACAGGAAGAGAGTTCAGCTCATCAGTGGGTTGTGAATTGTGATGATAATTACATTAGGTAAATAAAAGTTACATTTACAGTTCTTATTAAATATTCAACCCACAATTCCAATTTATTAAAGTGTCATCTCAATTATAGATTTCTTCCCAGTATTCAAAAGTTCTAACTGAATTTTATAAGTAATTATAAATGATAACACATAATAACATGTCATAAAATATTAACATTCAGATAATTTTATAAGTAGTTATAAATAATAATAAATAATAACATGTCATGTTAATAAAATATTAACATTCAGATTGTATTTGATTCATAAGGTTTAAGGAATCAAGTGAAACTATAATTCAGGAGAACCTCTGGGATTAATGAAAGTTTATGTAATGATGTGTTTTTCATATGAGAGGAGAGCAGATAGGCCATATTGAGAAGACTAGTCCTAATTCACAAAATTCACAGAACTAGAAATACTAGAGTACTATTTCCATCCTTTTAAAAATTAAAAAGAATAAATTTAAAATTTTAAAAATTTAATATTTGTGCCTTCCATAAATGCAAATGCAGTAGCTTACACTAAAATACAATAAGAAACAAAAGTAGTCATTACCAGTTTTTTCATAAGTAAGAAGTCTAAACACTTTAATGTTAGAGAATAAAGATGCTTTCCTTAGGCCACACTACTCACTCTCCATCCATTGTGAGCTTGGTTGTAATTCATAGTCTGACATCAGCTTTCTGTTGGGACGATGATCATTGGTACAATTAGTGTTACTTTTCTATCAAAAGCTATTTATGCATCTGCAAGTTGGATGTAGCTGCAAGTTACAGCTGGATGTAGGTAGAGAGTACACTGTGCGGTGATAACAGTATTCCACTTAAAAAGTTACCTTGAGTGAAGCCGTGCCACTCCTCCACAATTCACTGAAGAATTGTTTACCTTCCCTCTCTTCACCTTCTACAATTTCAGTTTTTCTGGATTAACCTTGGGATATTTGTTAGATTTATATTAACAGCAAGGCATGTTTATTTAGGAAAAGATATTCTCATCAGAGAAAATGTCACCAGGAGATTTACATGTAGAAAAATTTGGAGAGTATTGTTTTGTTTTATTTTGTTTTGTTTTGAGACAGGGTTTCTCTGTGTGTAGCCCTAACTGGCTTGATCTTACTGTGTAGATCAGGTTGGCCTCAGACTCACAGAGATCTGCGTAACTCTGCCTTCCGGATGCTGGGATTAAAGGAGTCCACCACCAGTGTCTGGCAAGTATTTGTTGTTGTTGTTGTTGTTGTCGTAATTGTTATAATTGATGAAAGAAGGGTCAGATCAATTTTGTGAGTGCCACCTTTAATCAGGTCACTATAGAAAGTATAATAAAACAAGATGAGGAAATCATGAGGAACAAGCCAATAAGCCTTCATGACTTGTTCAGTTCCTGTCTTGTAGTTGTTGAGTCTTCTCCTTGATTACACTCAGTGACATTATCTTCTGTTATATAGAACTGTAAGCTAAAATAAACTCTTTTCTTCCTAGTTTGCTACGGTCATGATGTTTTATCACAACAATGGAAACTCTAAGATAGGTAGCATTCTCTTTATTTTTAGGTTACTCTTGTCATATAATTTCATCTTTCCCTTTAAGTAATTTCTATATTTTGTGGCTTGTAGATATTAAGATCAAGATCAAAAAAAAAATTCTACCTCCTGAAATTAAAGCTCATATATAATGGCTTTACCTGTTCAATCTTTATAGATATTAGATATAGAAGAATATCCGTATATCTATTAAATCTACTAATACTGCATCCAGCATCTCTCAGCTTCTATCTTTTAACATGTTACTTAACAATATACCAAAGGATTAACATCTCTATTTAGAACTTGTCTTGTTGCTGTGATAAAAATAACCTGAAAGAAGCAACATTAAGATGAATGATGGTTTATTTAGCCCCACAGTTTGAAGGTAAAACATATTATGTAGGAGACATCATGGTGGCAAGAGGTGGAAGCATTTGATCATACAGCTCATGTAGTCAGGAAGCAGGAAGAGATGATTCTCAATCCTCTTTTAATTCATCACTGAACTCTAGCTCATGGAATGGTGGTGTATATATTTAGAGTGGATATTTCCATGTCAATTAACCTAGCCAATAATTGCCCTTACAAGTAATGCCCAGCGTTTCTTTACATGGTAAATCTAAATCTCATAAATTTGTTGATTGACAATTAATATTACCATCATTCCACGTAAGCTGATAAAAGTTATTGTCTCATTTATATTATATTATATATAAGAAAACATTAAATTTATTTAAAGATAAATATACAAACACACACACACACATACAACTTTATTACTGGCAATATTTTACCAAGATCCAAACCAATCTACACATTTTTTTTGCTCTTAAAATTATGAAAGTATACATGCCCTCTGAAATGAATGATACCTAAAGGCAAAGAATATTGGATGCTACAGTGGTCATGTCTAAATAGAGAAAATACTAATACCCTGAAAATTTTGAAATTATGTAAGGTAAGGAGGGTAGGAATAATGATGCTTTAAAGAAATGTCCCCTATCTACGTGAAACAATTATACATGTAATACACTTAAACTCCAAATCACTCTTTCAGACCTGCTGAGACATTCTGAACTGTGGACATTTTCTTTCATAGTAAGCACAGTGAAAACCTTGATCAGTGGTGAGCATGCTGAAGCAACATATTGGGAAGAAAAACTTGTCTACTTGAATATCAAACACCGTGTTTTTTGCTTTTATTTGGTTATGTGGCATGCTCATTCAGTGTTGTGTGTGAGGGTGGGAAGTACCTGATGTGACTCTTCTCAGTCATGTGCACAGAAGCTACTTTTTTTTTTGTGACCTCACATTTACATCCTGAGCCTGTTGACTACATGGCTACCTTCCTTGCAACATGTATTGCTCATTAAATCTTAAACCTATAGACATTCCCTGTGTCTTACACAGAATATTTTCTACCAGGCATGATTTTTGTCACTGGGAGTTTTGTTCTGCGTCACTCAGTCTGGCCAGACCTCTTAGTGAGTTTCTTGCTATCCAGGGAGCAGGAAGCACAGCAACTTTTCTTATATAATTGAATCTTCTTTTAGACGAAACCTCTTTTTCAGCTATGGTTGTCCTTAAATCTGCTCTGCTATTCTTTTTAGAGTTATTTCAGACAATTTAATTTCTCTTTTATCATTTCTACATACCAACCAGCAGCCAGAAGGCTTAAAGTTCTGAGTTTGGACTTTGTCACTATTCATATCAAAGCTTTTTAGTAAGTTCCAAGTACAATCAAAATCAACCAAAAAGGCAGTTGATATTTGATCTCTAACTAACCACATGACATCATGATCCACTAACTCTCCCTGGCAAGTTGACTTCAAAAGGATGATCTCATATCTAGTTATTAATGTTTCAATCTATTTTTTCTGCACATATGTAGCAAATGTACAGCTTGGTCTTCATGTGTGTTCTCCAAAAGGAAAAGCGGGAGCTGTCCATGAATCTGTTGCCTACCTGCCTATGGATCCTGTTCCCCTAGCTGGATCAACTTGAGTGGCCTCAGTGGGAGAGGATGTCCTAGTCCTTAAGTGACTTGAGGAGCTGGAAATGTGGCATGGACTATGTGGGGTATTTGAGGCTTGGGGGATATGAATGGAGGTTAGGGGATTGTGGGGGCAGACACACAGATGGATAAGGGAGGGAGGAATGGAGAGAGGATTTGTGTGAGGGTGAGGGGATACTGGCAGGAGAAGGGGCTGATATGGGTTTAGAAAGTAAGTAAATGAATAAATTAAAAAATATGTGCTTGTTTGTCATTATTAACAATACAAATTTATATTTTTATTTTGAATTCTTTCCTCCTCCACCTCCTTCTTCTTCTTCTTCTTCTTTTCTTCTTCTGTCTCTCTTTCTCTGTTTCTCTCTCTCTCTCTCTCTCTCTCTCTCTCTCTCTCTCTCTCTGTGTGTGTGTGTGATTAATGAATGTGATTGCGGGTGTGTAACAATGTGGATGGCATATTTACTTAGAAATTGTTTTTAATAATCCACCTGCTTTACTTATTTTGGCATGCCCCTGAGAGTTATCTTGGCATGAGTTATCTTGATATTACCTTGTGTCTAACTCATCAACAATATCCCATTTTATATCGACTGTAAAGATAACTTATGATATATTTCTGTGAAAACAATTTAAGTGATGTTAGTGACTTAACAATCTTCTAATAATTACAAAGCTATTGCATTAATTAAAGGATGTTAAGATAAATAATGGAGAGTCTAACTGCCCATGCTAGTGAGCTTTGTTTGTTACACTCAAGACAGAATTCAGTCCTATGTATCCTAGACAAAATCTCTAGCACCATGCATTGATTTGTGTTCTGAATTTTACCATTGTTAATTTACTAATACTTAAGTGCAAAAAGGTAAATCAGTAGACATTTTAAATAAGATGGAAGTTATATTAATAATAGTAGAATCACAGATAAAAAGAAGTTTTTAACTATGTTTGGTCTTTTAGGGGGAAAAACTACACACGTGTCCTTTGCTAACAGAATTTATAGTTTTATGCTGTAAATTATGTATTTATATATAAATTGACTTTATCTTCCTTTATTAAAACATACTTCTGAAATGTCAAAGTGACTTACTACCAATGGTTATCTTTCACTGGTTTTCCAATTTAAACAGATAAAGATTTAAGAAGGGTGCTACATACTGAGATAACTGCATAAGAGGAAGAATGACTGTGCTCAGTGATGGTAGATCTGGAAAACAAGCACCCAGATGTTTTGCAAAACAACTGGAAGATTTACCAAATCATGCAGTTCTGATAACTAGGCATGAGAGACATATCTACTTCATTAATTATCATAAAAACTCATTGTTTGAGAACATATGGATTGCATTGCAGAAAGCTTGTTAGTCAAAAAACAGAAAATCTTATATTGAGCACAATATATTAGTGCAAAGGAATTATGATTAAAAATTTATCCAATGCTAAGCTATATTATAGTAATTCATTTTAGAATTTTTAAAGTTGTTCTTTTTACAATATAATAAAAATTAGATATTTCTGATATTCATTATTAAAATAAGGTAGTTCTGTGACATGTCACTTAGAAGAACTACAGTCTCAATTAATTAAAATTGTAAAATATGGTAAGTGCTGTAGCTTTAATAGACTTGAGTTATGAAAGTTGGAAGAAAAAATGAGTCATTTTGCTTCTAAATGTACTTAGTTTTGTAGACAAATATACTATTTTTAAAGAATATCTAGTTTAGTTATTAAATATAACAAGCTTCTGAATATGTGGATTGGGGTGTAACATTAATTTATGAAGACTCAGACAACTCAGAATTGATGCATACATGAACCTAACCAAAATTACAAAGAAGTTGTCTAATTTGTAGCTGAACTAGCATACAACACTTAATGAGACTGAGAGACATGCAATTATATTTCAGTAGAGATTGATTGGCACTAAAAAGTATTGCAAGTATATAACAAGAACAAACTTTCTTGATGAAATAAGCAGACGATACTTAGTGTCTAGCAAGACAATAGAATGTCTAATTGAAAGATGCACTGTTTCCTGTGGTAGATTATGTGAGCTAGTACAAAAGTTTTATCTTTGTGTGCATTAGATTAGATTTAAGCTACATATTCTTGACATTGGATTAAAAGGAAGAAACTCGTGCATAAAACATTTCTCAAAAAGTTGTTAGACTATACAACTCTTTCTCAAAGTGTTGTCAATTAGGTAGTGACTTGGCTTCAATCCAAAGGTAGTTGCCTAGCTATGTTTTTATCCTGGAATGCTTTTTTTTATGGTTGATGGTGAAAGAATGGAATAGGATGCCAAAGAAAATCAATTCAAGACCTCTCACTTGACATATTTGTTCATATTTCATCTGCCACACATTTTATGTGGTTATGTGCAAAGTTAGAACGTTAGCAGGAAGTAAAGACTGGAATAACAGAGAAGAGGTGAGATGGAGGAGAATAAATAAATGCTGAATGATATGTCACTCTATACAGTGACATATTAATTTTAATGTCATGTGTTTCAGGGAAAAGGTCAATGAAGACATGATAGTAGAATCTATAATCTCTATATTATGTCCTCCCAGAGTCATAAAACAGTTGAGGTGGTTTCCTGGATGCCTTATAATTTTTCTGCATCAGTTTTCCCTATCAGCAGTATATTCCAAGGAAACCCTTACAAAATCTGAAGAACACTTTGTGCAGAATAAAACTGACATTAATGGTATATAGTTCTGTGTTCCTTACATTTGTAGTTCTTTGTGGTAAAAATAAGGCAAGCTTATTATATTCCCATACATTAATTTTATCATCTATTCCATAAGTTTGGAATCATAAATTTCATACCTGTCAGACTTTCTGACTGTCAAATTCCTTGGAGGTATAAAAAATATTTTGCTAATCTTTTGATTCCCAACATCTGGCTCCTTCTCTGACATTTAGGAAATGCTTAATTAATGCTGTTTAGCATCCTATTATATGAGAGGAACACTACAAGGACAGAGGATTTTGTTGTGTCACACAAGTAAGGATTGCCCTCTTCTTCTTGCTTTCTCCTTTTATTATGTTTGTTTTCTGAAAATGTCATCCATGTGTACTATGCATTTTGGTTATTATAAGAACCTCTATACCCTCTTAGAGCCATTAGTCTCTATTCTCCATATAAGTATCCGTCTCATGTTCCTTACACTGTTTGGTTATGTTTGAGACTCAGTAATCTAACCAGTATTGTCTGTGTGGCAATGTGTTTAGTACTATTCACAGGATCCTTTCCCATAATCCATTAGTAGTCAATAGTTTATCAAAGGGATTAGGGTATCCATCAGGTCCTTCCTGATCTATAACTAACAGAAGACAAGGCAAAATTTTTGTAGATTCTTTGTAGTCAGCCTCATCTGATGTGAGGTCATCATGATTGAATTAGCTGTGCCATGTTTAGAAGATAACATTTTACTTCTTCCTTCTTGTGCTCTGTTTTTTTTCTTTCTGCTTCTCTTTTGTAACATTGTTTGACAGGCACTCTCTTAAATGTTAGAAAAACACATAAACCTAATATTTTTCTACACTATTTATATAGTAAAAGGCACAATTAAAATCAAGTGCCATATTGAGTATCTGGATATAATATATAGTTATCATTAATATCATTAGATTATTTTATTGTAAGATAATCACTCCATGTGTTAATTTTTTAAATTATCACCCTATAACTTAAATTTTGCATTATTAAACATAATGGAAGTTTATCTGTTTCTTTGCTGCTTTGCTCACACCACTAAAATGAAAGGCATTTAGCGTTCTACAAGGCCTGTCCTATATTCACTTGTAGCTTGTAGTGTCAGGCCACATCCATTATTCTCTATTTTGATGTTATTTCAGTGGCTCATAAGAGAGAGAAGAGGAAGGGGGAAAAGGTGGTTTTATTTATTTATTTTTTTTGCATGTGCACTTAGAACTTCTGAAGACTATATTTTTGCAGCCAGGTTTGAGTGTGATATTGTCCTACAACCCATTGTGGAGAGACCAAGGGTTTTGCTGAGTATCTTGCATTTCAGATCCTTGTCATTCTAGCCCAAAATGCATGCAGTTCAGATTTTGTCAAGATATAGCAATGTTCCATGCTCTTTTGTATTAAAGTATATTGAGAACATTGTATTTGCTCATCTCAATTTACTTAAACAAGTTTTGTCTCTCTGAAACATAGTTTAATGTTTTAATATATTCCCCGATCCAGATTCCTCTCCAGTAATGGCTCAGATGTCATTTTTAAAAAACAATTTTGGGTATCTCTCACTTTCTGTCATTCAAGCTACAGTATTTTAATACACTGAAATATACCAAATGTTAGTGTGCATACAGCCTATAAAATCACTACCACTTTTACCAGAACAACTATTGTTGTTGTTTCATCAAGTTGTTGTCGTTTCCTGTCCCAAGCATAGGAACTTGATTGATTACTACTGTATCTCTCAATAGTAGAAACTGGAGCTGTATATGAAGCAAGACTTATAAGATGTAGATTTTAGAAACATGATGAGTGAATAAAGGAACACATGAATTTTCTTCTCAGAGTTAACTACCTATTGTTCTGTACCTATAATGCCATAGTCTGATATTCTGAGAGTTTTCTTCTTCATTTGTCTTATAGTCCCTTTTGCTTCCAGACGTCTCTGAAATTTAAAATAACTGCATTTCTGTTTTCACTAACATTTTCAGAATTGGTGTGCATAACTTCAACCACTTAGAGGGAAATGACGCTCCAACTCATCCTCTGTTCATCACCAATCTGTGGCTTCCTAATGCATCTGTAAATGGTCTCAACTATCAGGTTTACTTTCTGCTTTCGATATTATTTTCTTGGTTGACTAACCTTAGTTTTTATGTCAACATATAGTTTTCAAATAGGACTAAAATACTTTTCTTAAAATAGTAACTGCCACACGTTTGACTGTAAGTACGAACTCAGTTTATCAAGATATTCTCTTCATATTGATGAAAATTTATGTATTTATTTATTTATTTATTTCACTTCACTTCAGATTTTATTTCTTCCCCCTCTGTCCACCCTCCAAAATTTCCACATCCCATACCTCAAACTAACCCCCTGTCCCCATGAGGTTGTTCCCCTTTCCTACCCCTACCCCATGTAACCTCTAAACTCTTTAGAGCCTTCAGTCTATTGAGGGTTAGGTCCATCATCTTTGATTGAGCATGGACCCAGCAGTTCTCTGTTGTATATGTGTTGGGGATTCATATCAGCTGGTGTATGCTGCCTTTTTGAGAGATCTCGGAAATCCAGATTATTTGAGACTGCTGGTCTTCCTACAGGGTCACTCTCCTCCTCAGCTTCTTTCAGCCTTTTCCTAATTCAATCACGGGGATCAGCAACTTTTGTCCATTAGTTGAATGCAAATATCCACATCTGACTCTTTCAGCTGCTTGTTGGGTCTTCCAGAGGGCAGTCATAATAGGTCTTTTTTTGTGAGTGCTCCATAGCCTCAGTAATAGTGTCAGGCCTTGAGCTGTATCACACTTTGGGCCTGTCACTGAACCTTCTTTTCCCTTAGGCTCCTCTTCACTTCCATCCTTATAGTTCTTTCAGACAGGAACAATTGTAGGTCAGAGTTTGGACTGTGAGATGGCAACCTGCTCCCTCCTTTGATGCCCTGTCTTTCTACTGAAGGTGGGCTCTACAAGTTCCCTCTCCCTGCTGTTTGATATTTTATCTAAGGTCCCTTCCTTTGAGTCCTAAGGGTCTCTCACCTCTCAGGTCTCTGGTGCATTCTGGAGGGTCCCCCACTACATCCTACTTCTGTAGGCTTCCTGTTTTCATTCTTTCTGCTGCCCCTCAGGGCTTCAGACCTTTTCCTTCACCCAATACCAGATAAGATTTTCCTCTTCCCCCATCCCAGCCCACTTTCCCTTCCAAGTCCCTCCCTCACTCCCCACTTGTGATTGCTTTCTTCTTTCTCCTCAGTAGGACTGAGGTTTCCTCACTTGGGTCCTTCAGCTTGTTGATCTTTTTGAGTTCTGTAGAGTGTAGTATCTTGGGTATTCTGTATTTTTTTTTTTTTTTTGTATTTTGGCTAATATCCACTTATTAGTGAATACATGCCATGTGTGTCCTTTTTGGTCTGAGTTACCTCACTCAGGATGGTATTTTCTAGTTCCATCTATTTGCCTGAAAAACTCAGGGTGTTATTGTTCTTAATAGCTGCATAGTATTCCATTGTGTAGATGAACCCTATTTTCTGTATCCATTTTTCTGTCGTGGAACATCTGGGTTGTTTCCAGCTTCTGGCTATCATAAATAAGACCACTATGAACATAGCGGAAAACATGCCCCTATGCCATTGGTGGGACATTTTTTGGGTATATTCCCAAGAGTGATATTGCTAGGTCTTCAGGTAGATCTATTTCCAATTTTCTGAGGAACCTCCAGATTGATTTCCAGAGTGGTTGTACCAATTTACAATCCCACCAGCAATGGAGGAGTGTTCCTCTTTCTCCACACCCTTGCCAACATGTGTTGTCACCTGAGATTTTGATCTGGGTCATTCTGATTGTTTTAAGGTGAAATCTCAGGGTCATTTTGCTTTGCATATTTTAGATTACTAAGGACTTTGAACATTTCTTTAGGTGCTTCTCAGCCATTCTGTTTTGAAGAAAATTGATTCAGATACCTCTGGAAAATCAGTTAAATTATATGGGCTACAAAGATTATTCTCTTCCTCAGATATACTTTGTTTTCAGCTACCTGACATAGAGACCCAGAGTTATATATTAATTCTTTAACAGTAAATATTACAGTTAATAAAGTAGGTAGAAATTGAGAACTTTAATCACTTTTGATAGGGAATAATATCCAAGTCTGGAATCTCAGTTCAAAAGGAAAATAATAGGAGACTTGAATCCTTGGGTCTCCTTGCTATAGACAAACCTTAACAGCTGTGAGTCAGATAAAAGTACCAGGAATGTTTTCTGTATGCCTTTATTCACATGTTTGTGAGTATTGTACATCTTGTTTGCTCATACAAATGCATGTAAACATTTTCATAGATGCATAATATGTGTGTATACATGTATGTGAATAAGCATTCTTTGCTACTTCGAACTCAATCCTTATAGTTTTACTATAAACGTTTTGATTATACTTATTACAATAGATCTCTTAATTCTAGTAAAGAACATTTTACTGATGATTTAAATTCTTCATGAGTATTTCTTGTTATTGTTCCAAGAGATACTTTTGTATAACACATAGATATAAGCATTTTATCTGAAGGTTGGAGAGCAGTTATCATGTTAGATTTTACATTTTTAGTGAATTTTAAGTTCCATTAAATTATTCGCATACTAGTAGAATAAAAGTGTTAATATATTTGTCTTCTAACTTTGTGGTTATCCAGTCACTCTGGCTTGAAGTTTCTTGGGTGCCTGATCAAAAATTAAATAAGCATATACTGCTATAACTAATTTTTCTGTGTGTAGAAGGTGTTGGGGTATATGCATGTGCATATTTTGTGTGCATGTCCATGTGCATGCACATGTGTCTGCATGTACGTGTGGCTGTGTGTGTGTGTGTGTGTGTATGTTTATGCATTTGACAAAAGAAGCTACAGGAGGATGTCAAGTCTCCCATACTATCATTTTCTACTTACTCCATGAGACAAAGTCTGTCACTAAACTGGAAAGCTTGCTGTTCCTAGGCTGCTGTCTACCCCTCACCCTACCTGCAAAGCCTTTGTCTCCTTTTCCACACACACCACAGAGCTAAGATTACAGGTCTCAAGTAAGCTCAGGCTTTTATGTGAGGACTGGCGATGTACATTTAGGAAGTTCTCATGATTGTGCAGAAGTCATTTTACAAGTGAAGAGCTCTGAATTTTGGTAAGATTGTTCATTTTTCCTCTGTATTGCTTCTTCAGTCTGTACATTTAACCTTATAGCATGTGATACAATATCTTGGACATTAAGCTTAAATTCGAAATCAGTTATCAGAGACCTGTATAACTATGCACATTTATAAAGATTTTATAATCAGTCAGTTTCTACACAAATACTTCTGGAAACCTAATTGATATGAATCCATACCTAAAAAATTTAATTTATCAGTTTTCATAATATTGCACCTGTCAATTTATAAATATAATGAAGTTTCACATTTTAATGCCATTATGAATTTACCTCTGTGGTACTTTTGAGTTTGCAATAAAAAGTATTCAATTGTTTCTTGCTAAATACATTATCTTATTTTTTTATGACTGATATTGCATCATTTTTTCTTTTATTTCTTTGTTGTTAGTGTATAGCAAGTTTGCTTTTTAAAAATATTTAGGTCTTAGCAATATTAACCTTTGTTTTTTTTTATTATAAACACTATGATCTGTTTTCTATAAAATACTATTTTTGACTACAAACCCTAAATTATTATACACTTCTGCTCATTTTCATTTAATTAAATACATTTTTACATTTTTTCAAAGATTTCTTCATGACTTGATGGTTAAATTACAGAAGAGTGTTGATATAAAGAAGAAGAAAAAACTCCTACTTATAGTGTTTGGCTTGTCTGATGTTAGGTAATGTGACATTTGTGAGGAAGGTGATCATATGTATACTCATATATATTCTCAATAGTTTGTATAAATTTGTGATTTAGACTATCAAGTTCTCTTTGAAATTCTGTAATCTAGGTTCATTTGATGTAGAGTGTGCTGACCTCTGAGTTCTAAAGATTTTCCCAAGACACAGAGTTACAAACAATTTCTAACTATAGATGATTCATATCCAGGGATTCCTTGGAGTATGTTATTGGAAGATGGCCCATAGCTACTGTGTATTTTAAACCATGTTCCTTTTGACTTTCAATTTTGTATGTCATTGTACTCTAATGAATCAATGCTTTAGGTAAGTTTACATGCTCAGTGCTACATTTTCATAGCAAATCTCTATGCTTGAGAGTAGTTTTAGGTAGTTCAGTCAAAGGTAAAGGTAAAAAAATTGTGTGTAATTTCAAGACATTTTTGATGTTAAATACTATTGATTTCTATTTTATTTTCACAAGCAAATAAGTTATAGTTTGATTTATATAATTTAGATTTTTGTAGGGTATGTTTATAAACTAAATTATTCTTATTAGGGGATATTTTAGGTTTACTTATAAAAACATTTTCCTGCATTTATTGATTCATTGATTTATTTTATTTTAACATAAGAGTTTAATTTGGTTGATGGTGTATGAATAGATAATTTCCATTTATGATTAATACAAAATCTATCTCAATCTCCATTCTTTTCTGTTTTCTATATCTGAATTTCAATGTTTCTTCTTTTTCTGCTTCAATACAGCTTTATTTTTACAGCTTTTATTTTTTTATGTTTCATTCATTATTTTGCTACTAACTAAAGTAAACTTCTCATTATAATGATTTAGCCTTAAAAGGTGTTTTAATGGTTATTTGGAATTTTAAATCAGCAATACTAAGTAGCATCCATCTTTATATAACAATGAACAAATATTCTTATAGTTTTCTACTTTGCCCATCACCTGTTAAGAAAATAAATTAAGGGAAAATTTGTTTTATTACACTGTAGTTTTGTTTTTAATTTTATAGACGTAAGAAAGACAAGTTTCTACAAATAATTCATTGCTGCCCTTTGTGTGAGGTCCTTTTTAATCTTTGTCATATCTTCTCATATTATGTGGTCACATGATCCAATAACCTTTCCTTTCCCAACTGAAGCTCTTCCATGCTCCTGAAACACTGATCACAACACCTTCATGTCAGAAGATCCATGCACTCTACATGCTTTTCCTTATCTTCACTATGGACAAAAATATACCCAAATGAAGGAAGGTAGAAAGAATACAGGGCTTATCTCTTATTTCCCTTTATCATATTCACAACCAAACGCTGCCTAATGATTTCTTCTAAAAATCCATAGGAATCATTCTTTCCTTTTGTTTTCTATAGATTTACAGTTATTTTTAGCATTTTGAGTATCTTCCTAGTGCCAACTACTACTTAATTGACTATTAGTTTTTACCACCAGGATGAACAAACTTGACATTTGCTCAGCCCTCTTCTTGGCTGTTGTGTTATTTTAGTTTATATGTTTTAAACGTGTGAAAACATACAGCTGCTCTTTCAGACTTTGACTTTCATGCACTCATATTCACCTACTTTTTCCTCTTTGTCAGGACCTTTATTTCTCCTTGCAGTTTCAAGTGCAGAGTTGGAATTTGAGAAACAAAGAAGAAGACAGAAGAAAACAAAGGAGGAACAGAAGCCAAGGGAAAAATCTTTTTTTTTTAAACGAATATTTAAGATTGCTTACAGATAAATCTTAAAAGAAATGTAAAGCAATGGTCTTAGAAAAAACTTTTCATATCAAAAATGTATTAGGAAATGTTCCATAACTCAACATTAATGCTTTAACTTTTCTGTAAATACTTACCAAAGAAAATAATTTCTAATATATAGAGAGATGTCCTCCCACACACACATGAAGCAAATGTGCAGCTCCGTCTTCACGTTCATCCTGAACAACTGGAGTCAAGGCTATCCCAAAATCTGCTGCCTGTCTGTGGGATATGTTCTTCTAGCTGGGCTGCCTCATCTGGATTTAGTGGGAACGGGTGTGCCTAGCAGTGCAAAGACTTGATGTACCAGGCTGGGTATATACTAAGGGAATGCCTCCACCCTCTCAGAGTAGAAGGGGAGAGGTGATAGGAGTAAGGGACTGTGGGAGGGGAGATGGGATAGGTGCGAGGATCAGGGTCAGTATTCTATAGTTGTCTTTAGTTCTTTGACTAGGGTTGAGGCACTGTGAGTTGTCTCCATTTCATGTTTGCATGTCCATTGGTCTGGACATGTGAGAGTAGGGAAGGGGAATAGAGAGGAGGCTTAGTCGAGTACAGAGGAGTTGAAGACGAGGGGAAAATACAGGGAGCAAGGGAAACTTTAATTTGGCAATGGGGAGCTGAGTACAGAAATAAGAATGATGATTGCATCTGATAAATAGTAAAGAAGCATGTTATTATCTAGCCACCTAAAATTATATATCACACACACACACACACACACACACACACACACACACACACACACACATATATATATATATATCCTATATATTATCATATATATACATAATACATGCATATATCATATACATAATATAGATCATACATATATACATGAAGCACACAAATCTTTGTATACATATACATACCTATATAAATATCTACTTTAAGTGAATTTTGCCATATAGGCTAACAATGTTCATTCCAAGCTTCATAAACTAGGTAAAACCCCCACATCAGGCATAGAACATCCATTTGAGTTGCTGGTCATAGTTCTTCAGAAGACTTCCAAATAATATAGGGGACTGCAGTTGCACTTTGTTGGTCTACAGAAGAGGAAGGTAAGTCTCTATTTCTTAAGACAGATGTATTTCAGACACTGGACCCAGAGGCTCTGAGCTGGATTTTTTTTTTTAAATTCCGTTTCTTAATGCAGCAGTGTTATTCTTGAGAATGTGAGACCTGGTGGAATACAACTGGAAATGAGAAATCACACTCAAAGGGCCATAATCTAGCATCTGCACTCTTGCACATTGGTTTCTAAGTTGTTTTCAAAGGAGAACGTTGATTTTCTTAAAGTTAAAGCTTTTTCAAACCATGTTTCGTCATTTTCTCATGCTCTCACAGTTTTTGAAAAAAGGCAAAAAGAGATGAAAATGTAGAAATAACACCAGCAATAATTCATTCATTTGTTCATAATTTGGTAATGCGTCTTATTATGTAGCCTATGCTGACAAAAAAAAAATTCTTCTGTCTGGTTTCCGTGTGCTGGCTTGACATATATATGTCATCACATCTACTCTATATATAGATCTTTTCTGTCATGTGACTAATTTCTGCTAATCAAGCACATTCAATAATCATGGAAAAACTAAAAAGGAATAGACAATGCATAACATTTTTTTGATAAATACTTTTCCCCAATAATTTATTTCTTTTTATTCATTTTACATCACTTTCATAGACCTTCTTCCGTCTCTTCTTCCAGTTTCACCTTTAAAAATTCAACAACCCCCCATTGCCTCCTCTCCTCCTCAAAGAGGAAGCCCACTGAACCACCCTACCCTGGGACATCTAGTGCCAGCAAGACTAGGCACATCCTGTCACACTGAGGCCAAATTAGGCAGTCTAGGTGTTGGGCCAAGAAAGGGTATCCTGGTTCTTGGGCTGTGGGTTCGGCCATATCCCCAGAACCCAGGCTCCTGACATGAGGCCTAATCTCCATTCCACCTTTACCATTCAGTCACAGTACACAGGTGGGCTTGATAAACAGCCCCCAGGCCCTTGAGAGATTTACATACTAATGAGGTACCTGAAGACCAGAGGGTGGAGCCAACTAAAGATTCCTCCCCAGCCCCTCCCCCCTTTTTCCCTCTCCCCTTTTTCACTCAGGCATGGCCTGGGTTTTGTGGGGTATGAATCCAGATCCAGCCACCATCTGCCATGCCAATAAACCGGTTTTGGAAACCCAAGGACTTCCTCGTGTGTTGGAGCTGCGCCGTGAGGAACAGTGAGGAACTGTGGAGGGGCTTTTAATTAATGAATAGCCAGGTCTAACTTTCAGCTGGAGGAACCCAGATCATTCCCAGCCGACTACCCACAGCATGGCGGGAGGAACCCTGGGTTCTCCAGCCATATTTTACCACATCTAGGTAAGGGGAAGATGATCCAACGGCAGGGAAAAAAGTCCAGCACAGCCTCTGTTCCACTTGTTAGAGGTCCCATATTAAAGATGTTCTAGAATTCAATGAAAACAAAGGGACCTCTTACTCTCTTACTCTCTTACTCTCTTGATCTCTTGATCTCTTGACCTCTTACCCTCTTGCCTCTCTGTCCCCTCTCCCCCTTCCTCTCTCTCCACGTGGTCATGGCCGGCCTCTACTTCTCTTCCTCTCTCTTATCCTTCCACCTTCTTCTCCCCACCTTTGCCCTATCTCCTGAATAAACCTCCTCCCCCTTGGAAAACAAAAACAAAAACAAAAACAAAACAAAAAACAAAGGGACAACACACCCAAACTTATGGGACTCAATGAAAGCAGTGGTAAGTGGAAAGTGCATAGCATCAATGATTGCCTACATAAAGTAATTGAAGATTCTACATACTAATAATTTAAAAGTACACCTGAAAGATCTAGGGAAAAAAAAAACGAAGCAAACACACCAAAGAGGAATAGAGGCCAGAAAATAATCAAACTCAGGGCTGAAATCAATTAATTAGAAACAAAACAATACAAAGAATCAACAAAACTAAGATCTAGTTCTTTGAGATAACCAACAAGACAGACAAACCTTTAGTCAAACTAACTAAAATGCAGAGAGACAGTATCCAAATTTTTGATATATTTAACAATACTCATTCTAAATGTGTAAAGTCAGGAAGGTATAATCAATAATTTATATTTTCTTTCTGAATTATCTCAAATCTCTGAATACTGGCTAAACTGCATAATTTTGGGTAACATACACACATGAGTCAAGGGTGATTACATTAATGGGGTCACATTTTCAAAACTTTTGGATCACCTACAGAGCTGTAAAAGAACAGTGCTGACAACAGTTTACCTGATCAAAACTTCCTGGTCTCCCATGCTGTTATCAGCACCAGAGCAGATGTTTGTCATTATGCTATGGCTATTGATTACTGTCTGATTTGAATGGGCAGATGAGAAGTCTTACTAGGTGAGACTATACAAGTAATGCTTAAACACTTCATGATTATAATGTTCCAGTGTAGCTCACAAATACCAACTTTTTGAAAATGAGAGAAATATTATGTATTACATGTAAGAAATGTATTACATATAAGTCTTTACATACATATGCAAATATGGGCTTGCCGTTATGAAAATATACAATTATTGGTGATAGTCTTGGCATTTTGTGTGTTTTTTTAATTTTGCTAGAGCATCTTTTGTTGCCTCATTTGTCTATGGCCATGAGGGTTTTTATTGACTTGATCGTTACCTATGAGACAATGCCACAATGCCCCGTATTTCTCCTTTCAAACAACAAAATGGAAATCACAGATTTTTTAAATTTATTTTTACTACTTTAGAAAGAAAATACATTATATACATTTAGAAATGAGAGAACAGTTAGAGCTATGCATTTTCTCCCAAATGATCAACTTATAAATAGGTCTTGAAATTTTATAAACCAGTTTTATAAACTCAATTTCTAACTGAGTTACAGAGTGTATTATTTTACTATAATGGATAGATGAGTTGCTGTTGCTTTAACTATGGTGGGTAGATGATGCATAATTCAGGAGCATCAGGGAATATGGGACATGTTGCACAGCTTTTTATCTTTCTCCATATTTTAGTTCACTGTGAATGACTCAGTTAAGTTTTGTTAAAAGGATAATAAATACAAGAAATAAGCAGGAACATACGGCACTTGGAGCAAATGGTATAAATAAGTTTAAAAGGAAATTAGACATTTTTATTGCAAGTGAATGTTTCATGACAATGGATTAAAGGAACGAGAAATCAAGGAAGGACTTGAAGCTGATGAATCGTGTGGGGCACAGACATTGGACAAGAGGCCGTTTTCTACTACCCCGCTGTTTCTCATGTCTTACTAGAAGAACCTGTGTTTTAAGATAATTATGTACAGTCAGAGAAATAGTAACGGCTGCATTTTGGAAACTTGGCATGCAAATTACTAGTTCTATTCAGATCATGTAAGCTTGAATTGATGAGATATGTGAGACAGAATGACTGTCAATAGCTTCTGGTTGAAGGATCTAATCAGCATTGTGGAAGTTAATGAAAGTACGAAGAGGCAAAGATGCTGTCTGAAATGGCTAGAGGGTTTGCAATCCACTGGAACAGGGGATTTAAATCACAGTCATGAAATAACTCAGAGGATGCATATCTATAGGGAACGTGGTATAGTTAGCTAATTTGATTTCTCAAGCCAGTTATATTTTTAAGTTTCATTTAGTGGAGCTAGAACAATCCAAATCGAAACAGCTGCAAATGGTATATAATTGGGTCAGGATGCTTTGTTGTCTGGGTTCTCAGTTGCTTGTATTGGCTTTTGTAAAGGTCATTATGAGAAAAGGGATCTGAATAGCAAAGAGATTCCAGCTGGTTAGCTATTATTTTAATTATGTAATGGAATCAGCTATTTCCCTGCCAATAGCTGCTGTTACTTAAGGAAAAGTTATTCAAAGACTCATTTTGTTTTATTTCCACTGTGTGTCACAGATCTGTTAACCAAACTTGTTATGTCTTTAAAACTATTTATTTTCTTTAATTTGTTTCTATTCCCATTTGTATTTTTGTCACCTAAAATGTAATAGGCTGCACTTTCCCTCAATCTCCAGAAAGGAAAAGGATGAAAAAATAAAACCAAACCCAGGATTTTCTTTAACATATTTAATTATGAGTTGCAAATTCTAGTACATTTAACATATATTGATAAACTTCACCAGCAATCAAGGTGGTGTAAGTAAGATTTTTTTTTGGATGGGTTGCATTAAGAATGGCAGAAGAAATTAATATACTTAAAAACTAAATTTAATAAGCAGCTAATTGTAAGTTAATAATTCCATTTGGGAGTGATGGACAGAGTGGGAAGTGCCATTGGTTTTTGCCAGGGGACCCCAGCCCAGCATCTTTCATTATACCACAGAATTGCTTTGCATAATTATAACAGTATGACTACAGAGAAGCATTAACGATAATGAGATTAAATAATACAGAAAGAGACATTTATATCCTGTTTCAGGATATGGGCTATAGAATTGCCATTTAACCCTAGAATTTTGGAAAGTATAGTTGACTATTTAAATGCATTTTACCATTTTTTTCCTCCAATATAGTTCAAATAATCTTTCTTCTTCATTTTGAGATTTCAAGGTCCCCAGAATTACATTTCATTTTTTTTTCTGGCAATCTAAATTCTTCTCAGCCTTAAGAAACCATCGATGTTGTTTCTCACACATCAAGTCCCTCAGTCTGAGGCTCTATCACCTTCTCTTCATGCAGACTTCTAGAAATTTTGGCAATTTTCTTAATATTTCCAACAAATACTCTAAATGTACAGTTAATTTAAAAATTATTTTTGTTCTAGATTCATATTTGTCCATAGAGACTTGATTTGGAGATATAACTCCTCTATAAATATGAATATATGTGAATAAATATGAAAAATTTGAATAATTGAATAATTCCTGAAAAATATTATTTATGTATGTATATGTATGTATTTATTCTTTTGATAATGTAGTCAACAATATTTAGAAAAAAGACCCTAAAGCCTACTAGTCTACTCACGTATAATTATGACTTATCAGTTGTGAACTATTGATATATTTTTCTGATGAAGTTTAGTGACTCAGAGAATAGAAATCATCTAGTTGATATAGAAATGATATACATGTAAGTGAAATATAAAAGTAAATATCTTCATTTTCAAGACCTAAACCAAGTACTTCATTCAAAATTTATATTAGATCTTGAAAATGATTCAAGAAACTAATCATTAAACCTAGCGTTTTCCTTGAATATAGCTGCAACAAGAACAGAATAGGTGCATTCAGTTTCTGTTTATTTTGTTGTCAATAAAACCTAGATGAGAAACAATTTGTCTGCTTAGATAAACTTTCAATATATTCATGGGAAAATGATTTATAATATCCCTCTATTATTCACCTGCAGTTTCAATATAGGGATTGCTACAATATATTTTACATAATGCATATGCATGTTATATATATATATATATATATATATATATATATATATATATATATA
>JANHMN010000011.1:37710543-37729628 GCA_030674055.1 Rhabdomys pumilio | reverse complement strand
TATATATATATATATATATATATATATATATATATATATATATATAATCATATATATGGATCCAATCCAAAGTGTATTCAGTCAAAAACTACAAATATAGTTAGGAAATTTATATAATCAATAGTTCATCACACAGTGTACCTATCCATTTTTCTTTCCCTTTTATTTATCGAAGTAATATGAAGGTCTTTACTACTGAGTTAAAATAGGGAAAAAAGTAAATGAGTGAGTTTTAATTTTGTTTCAACATGTAGGCATTAGTAATCTCTGTGGGGGTGGATATAAGTAAGTGGCATAGATCATCACCACTTCTATTTAATTCTCGTTAACTTAGTTTTATTCTCAGAGCTGTTTCTTCACAGATTGTTTAGACATATATGGATACATGGGGGAGGACAGAGCATCAGAGCTATAACATTAAATACGAACATGTACGTTTGCAGAACCCACAAAGCACACAATGTGTTGAAGCAGCTGGAGTGTTCTTTTTTTTTTTCTGATAGCAGCTAGAAGACAGGAAGATGAGCAAAACTGGCAGTTGGGTGATAATGGGAAAAAAAGCATCAAATCATGCAAAGTATTTACTGTGAATTGGTCTGAGACTGACATGTGTGATCACGTTGTACCTCCTTTGGCAGGAAAGCCACGATTTTGAAACTTAAGTAACTAGACAATATGCAACTGTGCAAATTCTAAAAAGGACATTTCACTAGTAAAAGAATTTTTCTACTGTGGAAATGATGCTGAATATTGATGTTTAGTGTATACCAGTTTGGTGGAAACAGCTGTATGATTGGCTCACTATGGAGGGAGGGTGGAGACAGAATTTTAGGAGGGGATACAGGGAAAAAAGGTAAAATATAGGAGCATTTGAGAAGTAGAATTAGAACCTAATACAGTAGCAAATTTTAATATATATATTAAAATTAAATATATATACATACATATATATATATATATATATATATATATATATATATATATATATATATGATCTTCATGAATCCGTCAAATAACGGAGGACACAGAGTCCCAAGTGGCCACCACATGTCATTAAATTAAGTTTCAGTACATGGATAGGCTTACATTTAATTGAGTTGTTGGCCAAAGGAGTTCCATAGAAATTTGTAAACAACCCAGGCTATTGCCAAGACTATGCCTATCCACAAACTGACTGTAACTCCCCATTGTTGAAGACAATAACTATATGATTCATTAAAAGTAGAGAAATCTGGTCATGCCTACATATGTACCAAGGTCTTTGATACAGGAACATACTCTGAACGCTCCCTAAAGACAAATGCAATCACAAAGCCAGCCTCAAGCTCTTTATCCACAGTGGTATACTGCTCTCAAAATATGCAAAGGCAATGGTGTCATAAAGTTTGTGGGAGTAGCCAACAGATATCTGATTTGATTTCATGAGATGAAACATATACCTGTTACTGCTTGGGTGACCAAGAACCTTAGACTAGATAGCCCAGGGACCTAGGGTAAAACCAAATCATAATTATTTTAAATTGAAAAAAAAAAACCTGCTGCAATGAACTGACTCCTAACAACATTCTGACATTTGTTCAGTAATCTTCAGAGAAGCTTCTTCCTGCAGAAAATGGGAACAAATATATAGACCCACAACCAGACTTTATGTAGAGAATGAGAGACTTTACAACATTCAGCTCTAAATGAGACATCTCCATTAAATTCCTCCCATCAGGACTCAGGGAACCCCATGGAAGTGGGGAAAGAAAGAGTGTAAGAAACAGAGAGGATGGGTGATAGCAAGAGAAACAAGACCCTTTACATCAACATCATCAATGCTCATATGTACTCATGGAGACTGAGATAGCATGTACAGGCCAGCACAGGTCTGTAATAGGTCTTTTGTGTGTATATATCAATCTCCTAGTTTAGTGTTCTCTGTGTAAATCATGTGTATGAACTAGTAGTCCTCTGATTCCTGTGCCTTCTCTAGGGATTTTCTCACCTGTTTGTTTAGTTTGTTCACTTCCGATGTGTTAGTTTTTGGTTTATATTATTGTATTTTATAGTATTATATTTTGTTTTATTCTTATCCTATAGAAGCCTGTTTTTCTATTGAGAGACAAAAAAGGAGAATACCTGGATGTGAGGAGATGTGAGGAAGAAATGGGAGAAGTAAAGGCAGGGGAAATCATATCAGGATACATTTTGTGAGAAAAAATACATTTTCAATAAAAGAAAATAATTTAAAAAGTAATAGATGAAGTGTTTTTATTTTACAGTTTCTTTCAATGATTAGTTATTGAAAGATTTAAGAGGTTACTCTCAAGTAAAGCATTATCACTTGTATGCCTTTATTATAGAAAACATAGTCAGAATGTATGGAATGACAAGAAAGTCAATTTTACGCATGAACCAATTATTCTCTGGTCTAAGTGTTGTCAATATCCTCAAGGACAAATTAACTCTTCCAATTGAAAATGTGCATTCTTCAAATAGTTTGAAATAATAGATTACTTTATATGACTTGAATTATGGGATTAGAATGTTTTAATCTTCCTGTGAGTGACTTGTGATGATTTATTCATATGATACAATTGCCTTCCTTGGAAGGAAGAATATTATCCTCTTGTAGGTACAAATAGACAACTTGTTTTGTATTCATTCATATATAGAAGAAAAATAAGCTGTTTCCAGATTTTAACTATGTGACCTATTTTGAAAGCACTACCGTGATAAGGATGCTGATATCACAATGGAATGAGATGAAACCGTAATGAGATGAAGTTTTCTTTTTATAAAGAGAATTGTCTGTGAACAAGCTAATGTGGTGGACAAAACTCTTGAAGAGCTGTGAAAAGTTTACATATTTTCAAGGCCATCATCACTGTCTTCCCCTCCACCTTGAAGTTACCACCAAAGGCAGAGAGACTGGGGTAGCAAAACCTGGCAGCAGGAAAGGAATGAGAGACATTGCTTCTAGTGTACTGACCTGCAGAAGTCTGGGGCCAGTCCTTGGTCAAGTACTTTGCTGAACATAAAAAGGCAAAAGAAAGGATAGTAGAATGAAGGGGAACACCCCTGAAGTTGAGAAATACAAGGACAGAAGAGCAAATATTACTTTATAGTAATCATCAAATATGACATAAATGTTACTAAATTTGTGCTGAGAAATATTTATATTTTTGTCCTTTGGATTCAAGACTTGCTAAATATATGGTGTATTCCTTTGCCCAAAACATGGGAAAATATTATCATTAAATATTTATCAAAGCCATAACAAGTACTGGATTAATTTATATGAAGATTATACTCAGATAACTGTTCCTTACACTGAAGTGTGCTGGACAATAGGGTGTACACTTTTTCATTTTGGGAAATGTGTTACTAGTTTCTTAATATATTTTAAAGTGCAATGGTTGCACTATAAAATAATAGAAAATGGTAAAAAAAAAAAAGTGAGAAGTTCACAGTGAAGAGAAGAAACAATGCAACCAATAATGAAAAGCAGAAAAGATATAGATGCTGAAATTTTTCAATAAGTTTATTCACTGAATTCAAATCTTGGTTTCAAGTAGGATTTGTGCTGGACTCAGCTTGTGTACAGAGCATCGAAGGAGCAGACTGTGAACCAGACATGTGCAATATCTTTATGAGATGCAGATGGTCCCACGTTTTTGTCTTACTTGTTTCATGTCTTTGCTAGTTTTCATTCAGCTTCTTTAAAAAATTCTTTTTCAATGAACTAATATGGTTTTATATTTTATTTTAACATGTTATCATTTTCTAATACTCAGGAAATAGATTTAAGGAATAACAATAAATTCAGAGTGGAATTTTAACTCAACTGCCCTATGATTAGTATTTAGAAAACACTTGCTTGTCTAGTGTAACTCAACTGGGATTTACTACAGCTTGTTTGAAAATTATTTATATTGTATCCTAAACCTTGAATAGTATATGAAAAAATATTTCATGGGTTACTTCCTTTATATGTTTTGCATGTTAATTTTCAATATTAATTTTAAATTCTGCAGATTTATTCTGAAATATTAATTACTGTTCATTTTAATATAATGTTAATGACAATATTAATTAGGTATTTGAATAGAGGCATTGATGAAATTGAGAAATAGTTATGTGTCTGTTTTTATTTTGTTTTTATGATTCTGATTCAATGGAATAAAGTCTCTCTTACACTTTGTACCCTGTACATTTTGTCTATTTTGGGACCTCATGCTATTTTGGGTTGGGAAAGCAGTAATAATAATCCTAACTTTTATGATCTTGAATGACACATGCACTCAACCCTGATACAATCACTTGTTTAGATGTAGTGTAATATTTAGTCTCAAAGAACTAAATTGCACTATCTTTGAAGATCCACATAGGATAAGAAGTAGAACTTCATTAACTTCATTAACTTCATTAACTTCATTAACTCATAATTGAAACAAAGATCCAATTTTGAATGGCTTATAGGAATTTAGCTGATTAATTGTAATTAATTTTCTTAACTTCAAAATCATGTTTATACCTCAGTGGTAAAGATTATTTGAGCACTTTCTTTTCTCTAGCCAGATTTTTCATTGAAGCTACAGAGAGAAATATGAAATGGCTGAATTTCAAAAATTTGTGCCAATTTTTCTGAAGTCCTGTAGGATATATTAACAAGCTAATAAGTACCCTAGAGGGAATATGATGATGTCTCCCAATTTTTAAAAGTTTTTTATTTTACTTTTGATTAAACCAATATTTTATTATTTACTTACATCCCTATTTACTTCTTGCCTCCTAGTCCCTCCCTCTCACCTTCCCTCTTACCTCACTCACCCCTCCTCCCATGCATAGAGGCCAGCCTTGGCATATCAAGTTGCAATATGATTAGGTGCATCGTCTCCTTTTGAGGCTAGATAAAGTGTTCCAATTAGGGGAAAATGATTGAAAGGGAGGCAACAGAGTCACAGACACCCACTGCTCTCACTATTAGGAGTCTCACATGAAGACCCAACTACAGAACAGTCACGTCCATTCAGAGGGCCTAGGTTCACTCCAGTCATGCTCTCTAGTTGGCAGTTCTGTCTGTATGGGTCTCTATGGTTCAAAGATATTTAACTCTATAGAGTTTGTGTGTGTGTGTGTGTGTGTGTGTGTGTGTGTGTGTGTGTGTGTGTGTGTTGTCCTTGACCTCCCTGGCTTCTTTAATTCATTGTCCCCCTTCCCCAGGATTTCCCAAACTTTTCTTAATGTTTGGCTGGGAATCAATTTCTGTCAGTTACTGGGTGAAGCATCTCAGATAACAGTTATGCTAGGCTTCCTCCAATATTTAAGTATAGTAGAATACCACTAATGTCAGGGTAGGCTTTCTTTATGGCATGGCTCTCAAGCTGGGCCAACCATTGGTTGATCCTTCCCTCAAAATCTGCTTGCAAGAAAAATTGTGGGTCTAAGGTTTTGTGGCAGGGTTGGTATTAGCATCAGAAATGGTTTACAGTTAGCCTTCGAATCCAATGATGACATGATCCCTAGGTGACAAGAACCCCACTGCATCCGTTGCCATGGCAACTGCTGCACAGTCCTTATGCATGCCTTACCTGCATCACCTGTTCACAATAGTGTGTAACATTAACTGGCATCTACTTCATGGCCCAATTAAAAGACAGAGACGTGGACCCCTCACTCAATCTTTTTCTCCTCCTTGTTTTCTTTCTCCTTTCAATAAAGAACCTCTTCTCATGGAAACTGTGCTAGTCTGGCATAATCTGTTCAGAAATTGAGGCACCTAAAAGTTGATGTACTAGTCTTTCCATTAGCAGTCTTGCCTGGTTACAGAAGATGGTCAGATCAGGTTCCATAGCCCCAATGCTAGGAGGAGTCTTAGCTAGGGTCACAACGACACCCAGCTAAACAACTGTTACATATATTCAGAGGCCTTAGGTTCACTCCATTCATGTTCTCTAGTTGGGAGTTCAGTCTCTATGGGACCCTTTGGTCTATAGATTAATGGGCATTTCCATTTTCTCAGGTTTGTAGCTTGTCCCAGATATGCCCATGCCCAATCCAGCTGTCTCTCTTTTGGTTATTTTGTACTTAATGACTAATAACCATTTGTAAGCAAGTACATACCTTTTTTGTGTGTTTCTGGGTTTGGTTTCATCACTCAGGATGGTCTTCTCTAGTTCCATCCATCTGTCTGCAAATCATTCTAACCAAGCAAGTGAAGGAAATGTTATAACAATAACTTCAAATCTTTGAAGAAAGAAATTGAAGAAGATAACAAAATGCAAAACGATTTCTCATTCTCACAGATTGGTAAGATCAATGTAGTGAAAATGGGCCATCATTCCAAAGCAATCTAATGTTTCAACTTAATTCCCAGAAAAATTCCAACATGGATTTTACAGATTTTGAAAAATATCAGAACAACAATACACACACACACACACACACACAAACACACACACACACACACACACACACAAAGCAAGCAAGGAAACAATCAAAAACCAGAGTAGCTAAAGTAATCCCGTACAATAAAATAACTTGTGGAGGTATCACCATTCCTGATTTCAAGTTGTACTACAGATCAATAAAAATAATAATAATAATAATAATAATAATAATAATAACCTCATGGTATCGGCATAAAACCAGACAGCTTGATCAATGGAATCAAATTAAAGAACCAGAAGTAAATTCACATCTATAGACATTTGATTTTTGACAAAGAAGCCAAAAATTTCACAAATGGAAAAAAAAAAGCATCTTCAACAAATGGTGCTGATCTAACTGGATATCTGCATGCAGGAGAAAGCAAATGGATCCATATCTATCACCCTGTTCAAGACTCAAATCCAAGTGGATCAAAGATCTCAATGTAAAACTTGATATACTAAATTGTTGTAAAAGAAAAAGATGGAAATAGCCTTAGATGCATCAGCACATGAGACAACTTCCTGAACAGAACACCAATGGCTCAGGCACTAAAATCAACAATTAATAAAGGGAACATCATGAAATTGAAAAGCTTCTGTAAGGCAAAATACACTGTCAATGGGACAAAGAAAACAGCTGCCTATAGAATGGAAAGAAGATTTTCACCAATTCCACATCTGACAGAGGGGTGACGTCCAAAATATAAAGAACTCAAGGCAATAGGCCTCAAGAAAACAAATAATCCAATTACAAAATGATCTAAACAGAGAATTATCAACCGAGGAATCTCTATCAGGGAAGAGGCTCTTAAAGAAATGTTCAGCATCTTAGCCATCAGGGAGATCAAAATCAAACTGACTCTGAGATTCTATCTTATAGTTGTCAAAATGGCTAAGATCAAAAACTCAAGTGACAGCACATGCTGGCAAGGATGTGGAGCAAAGGAAACACTGCTCCATTGCTGGTGGGAGTGTGAACTTGTACAACCATTGCGGATATCAATTTAGTGTTTTCCTGAAAATTAGCGGTAGATGTACTTCAAGATCCAGCTATATGAGTTTTGACATATACTTAAAATAAGCTTCACCATAAGACCTCCTCAACTATGTTGATAGCAGCTTCATTTCTTTTTTATTGGTTATTTTATTTATTTACATTTCAAATGTTATCCCCTTTCTCAGTTTCCCGCCACAAGCTCCCTTTTCTACACCCGCACCCTGCTTCTATGAGGGTGCTCCCCACCCACCTACCCGTTACCACCTCACTGCTCTAGCATCACCCTAAGCTGGGGCATTGAGATTCCACAGGATGAAGGGCCAGAAGCTTTATTTCTAATAGGTAAACAACATGGATTTTCTTCAACCTAACAATGTGTAAATACAATGCAGTACATTTACACAATGTAGTATTACTCAGCCACTGAAAACAATGACATCATAAAATAAAAACAATTTTTAAATTTAAATAAATTTTGATCATGCTTTTTCCTTGCACTAACTCTTCTCAGATCCTCTCCACTCCCAATCCATCCAACATTAGTTATTTAACAACTACCACAAAAACAGAACCTATGTAACATTATATACTAGTTGGTCAACTTCTTTTGAACATGACACCTGTCTAGGAATGATTTTTATACTAACTGTCAATCTACTGGATGAAACTAATTTTTTTTTTATTTTCCAGCAGGTTTAAGTGACAGTTCAGCTGTCACCCTTTACTCTAGTGGCTAGGTATTCATTCATTCATTCATTCATTTGTTCATTTATTTCTAAAATATATAACAAAATAGAATATAAAAAGATCTAACAAAAATTATCATATTGAAATTGGATGAGACAATCTAAGTTCTTGGTTTTACTTTAGGGCTTTGAGCTATCTAGTCTCAGGTTCTTCATCACCCAAGCAGTGTCAGCTATGGATTCTACCTTCTAGAATGGCCTTAAATCAAATAAGATATTGGTTGGTTACCCCTACATGCTTTGTGCTGCCATTGTCCTAGCATATTTTCCAGACAGGATAGCATAAACTTCATAGGCAGTTATCTGATTAGTTATCTGACTTAAACTAGTTGTAACACAGAAAATGATCACTATGATTTAAGAGATGGAAAACACCTGTAACATTGCTGGTTAATTAGATCTTGAGTGCTTTACATCTTTTCCCCAACTGACTAACAGCTAATGTTCATAATTTAATCTTATCACGGTATGTATTGAGTTAGGCTCTATGGAGACATATTTTTTTTCTCTACCTTAACCACAGGAGGCTTTGACAACTTTCTGTGTAAGTTTATCCTGTTCTCTTGGATATCTGTGGTTCTCCAGAATCTGAGGAAAACCTGGAAAATTAAATACTTTTTGATTGCCTAATTTCTATCATTGACTTATATATACTATTGATGATCTGTTTATTCTTCAACCTGACAAATTATTATTTTGCAATGATACATTTTATTCAAGAACACTCTCCCAATTTTTTGTGTTTTGTTTGAAAAGCCAAAACCTATTTTCCTGAAATCATATGCTTATCATGACTTTTATATTTATTGTGAGCCTAACCTTGAATGTCAAGAAAATTTCCCATGTCATGAGTTTTCTTTTCTAAAGAGTATTTGATGACTATCTAATTTGATGCATTTAGTTAAACACATTTTACGATGTAATGCTCAGTATCTCATTAAATTCATAGAGTTTGAGAAACCTGAATGTGGATTATTTTATATTAGTAAACATAGGCATATATAGATAAATATATATATGAACATAACCATTATTAAACATAATTTTAAAATGAAAGGAGTAGTCATTCAGATACTCCACACAGTTTTCGTCCACTGACTGTGTTTATAGTTATTTGAGATGATTGTCTCTCAATGGTACAGATATAAGTAGTTAGTACCTAGGTATGTAGCAGTACTATGGAGGGGTAGAGGGCTTGAGAATTGGGGTCTTGTGAAAGTTCCTTAGGTCATCAAGAATGTTCTATTTAAGATTATTGTGGTTTTATGACAGTCCCTTTTGCTCACCTAGATGCTCCGGACACAACATGATGTCCTCACCAGAATATCAAAGATATGTTGGTACCAAAACTTAGACATAATTATCTATAATAATAGTATTATTTTAATCAGTATGTTGCCTCAAATATATTGCTGTAGTGACAGAAACACAAATGCCATGTTTATCTTGTACAATTTTCTACTATAATTTCTATAGAGCATTTAACTATTAGCATTTTCATAACTTCAGCCTTAAGTTTCACTTAATTTTAAGCATTCAGCAATTTTTCATTGAACATACTATCAAAATCATCATATGGCTTCAAGGAGATGTAACCTGCCCATAGGCTCATGTATTTGAAAACTTGTTACCCAGTTAATGGTGCTGTTCGAAGCAGTTTAAATTTTGAGTAGTGTGACCTTGGTGATTGAAGATCAACACTAAGGCAGGCTTTGAGGGCTTATATTCTTGCCTAATTTACAGCTGTCTCTCTGCATACAAACTGTGGTGACCTAGTTTCCTGTTCCTGCTGCCATTCTGTCCCCTTCATTATGGACTCTAGACCTCAAGAACTGTTAGTCAAAACTTACTGTTTTCCTTAAGCTGCTTTTAGTTATATTCTACCACATCAGCAGAAAAGTATGGTTGTCTCTTGAGAAGCTCCGCCAGAGATGAACAAAGCCAGGGGTGGATGCTCACAACCAACCATTGGACTGAGCGCAGGGTTCCCTCTTGAGGTGTTGAAGAAGGGACTGACGGAGCTGAAGGAGTTTACAGCCCCATGGAGGGAACAATAGTGTCATCTGGCCAGACCCCTGGAGCTCCCGGAGACTAGACCACCAACCAAAGAGTACACATAGAGGGACTCATGGCTCTGGCCACATATGTGGCAAAGGATGGCCTTGTTGGACATCAGTGTGAGGAGAAGCACTTGGGCCTGAAGGTGTGCAAGGTCTCTGTAGGGGAATGAATGGGCGGGAAGAAGGGAGTAGGTGGATGAGGGAAATACCCATCACAGAGGTATGTGGTGGGGGGATGGGTTAGCGAATTACAGAAGTGGAAGACCTAGAAAGCGGAAAACATTTGACATGTAAATAAAGAAAATATCCAATAAAAAAAAAAGGATTAATAAAAAAGAAAGAAATCACTCCTTGATCATAATCAGAACCAAAGTGAACTTTTAAACCCTTTATTCTACTGTGCTCAAGGCTTATAAATAAACTCTACCATAAAGTATTTCATAAACAAACCCTGTTGTTAAATCATGCCATTTGTTTTTCTCCAGTCATTGATATCAATATCCATCTCAGTGCTTTGGGCAGAAAGAATGAACAATTAACATTAGGTGCCTGAGCATAAAATGAGGGCATGCCTCACCATTTTCTTAAAAACAAATGAAGTGCTTTATGTTAATTTTATGTTCTTACAAGGCTTACACTCACATTTTATAGATTTCTTAACAAGTATATATATTTTATCACTTTATTTCTGTTAGTTATAAACAAAGAGCATAACAGTTCAGATAAATATATTGCTTCTATGCAGATTAATCCAAGATATTGTTTGTATCCAGAATGCATAGAACAAAAAATATATTTTTGCTTAGGAAAGTTTATGCCATCTAAACTCTTATAATAGCAAAATAATCTACTGTACATTTCTTTTATGGTCTGCAACATTAGTGAGATTGCTGTAAAACACATTTATAAGTAACATTCATAGAAAATGCATACCACTTATATAATAGACATAGAGAATGGATAAAGAGCTATGAGAAGATTAGGAAATCCGAACACTTATTGAAATTTCTTTGTTGGTGAAATTCATTACTGTCAAAAATTTGGGGTCTAAGTTGTATCTTAAAAATTCATACCATTATGTTTTAATAACCTAATACTGCCTGAGAATAGCATGAGCTATTAGTTGGACTTTCTCACAATTCCCAAATAATTTTTGCTTAGGATTAATTGTGCTACTAGAAAATATGTCCAGAATAACCATATTCATACTTCTTTTAATACCTACTTAAATGCCATTTGCATGTGTTTCTCTGTTAGCATTCAGAATGCTTCATAAAATCTAATTATGACTTTAGACTTTATGGTGAACTATAAAAATGTCTTTAGTTAATTCAACTGATATTTCAAACCAGCGAAAACCTTAAAATGGTTCCACAGTTATGTGAATGATCACATGCTTCTTGTATCAGTCTATTTTACAGGATTTTCATCTCACCACGCCATGTCTCATGTGAATATGTTTTAGAATATTAAAGTACCTTTTGATTTTATTATTAGGAAAAATATCTGCATTTGTATAGTTGTTATAATTTTAAGATCATTTTTAGTTACTGCCACAAACTGAAATGTATCTGTATTGGATACAGCTGTATGCAAGCAATTTCTCTATTACATTTTTACAAGTGATTAACTCATAAATTAAATAATAATCATGAACCTGTATTATTGACCCCATAAAACACTTATGAGAAAATATCCAATAGTGGATTCAATGTATAACGGGGCATAATTAATCATGAAATTTATAGCTTTTTTTTTATTAAATAGAATAGAAACTGAACCATGAGGAAGCAAGGAGAGGATAGAAACTGGAAAGAGAGAAAGACATCAGTAGAAAACATGAATGAGAAAGGTTTGTCTGTCAGACTCACACTTATTTAGGTTTATAAACTTTTTACTTCAAAACACAGTATATCCATAAACGATTAGGAAGCTAACATTTTTTTACAAATACTGCAGCTTCTGAAATACATGCAAAAAGGAGAGTCAACATTAAGAATTCAAATACCCCTTAGACAACTTTAACCATCAAAGTTTGTATCAAAAACTTTTTCTCCTAATGAAAACACTTAACCATGGCAGTACTTCTTCGACTGTACCAAATGAATAAATGAGTAAACTCAGACAGATAAAATATGAGGCAATTTAATAGCATAAAGTGAAGAAAAAAAACACTAATATTGCGTGGCTGAATTTACATTTTTGCTCCTTTCATAATCCTGAATGATTTTATCATTTGTTGTATATCACACAAAATAGAGCATGCAATGTATTATAAGAGGTGTGATGTAGTTTATTTGACTCCCAAAGAGTAAAAATTATTAAACGTATGCCAGGAAAATCAAAGCTGACTTGAGTGTGAATCCCTATTAGAAACAATCTTTGTTCTGTATTATTTTTGCTAATGACCGTGTTAGGGCTGATACATTTGAAAAATAAATTCCAAGGGCTCAAGAATCATTGTAGTATCTTGAATACATTATTTTTTGTAAAAATTTTTAACATAAAATTGGAAATGCTTTAGTGATAAATCTTTATACCTGTAGCATTATCTAGGATTTCTTTGCTTATTATTTATTCAAGTAAATTATGCTTAAATTGTAAATTCTATGATGTATTTTACTTATTTTAATGGTATGTAAAGTATAAAAAACTAACAGAATTTAAGTTTTAATATGTACTTATTGATCCATATTCCTGTATGGGGTAGAATTTAACACAAAGTTGGATACAAGAATATAGGCTCATGTTTTCTGATATCCATTTATTGTTTTTTTATTATTTGTAAATATATTAAATCATCTCTTCTCATCTTCTTGGCAAGGATTCCAGTGGACATACTGCTTCAAGCTATCTAAGACTTAGCTGCATGAGCTATCTGTAGAGTTTTCTGGTATTCCTGAAGTTCACAGCATGACAACTGTGTAATGTAGATAGTCATTTGCATGTACCAGTTAAAAGAGAAGTGATAAAGTGCTTTATTTCCTATCTATGCCTAACAATGATCCGGACAGGATATTATGATTCCATAGACATTACTACATGGTTATACTTCAAAATGCTATTTAATTCTTTCAAGCATGTTCCAATCAAATAGGAAAAGACATGTAGGAGGAATTTGGACAATGACATAGTAATAATATGACTTCTCAGAGAATAATAAAGTGGCTCTAAATTGCCACTCAATTCTTTTGCTCATAGTTATCTTTCATCATCATATTCTGGCTACATTGGCTACTCATGCTTGTTAGATAGGAGTTGAAGTTCAGGTTCTTCATGCATAATGTTGCATCAGAGTCAAGTGATCCTCCATGCAAAAACCCAGAATTTCCATACTTCAGTCTTTCACCTTATTAAATTACATAAAAGCAGTTAATTTTGTGGGCCTTCTTGCCCTATACATTATACTATACTATACTATACTATACTATACTATACTATACTACTTTATTTCTAAATATAAAACATATTTCTTCATATTTTTATTTATACTTCTTACTATAGTCTAATAATATTTGTACTCTATCTTATAAAGAATGACATTCTTTTAGTATTTAACTTTTATATCGTATTAACTTAAAAGCATTTTCAGCTCAGTTTTAAATGCAATTAGATATATTATCCTAAAAGAGTGATGAAGGTGCTATAACTTCAGACATTTACAACTGACTGTAAAATATAATTGAGAATATTTAAAGAGAAGTCTGTGCTGTGAAAACCCCTGTTTCTCCTATTAGAGTGAAAATTTCTTCATTTTTCACTGCTCCCTTAACTTGCGCCATGCCCACTGTTCATGATATAGATCACTATGGGCACACAGTAACATTTGAGTAGGTTTTTGTAGTACATTCAGAACTCTATCATTCTCAGAATTTCTCAATAGGTTTTAATTAATTACCATCTTAATGCAGAAATATAACAGACTTAAAAAATAGAAAATCAAATATCTGTTCAAATATCCATTTGAGTACCTATCCCAAATTCATACAAAGTAAGATCTGTGTATGCACAAAGGTAGGCACGTGTGTGTGTGTGTGTGTGTGTGTGTGTGAGATAATTTCACAAAATATTATTCATTGTTATTGAATAGAATTGAAATTATTTTCTGCATATAACAAAAGGCAATAGCTACAAAGAAGAATGGAGGCAGAGCCAGGTGACTGGAATTGTGCCCAAGACCCAGATCATTTCTAACTTATTCTCCTATCTTGTATGGCTTTCAGGTCACAAGTGACTTCATACATTAAATGTTGCTTCCTGTTCTAGCTAATTTCTGTAGGCCTGGGGTAAAAAAGCGAAAAATGATATATTCTTAATTAAAAAGTGTCTAGTAAGTCGCACACATGCTTCAAAAATATATACATATTATTGGTCAATGATATCAGCAATTCTGAAAGAAGATAGAAATATTACATCCCAAGTATAATTTCTCTTTCTTCCTAATCACTCTGTCCTCAGCCACCGCCGAATTCCCCATCAACTCCTCCTCTGCTTCTCTTCAGAAAAGTACAGACTTCCCACGGGTATCAAGTAGCTATGGCATATTAAGTTACAGTAAGCCTAGGTACCTCCTCTACTATTTTTTATAGTTTTTTTTTGAAAATATGTATGTATGTATGTATGTATGTATGTATGCATGCATGCATATATTTATTTATTTATTTATATTAAACTTCAGATTTTATTCTCCTTCCTGTCCACCTTCTGATTGATCCACATCCCATACCTCCTTCCTGCACCCCTGTCTCCATGAGGATGTCCCCACCCCCACCATCCACCCCCACTCCCCACTCCACCTGACCTCTAGACTCCCTGAGTCCTCCAGTCTCTTGAGTGTTAGGTACATCTTCTCTGACTGAATCCAGACCAAGTTCTCTGCTGTATATGTGTCAGGGGCCTCATATTAGCTGGTGTTTGCTGCCTGGTTGGTGATCCAGTGTTTGAGAGATCATGGGGGTCCAGGTTAATTGAGACTGCTGGTCCTCCTACTGGGTCGTCGTCCTCCTCAGCTTCTTCCAGCTTTTCCCTTATTCAACCACAGGGGTCAGCAGCTTCTGTTCATTGGTTGGGTGCAAGTATCTGCATCTGACTCTTTCAGCTGCTTGTTGGGTCTTTTGGAGGACATACATGAGAGGTCCTTTTTTGTGAGTACTCCATAGCCTCAGTAATAGTGTCAGGCCTTGGGACCTCCCCTTGAGCTAGATCCCACTTTGGGTCTGTCACTGGACCTTCTTTTCCTCAGGCTCCTCTCCATTTCCATCCCTGCAGTTCTTTCAGACAGGAAAAATTATGAGTCAGAGTATTGACTGAGGGATGACAGACCCTTCTCTCACTTGATGCCCTGTCTTCCTATTGGAGGTGGGCTCTATGACTTCACTCTACCTTCTTAGGACATTTCATCTAAGGTCTCTCCCTTTGAGTCTTGAGAGTCTCTTACCTCCCAGGTTTCTGATATATTCTGGAGGGTCACTCCAACCTCCTACCTCTCAAGGTTGCCTGTTTCCATTCTTTCTGCTGGCCCTCAGGGCTTCAGTCCATTTCCCTTACCCAATAGCAGATCAGGTTCCCTTCTTCCCACCCCCTGTCCACTTTTCCCTCCCTGGTCTCTCCCTCCCTCCCAACTTGTGATTGCTTTCTTCTCCCTTCCAAGTGGGACTAAGGCATCTTCTCTTGAATGAACTTTTGAGTTCTGTGGACTGTATCTTGAGTGTTCTGTAATTTTTGTTTTTTTGTTTTTAAATTTTGGCTAATAACAAATTACTAGAGAGTACATACCATTTATCTCCTTTTGGATCTCAGTTGTCTCACTCTGAATGATATTTTCTAGTTCCAGACATTTGTTTGCAAAACTCAAGATGTCCTTGTTATATTTTTTTTATTATTTATTTTTTGATGGATAAGGTTTTATTTTTTATTGGATTATTTCTTTATTTACATTTCAAATATTATCTGTTATCCTGGTCCCCTTGGAAACTCCCTATCCCATGCCCACTTCTACTGCTACTCTGAGGGTATTCCCCAGCCACCTACTTATGCCACATTACCCTAGAATTCCCCTACATTGGGGCATCAAGCCTTCACAGGAACAATTGCCTCTCCTTCCATTGATGCCAGACAAACTCATCCTCTGCTTCTTATGTGACTGGAGCTTTGGGTCCCATCATGGTTGGTGGTTTAGTTCCTGGGAGCTCTGAGGGGTTTGTTTGATATTATTGTTCTTCCTATGGAGTTGCAAACCACTTTAGCACCTTCAGTCCTTTCTCTAACTCCTCCAGTGGGGACCCCAGGCTCAGTTCGATGGTTAGCTGCGAACATCCACCTCTGTATTTCTCAGACTCTGTCAGAGCCTCTCAGGAGACAGGTATATCAGGCTCCTATCAGCATACACTTTTTGACACTCACAAAAGTGGATGGGGAATTGAGTGGAGGCTGAGGACAGGTAGATTAGGAAGGAAGGAAAATTATACTTGGGATGTAATATATGAGACAAGAATAAATTTTTAAAGGGATGAGTTAATAACAAAATAAACCAAACTACCAAACAAAATGAATGAAAAACAAAACAAAACAAACAAAACAAACCCCCAAACAACTGATGTGCCAGTATTCATTTTAGAAAAATTTTTTTGATTCTGATGGTTTATTTATAAGCAATAGGATAGTAAGACATTAGTCATTCACATTATGAAATTATGTATCAATAAGATACTAAGATAAAACAACTTGTATTTGATATGTTCTATAATAATTACAATAATTTATGCTCATGTGTTTAAAATTTTTTATTTATTTACAAGGGTAGATTATGAATTAGTTAAGATAGATTTGGATAAGAGAGAATATTAACTACAGTAAAGTTGACTAACATACACAATTCTTGTTCCCCATACTTCATGTTTCCATATCTGATGTCTTTCTTTAAAAAATAAAACATCATAACTATGATTCTTCAGAACATGTTTTTTGCTTCTTTATAACATGGTTCAGGTGTTCCTCACTACTTTCGTGTCACAGGACATATAACTCCATCGCTGTGTGCTCTAATTTTTATCACATATGTAATAGAGATGATGAAACCCTCATAGGTATTGTAAAAAGAAAATTAATACATATAATCAACTCAGAATGTGTATAGACACATTAATCTATATTTGTTAAGTACTAACCACATAGAATCATTCCAATGTAAAACACACACACACACACACACACACACACACACACACAAACATACACACACACAAATGCCTTAAAATATCAACTGTTCATGACTCAACCATTTTGTGCTGTTTTGGTTCAGCTTGGCTGCATATATTCATGATTATCTAATTAGCTGATAGTTCCCTTGGATTTGACACTTTCATTATAATCTTATCTGAAAAGGTTGAGGTTAATGAAGTCTTTGTTGATGGATTCTCCTGTCTTCTTATATGCAAGGGTGTTTCTAAATAAACTCGGTTCTATTGTATGTAAATTTCCCAAATATTCTTCTTTGCTTTAGTCACGTTGAATAATGAAAAACAAACAAACAAAACCTCCCACAAACAAAACCCCCCAAACTCCTAGAAATTACATACTTATAGAATATAGATAATACTATTTTATATATAAAAAAACCTTTTATGTTCCTTTGTGATTTTTTACATCATGTACCCCAATCCAACTCATGTCTTTCTCCCCTCTTACCTGTTATCTGCCTTCACAGCCTTCTCCCCAACAGGGGGAAAAACCCTCATTGTAAAACTGTAGTGTGTCAGTGTGTCCCACACTATACTCTTTTGTCCACACTTCTTTGGTGGCAAATGTTCATTGCAATGAGTCCTTGGTGGTATGAGGGACTCTATCAATACTGGAACTCCTCTCAGATATTCTGTCCTTTCTCTGTGTCGTGGAGATTCTGTAATTTTAGATCTGTAGGACCAGCCCTTTATTCACTCTAACAGTTCATTGACGGGATGAATGTTTGGGTGGGAGAACTCAAAAAAGATCTAGATTTGGGTCTGAGAGGTATCTGACCTGGTCCACCCACCAGCTTTCCTGCATCCACACCATCAGACTGAATTCTGCCCTACCCTTGTTGACCCATCCAGTGCTGCCTCAAGCAAGGGGACAGGGCCAGATCTACAGTTTTCATGCTCTTGATGCTGGCTTATCAATGCCCATGCTATCAATGCCCTTCTCTACTTTGCTGCCCAGGGAGGTACAGGGTGTGCTATTCCAAGTGCTGCAAGGTCAGGGACAAGGACAGTTCTTCCACTCTCATGACACTTGTGCCTGCTACAGGTGGCAAGGGGCAAGGAGGCTATCTTTCCCATGTCCATGCCACTGCACGGAGGCTATGTGGCAGGGCCAGTAGTCTTATGTTCATACCCTCAGGACTGGCTCACAACTGGTGCCAGTGTTACCTTGATTCCTATGCAAGGTGACAGGTCAGTTTTCTGAGTACTGTAGCTGACTAGGGGTGGAGTCAGCTCTTCTGATCTTACATACTCAGGGTTAGCTCTCCCATGTTGCCCAGGTGAGAGATGGGACCAGATCTTCACAGCTGACAGACATCAATATGTCCCTGGCAACAGGACAGATCTTGTCGTTGGTGGTAACAGATCTCTCCTGATCCAGAGCCATGCACCCCCAGACATGGACCCTGGTGACAGCACAGGACATAGTCCCATCGTGGTCCTGGGCGGCATCACTTGCTACTCACATTAGCCTGTATCTCACTACCCTTGAGTCTGCAGTTCTGCCTTTCTATAATGTGTCCACATCCCTCTCTCTCTCCCTCCCTCTCTCCCTCTCTCCCTCTCTCCCTCTCTCCCTCTCTCCCTCCCTCCCTCCCTCCATCCCTCCCTCCCTCCCTCCTTCCCTC
>JANHMN010000011.1:37670250-37704135 GCA_030674055.1 Rhabdomys pumilio | reverse complement strand
TCAGCCACTGCCCAAAGCTGGACTGCGGTTATAAGTGTTAAGCTCAGGATCATCAGCAGGTGGTAGGCAGCCATCTTCCTTCAGCCGTATCTTCCTGGTGAGTCGCTCTGGCACCCAGACAGGTTCGTCTTTGTCCTGCGGAAAAACACAAACAGCTCCCCTGGATCTAGATATGACTGGATCCGGGCCATGCCATGTGTTTGTTAACACATCTTTCCATTTTACAGTGTCGTTATTTATAGTAGGTATTTGTGTATGACGATCGGCGGCAGAATGCCCCGAGCAATCCAAATTTAAAAAATTTAAAGTAAAAAGGACTAGGGATAGTTGATCTTTAGGAGGGTAGCCTAAGGCTATTCCCCCTTTTTGTTTTGTAATTTTTGGAAACTTTTGTCGAATTGGAATTAAGGCTCGACCAACATAGAGTTGGCACATGGTGGGACTGTTGGCCATCCCTTGTGGAAGTACCTTCCACTGGTAGCGGGAATCAGGCCCTTCATTATTTATAGATGGAACTGTAAAAGCAAATCGCTCACGGTCAGTGGCTGCTAATGGGATAGAGAAGAAACAATCTTTTATATCAATTATTATCATAGGCCAATTGGTAGGTAGAGCTGTAAGTAGTGGAAGCCCTCTTTGAATAGCTCCCATGAGCTGCATCTGATTATTTATAACACGGAGATCATGTAGTAGTCTCCATTTTCCTGATTTTTTCTTTATGACAAAAATAGGTGTGTTCCATGGGGACTGTGATTCCTCAAGATGTCCAGCGGTCAGTTGTTCTTGTATTAATGTCTTGACCGCAGCTAATTTTTCGGAGGAAAGAGGCCATTGAGAAACCCATACCGGGTCCTCTGTCTTCCACGTTATGGGTATGCCTACCTCAACGGCCCTTAGGAAAAACCCAGCCCAGACCTGTCGAATTTTGGCTGCGTTTCTATGGGTTCAGGCAAGCCCTGAAGATTTTTTCCAAGGCCTTTCCCAAAAATATAACCCATTTTCTTCATAATATTTTGTGATTGTGGGGAATATTCATTTGTTAACTTAAGCTCCAATTTTGATAGGATATCCCTGCCCCACAATGACACTGGCAAACTGACTATATAGGGGGTGAACTTGCCCTTTCTTCCTTCCTTATTAGGCAAAGACTTCCAAGCCTTAACTGCCATGTTATTAATTTGAGCGTAAACTTCTAAGGGGTATGCTGTCTGATTGACAATCCACTGACCCTGACCCATGAGCATGTCGTAATTCCATGCTGGTTGTTGATTGGCTGCGTTGGTTCTAGCCTGACTCTGGGCAAGGTCTGAATACAAAGATTTCCACTCTAGATATTGTCCCATAGTGAGGCATGCCTTTACAGTGCCAAGCCAATCTGCAGGAGTCATGGCCTGTGCAGCAATTCTTTCTACCTGTGCCTGGGTGAAAGAGGCGTTGACACCATATGCCTGCACTGACTGAGCTAATGCCTTCAACTGTTTAAAATCTAGAGGCTCATGGTACCTCTGATTATTCTGATTTTCAAAAACTGGGAAGGCAGAGGTTGCCTCCCTCCAAGTCTGTGGGCAAAATGAACTTTGCCCTATCAGCCTCGGTCTTACAAAATTAGGATAAGGTGGTGCTCGGCACTCCAGATCCTTTGTTTTTACTGCTTGGATCCCTAAGGACCTTTCCTTTTTTGAGATCTTGCTCATATATGGCTGCTCCTTCTTCTAAATCCCACTTATCTAGCTCCGACTCTGGGTCAAAAATAGCTAGTTCTTTGAAAGAGGGGTACAGTTTACCTACTGAATTCCCCTTCTTATCCTTTTTTATTGTCTCCTATCCGAGAACTTAACTTGTCCCACTTGCCTGGGAACTTTATTGTCTCTGAACCGAGAACTTGCCCTTGTCCCACTTGCCTGGGAACTTTATAGTCTCTGAACCGAGAACTTGCCCTTGTCCCACTTGCTTGGGAACTTTATCCTTTTCTTTTTTCCTTTTATCTGTCCTTTTCTTTTTTCCTTTTCTGCCCTTTTCTTTTTACTTTTCTGTTGCTTTATCTGCAGATTCCTCTTTCTGGCTTTTACCTGCCTTATCTTGATCTCTCCCTTTCTGTCCTTTTCTTTTTTCTTTTTCTGGTGGCTTCCTGTCTTCTTCCGACATACTTTCTTGTAGCACAGAAAGAACCCTTTGCCCTGCCTTTCAAATTCTTCTGAGCTAATAATTCTTGTATTGCCTTCAAAAATAGTTCCCCATGCTGCTTTCCTACTTACGAGAGGTCTGTCGAGGACTCTATATCCCAACAGATGCACTCGTTGCCAGGTTTATGGCACCGTAAGAAAAAACAGCAAGGGATTCCAAAAACGAAGGCAAAAACAAGAATGATTGCCACCACCCACGGATCTAGTCCGTATTCTAGCATTTACCTGCTAGACAGGAGAGATTTATCGGTACCGCCGCTCCTGACGTGAAGAGTTCTGATCCCGCGAGTCTCTCACACTCGGTTCCCGGGTTTCGGCGCCATTTGTCGCGACCGCTCAACCCCGAAGGACGAGCGACGATCTGCGTTCACTCGACCAGGAAGGAAGACGCCTGCGTCTGCTCGACCAGGAAGAAAGACGCGAAGATCTACGCTCGCTCGACGGAGAAGAAGGACGCGACGACCGGGATCTTCTCAACATGCTTTATTGCAGGAACGCCCCATCGTGAAGCCGGGACCCAGAGCAGCCGGAGAGGGCTGCTTATATAGAGGGAGGAGGGGGCGTGGCTTTCCCTGGTTGGTTGCCCTGTCGGACCTAATTTGCATGTCTCCTCTGATTGGTCGCCCCACGACCTCATTTGCATATCTTCTCTGATTGGTCGTCTACCCAGACCTAATTAGCATAAATCCTATTTGCATAAGTCCCCGCCCAGGGAGTGGTTGCTGTGCAGGGATTGGCTGGCGCCAATACCTCATTTGCATATACCCACTCGGGAGGGGTTTGTGTCAGAATCTGTTGATGCATGCGCAGTAGACTTGTTTGCAAGTGGTGCAACAGTAAACCAGCGCCATCTTGTAATGCCGGATCGGGATCGGCGGGCTACACACCCAAGATACGATTCACAGACCATATGAAGCCCAAGAAGAAGAAAGACCAAACTGTTGATGCTTCAGTGCTTCTTAGAAGGAGGAACAAAATAGTCACAGGAGGAAACATGGAGACAAAGGATGGAGCAGAGACTGAAGGAAAGGCCATCCAGAGACTGCCCCACGTGGGGATAAATCTCATATACAGTCACCAAAACCTGACTCTATTGTAAATGTCAGGAAGTGCTTGCTGACAGGAACCTGATATGGCTGTCTCCTGAGAGGCTCTGCCCAGAGCCTGACAAATACAGATGTGGTTGCTTGCAGCCAACCATTGGACTGAGCGTGGGGTCCTCGATGGAGGAGTTGGAGAAGGGACTGAAGGAGCTGAGGGTATTTGCATTCCCATGGGATGCAACAGTATCAACTGGCAAAGACCCCCGGTGCTCTCGGGAATGGGACCACCAAAGAGTCCACATGGAGGGACTCATGGTTCTGGCTGCATATGTGACAGAGAATAGCCTTTTTAGACATCAATGGGAGAAGCCACCCTTGGGCCTGAGGGTGTTCGATGCCCCGGTGTAGGGGAATGGCAGGAAGATAAGATGAAGTGGGTGGGTGGGGGAGCACCCTCATAGAGACAGGGGGAGGGAGGCTGAGATAGGGGGTTTCCAAAGGGAAGACATGGAAAGGGAAAAACATTTGAAATGTGAATAAAGAAAATATCCAATAAAAAAAAGAAAAAGGAAATGTTAGTAAAATTAATTGTGAAGCAGCTGTAAAATTTGTTTTAGGAAACACAGAAATAAGTATTGTTGAATTTGCTATTCCAAAGAAATGCAAATAATGAGGAAAAGTTACTCTTTTGCCAAACAATTATGCCACTAAGATTGTGTTACACATTGCAAGGAAAAGACAAAAATAATTACTATAAGCATAGATCTTATAATGGACTGTTACTTAAAGTAAACCATTACATTTAGTATACAGGCATAGTATTATGACTTTTATATTCATTCTTTTATTTTTATTTTATTTTACTGGTTATTTTTTTTTAATCTACATTTCAAATGTTACCTCCTTTCCTGGTTTCCCTCTGCCCCTGGAAACCCTCTTTCCCATCTCCCCTCACCTGCTTCTATGATGGTGTTCCCTCACCCACCCTCTCACTCCTGCCTTCCTGCCCTCGAATTCTCCTACACTGGGGCATTGAGTCTTCACAGGACCAAGGGCCTCTCCTCGAATTGATGTCTGATAAGGCGGCCCTGTCCTCTGCTACTGAAGAGGATGGGAGCCATGCATCTGGAGGCATGGGTTCCTTCATGTGCACTTCTTGGTTGGTGATTTAGTCCTTGGGAGCTCTGGGGGCTCTGGTTGGTGGATATTATTGTTCTTCCTACGGGGCTGCAAATTCTTTCAGCTCCTTCAGTCTCTTCTCTAACTCCTCCATTGAGGACCACATTGGGGACCCTGTGCTCAGTCTAATAGTTGGCTGTGAGCATCCCCTCTGTATTTGTCAGGCTCTGGCAGAGGTTTTCAGGAGACATCTATATCAACCTCCTGAGAAACACAATAATTGAGGATCAGGATTTATGTTATATATGTTATATATGTGATATATATATATATATATATATATATATATATATATATATAATATATGTGTGTGTGTGTGTGTGTGTGTGTATGTGTGTGTGTGCGTGTGTTATAAATATGTGTTATATATGTTTTATATATGTTATATATGTTATATATATGTAATATATGTCATATATGATATATATATATACATATATATATATATATATATATATATATATATAATGTGTGTCTTTGTGTGTGTTTGAATTTTAAACTGTTATATTACTGAAAGACAAACTTAAATATATACCAAGATTATCCCATGTACAAAATTTATCCCCTTTCTCTTATATCTTTGAACTGAGTTCTTAGCCTATGTAGGAAACCTAGAAATATGTCAAGGACCTCCTTCAATACTGTATCTACATTCAAGAAGGAGTAAATAATTGCTCTTTAGTACTTAGGTGCATTTTTTTCACCTTGATGCTCTTAAGTGGCACTTCAAAAAATAATAAGTGCTCAGTAATTGGGTGTGTGAGTGTATGTTATGTGAATGCTTTATTTAATTAGAATTTTGTTAAATCTGCTCTTCTAATGTTTTAAAATAACTGAACAAGTTTCACATCCTTTGTTTATACCTCACTTAAAGTATTTCAACATCTCAAAAAATCCACATCTATCATCTGTCACTCATAATTTTTTCTTGTAACCTTCAACACATAATGTTAGCATTCTCTATGTATTATTTGATTGTGGATATTGGTATAATACAATCTGTGACTGTTTTGTAACTGATTCCTTGAGCATAACATCATTTTTATGAACAGTCTTGTTGTGAGCTACATATCTAATTTCTTTATATGGCTTAGAAAAATTCCACTATGTAGATTTATAACATTTTATATATCTACTTATCATTTGATATTTTCTTTTAGTCTTTGCTATCATGTGAATAATAAAAAATCATTTTCATGAAATGGTGTTAGTATATAGACATTGTACATAATAATAGGTTTTAAAAGGTATTTTCATAAATCACATCATATAATTTTATCATATTTAGCCGTACAGTGTACTGCTTGGGTTTCTCCTGCACCCATCTAAGTTCCTTCATCTTTCCAGCAGAATTTGATTCTTCTTTAATGCCACATACATTACTGACTATACTTCCTATATAATATGAGGATCTACAATGAGAGGAAGCATTTGTTATTTGTCTTTCTGTGTCTGAATTATATTATTATATTGCTTAACAAGACAATCTCTGATTATATCTATTCTACTGTGTATAATATAGTTTTATTATTTTTGATTACTAAAATTTTAATATATATGTTTATATAATGTTAAATGGAGAAAAATATAATAAATATTACATAATATTCTCTTACCAGACACCTAGGGCAATCACCAGATGCATAGATCTATAAACAGTGTTGTAACAAATACTGACGTACAGATGCCTCTGTGCCATGTGCATGTGGTGGCCTTCAGATGAACACTGAGCAGTCATGTAGATAGGTCATGTGGTTGTGTCTTTTATTTGTTTGAGAAAACTTTGTATTTTTCTCCACAGTGGGTATCATAACTGACAACTGTATAAGCAATGTAACAATGTTTCCTTTGTACTGAGATTTTTATCATAAAATCTCATTTGTTTTCTTAGTAATGGCTATTTTTTTTCCTTACTGATGTGATTTAGAATCTCCATTCTATTTAAATGTGTTGAGGCTCTCATTATTGGAATGTGACTTATAGGATCAGCATATTGATTGGATTTCACTTTTAAATCTTTTTATTGATTCAGTTGAAACAATTTTTATCATTCCAAAATGAACTGGATTGGAGTAGGGAGGGGACATCATTTCTCTTTATTAGAATAAAGTCAGGTCTCATGAGCTTAAGATATTTAAGGTATACTGGGTATGGACTTGGTGATATTCTGAAAGTGGAATGCTAACTCTACTCATAGCTTCTAGGTAGGCTGAATATGCATAAAAATTTATCATACTTCATTTAATAATGATTCCCCTTACTACTTCAATAATTTTTGAGGAGACTAACAGTGTATAATGATTGTTTTAGATATTAGTTATTAAGTTAAGAAATGAAAGGAAAAGGAGTCGAGTAATAACAGGTGTAAGTATGAGAACAGAAGGAAATGTGGAGGAGAAAGAATAAATAAAAAAATAGCACTTGGGATAGAGGCAGGGTAAACAGAGTTCAGAGATCAATAAACTACAGAAAAGCATAGAAAAAAATAAAACAAGGCTGGGTGAGGATACAAAGTAAAAATAACTTAGGAATGGAAGGAAATCACATGAGTTAGAGGTAAAAAAAATAAGAGCGAAGAAAATCTAATAAAGATATGTATCACGATGCCTAACCAAACAATACAGGAATAAAACAGAATAATTAAGACATATTTATGAATAACTGAATATTTTAGAAATTCAAAAGTGACAGAGATGTAACAAAATGTAACAACACTCCCTATTCCTTCCTGAGTTGCGGTTAGCTCTTTTATACTTGAAATGTTGGAATACTTGCAATATACTTGAAATGAGCAAACTGTCCTTACGGAAATGTCAGCTTTGGGTGTGTTCAGATCTAACCAGTTAAAGCATATTGTTTAGTGTGCAGCGTCAGAGTGAGGTATAAAAGGGCTATTTGTAGGATTGAAAAGCTATCCTGACATTAGTAGGGCAGGCCTTCCCTTAGGAGGTTTCCTACCTCAGTGCTGACAACCCTGGGCTATGTCCCACTCCCCACTCTTTTCTTTGTGTGCTGGATGGTCATACTCCCCTTGCATGAACTTACATCCTTGCTTCCAGTGTAGTCAGGCTCATGTTTTTAGTCAACCTTTCAGCAGTTATGTTCATCTTACTCGTTCTGAGGCTGTCTGTCTCTGTTCTTGAATTCTGTGAGACGACTCCAGGTCAGTCTGTACATGGATGAGGCTGTGCACATGGTTTTATGGTTCTCAGTCTTTGGTGCTTTTTATAGTGTGGAGGTTTAGAAAAGAAGTTGTGGCAAATTTTCTCTCTTTCAGTGTTCTTCCAAACAAAGCGTCTCTTTGGATCTTCTCTGTCAAAACACTTTAGGTAGTGTAATGGGATGCTGAGCCCCAAGTTACCTCAGCTTCTGCTTCAAGAAGCTTGTGGATCATTAAAGTGTTTGTTTTAATTGTCTTTGCTTTGGAAATTTAGAGTAAGGATACTGTGGGTAGGGTGGCTGGTAATGCAGAAAGTTCCTCCAGGCTGGAAGTTAGGTGCTGTGGCTGTGTCTATAGCTGCTCACTAAAGGCCTTCCAGCCTTCCACACTGCAGGCCCCAGAAGACACGTGGAGTCCATGGGTTTAAGAGATTTATTTTTATGACAGAAGGTAGTTGAGTCTGGATGTGCACCCACCCCTCCATCCTCCCTCCCCCCACTGCCAAATCAGAGCAGACTTGAGGTAAGTAGGGAGGGAGAAAGGGGGGAGGGTCTGGGGAAGAATGTTTAATTGGCAATGCTCTCTGGCCTTCAGGTATCTTATTAGTATGTAAATCTCTTGAGGCTGAGGCCTGTAGTCACATCCTCTACTTGTGCCCTTTGGGAGGGACCACATCCTACCTTACTGAAAGGAGTAGGTTAATGAAGTTCTATGCCACCTGTGTTAGGAGTCTGGATTCTGGGAGCATGGTGAAATAGATGCTTGTCCCTTGCGGGGTCACCGGGATACTTCCAGCCGGTGCTTCTACCAAGAACCAAGACCCCTTTCAAGCCCCTACAGGACCCTCCTCTTCCTTCCTGAGCCTTCAAGTGATCAGCAAGTTTATTTTCTTAGAAGTCTTACCATCAGCATTTCTGTAGTTCATCTAGCCCCCTATGATCTGCTGATGACTGTAGTCCTCTGGAGTCTTTAAGTTATATTTGATATTTAATATCAAATGGGGATTTCTACCCTGCCTTTGACCACTCATTTCCTGGATAAGAGACACACAACCTTTATATTTATAATAAGCTTTAATCAGCACTAGAGCTGGACAGAAATCTACCCTCAAAGTTAGAATCTACTTCTCCATCAATAACCCCAAATTATTACTAGTCATGTTCTTTCTGGACAGCTCTTAATCCCAACTGGCCAACCCTCTTGGACATATCTTTATGATTCACCTAACCTATGGTGTCTTCTCCTCTCACCACAATCTCTTCTCTCCTCCTCTTTGTCCTCCTTAGACTCCAAGCTCGTGATCCCCAAACCTCACCTGCCTCAATTGTGCCTAGTAGGCATCTTTATTTACCAATCAGAGCTAACTTGTGCGGTAAGGTCACATAGTGTCACTTGGGTCTACATGTGGATTGTCTGTCCCTGCGGACAACCAGGCATTGGGAGCCAGTGTTTAGCAGTACAAGGGAAAGACCAAACCTAATACCTTTCCACACTAATAACTCTTTTCTGATCCATATATCATGTGCTTTATTTATACATTTGTAGAGGTATCAGAGATTTTTCCTGGAAGTGATAGGCACAATCAATTCTTACATAGTAAAGAATAAGATCCCATATCCCTTTTTCCTTTAGTCTTTTTTGTGCATATTTTTGTCAGGTATTTTATTGTGTAGGGTATGCCTGGATAGTCAAGGTTAAGATTTAGGCATTTTAAAGTATATTACTAATATTGCATTTTAATATTCTTGCCTAATTCTGCTAGTTTCCTTTTATGAAAAATTGTTTTTATGAAGATTGAGTGAATACATATTAAAGCATTATGATAAAAATAATGCTCAATTACGAAGCAAACAAGACACGTATTATAATAAACACTACTTGTTTCTTCCAACTTGAACAAGAGGAATTAAAAAAGATAGTAAATCTAGGAAGTCTAGAAGTACTCCTTAAGAACAATATGATTGCACACAGTATTCACTACTCTAAAGATGTGTGAAATTTGACAAAGCATTCTTATTGATGCAAGACAAAACTAAATTGGATTCTTGACTATTCCTATAAATATTTGAATGGTTCTAGAGATACTAATAAATCTCTGTGCCTCAATTTCCCTGACATAGATTTGAAATACAATGCCCATATTATGTATTTATTTTAAAATGCCTTAACATTTCAGTGTAATGGCATGTAAAGCTGTAAAACGCCTGAAGGAAATCTGATATATTTAATGCACTCTGTGTAAATTGCTTTACTTTAGACCCCATTTCCTTCTTTTATAACACATCAATTATGAATAGAATTTATGCTGTATATTTTATATTTCTATGCTTATCAGCTGTCTCAGTACTTTAATATATACAAACTACAAAAGTAGGGGTTCTTGCTTTTTGCTCCCAGCCATACCCCAGTATTTAGCACCATGACAAGAATATACTTGAAAGTTAACAATTTTTGTTGAGTGAATGATAGTTATTTATGAATATATTATATTAGTTTCTATTTTTTGGTACTTGAGATGACAACTTTACTCTATTCTTTTTGTTAAAAACAAGCCCTTGCACCTGAATAGGTAATGATGCTTTTTTTTTTTTTTTTTTTTTTTTTTTTTTTTTTTTTTTTTTTTTTTTGTAATCTTGGGATTTTTATATATGTTCATGATTTCAACCCCACAATTGAGGAGGATATGAGAATTGATAAAGATTTGCCAAAATATTTACTCTTTAATGGAAATATCAGTGTATATAAACTGAAAATTAGGGTTTTCCTTTTTCAATAAGAAATGGATTGTGTTTATGGGGGGTGGGTTTTATGAGACATGTTATCACATTTTAAATTTTGCGCTATTGCAACTGCAATTTAATAACTACTGTGGATATCCCATGAAATTTATAATATCACACTTCTGTTTGTTCTGTGCTTTATCCCTTACTCTCATGTACAAATGTCTACCTCAAAAAATTTTAAGTAAGTTACTTCCTATAATATGAATAGAACAAAATATAATAAATGGAAAGAATTAAATTGAAATTTATTGATAAAGGTTTAAATGTGAAAATATTATTATTTATAAGTAATTAGTATCCTTGGGTTGCAGATATACTTTAGTGGTAGATTTTTCTGATTAGCATGTCTGAAATAGGACTGTATTTTTATATACTCATAAAATTCACAAAACTACACAGTCTTACCAAGCTATATTTCCAAAAATACAGGTTGCAATCATCTTTACCAGTACTGTTACTTTGTAGAAATTTCAATTAGTTTTTGTCCACTAAGTTCCATTCAAATAAGATGGTCTTTATAATTCTAGTGACATTACACACCATATTATAAAGTTGAGTAGGCATAGTATTATTCTATCATCAAATGGAAGTGTTTCACTCATGTTTCTTAGGGCTAGAGTCCGTAATGGTGAGGGTAGCCTAGCAGTAGGCAGGCTGGGAGGCAGGAGTGGGAATCTGAAGTGTCAGATCTCATCTGTGCATAAGAAGCATAGTGAAACCTTGAAGTAAGGTAAGGAATTGAACCCTTAAATTCAGCCCCTATTGTGTTCTTTTTTCAACAAGTCTCCATGTCTTAAGAGATTGCAAATTTGCCAAGTGGAGCCTCCAACTGAGAAACTGATATTGAAATACATGAGCCTCTGGGGGGTACACTTCCCATTCCAGCCACATTGAAAGGCTTTATGTTTTGGAGGAGAGAGATATAGTCCTATTTGTAACCCCTAGAGGAGTGTTGACAGTCTAGCTACCTGTACTTTAAAATGTCAAGTCACATGGATATAGAGTTTCTGTGGATAAAAATAATCATAAAAGTGAAAATGCTGAACAAAATTATCCCTTTAATTTATATAGTAGGTGTTCTTATGACAAGATGGTAGGAGAGATTAATCATGGATACATCGAGGCAGAGACAGGATATGTTCTCACAAACAATGACAGAACCGGAGCTTATGATCTTGGAAAAGACAAAGTGTCTACACTGGAGGGCTAAAAGAGCACAGCTCAGCCAACATGTTATCTGAGAAGTTTAAGATCCGGAACTGTGAGAGAATAAATTCCTGCTATTTGAAGACTTTTTGTTTATATTAGTTTGTCTTTACATCATAGGCTATGGAATATATATATATATATATATATATATATATATATATTCTATAAGTAACTATATTTTAGAAGTAATTAAATGTTAAGTAATTTGCCTTTCTTTTCTTTGAAATAATGATAGGAAAATATTACATAAAAGGTAAGCCTTCTCTGGTCTGAGTAATTCTAGTGTCTTCTTCAGAATGCTAACATGAATTCTTTCACTTACAAAATGGAAGCAAGAAAGGCATATCTTGAGTTAAACATTGCAGATTTTAGAATCATCTACAGAAATTTATGTGTTTTTGAAATTTTTAATCCTAATTCAGGGTTTCTACCACACCATTGACCCTTTAGTTCCCAGATAAAAGATACACAATGTTTATTATTTGAAATAAGTTTTATACAGCAAAAGAACTGGATATGTATCTATATTCTATGTGGTTAGAATCTGCTTTTCTATAAATAACTTCAAGTTATTACTTACTATGTTTCATCTGGGTTACGCTTAACTTCAATCAGCCAGCACTTATGGCCAGATTTTCTTGATTCTTAATCCATGGCATCTCTCTCTTCTTTCTTCACCTTCTTCACCTCCTTATTATTTTCCTCTGACTGCAAGCCTAGTAGTCCTAAACCTCACCTATGTCTCCTCTCAGCTTTTGTCTGTCAGCTTCTTTACTTCCCAATCAGAAATAACATGGGGGCAAGCTCACATAGTGTCACTTGGATTTACTTCTGGACTCTCTAGTCTCTGGGGCAACCAGACGTTGCAGCCGATACTTAGAATACAAAAAACAGCAAAAGACTAAACCTCAACAGTGATGGGCATGTGGGTTCCCAGGTAGATGTGACTGGCTACAAAATTTAGACAAATATGTAAGTTTACATGGGCAAAAATAATTTGAGTCATTTTCCTTGTCATCCATAGCTGCCTGTCCATCTATTAATTAACTAATGGGAAAAATAGCCAGTGTGTTTATAGTCCACTAAATAGAAAAGCATTTTCATTAGTGATGTACTACTCTAGGACTAAATTCAATATGCACAGGCAAATTATTGTGTTTTCATCAGTAATTTTTTGAAAATATTCTGCTAATCTTGAAGATAATTTTTTCTAATTGTCAATACTTGAGAGTATTTTCTAAGGTATTTAAAGTTACTAGAAAATGTGTGGTTGAGGATAAGCTGATAAAATGATTTTACAAATTCTATCAGTTGAGAAACTTTCGTCTTATGTTTCAGGCAAAATTCTTTCTGAAACTATTCTGAGCATCAGGGTAAGTCAAATTCATAAATTCTTCTTGGTTACTTTGTATTGCACAACAAATTTGATAAGAAGTAATTAGGGATCAGTTGTGTATATGATTCATCTAAATTATAGAAATGAAAATCAAAGCAATGTCAGGTACAGAAATTTATTTTCTGAAAGTCATAATCGCAGGTAGAAATGACAGGAACTTTCTTTCAATATTGAAATTGTCAGTCATGATAATTTTGTTGTTACTGAGAACCATAAAGCATCTACTATATTATTCCACTAACTTAGTGTTATCTTTTACTGTTGCATGGAGCTCTGCAAATAATAATAATAATAATAATAATAATAATAATAATAATAATAAAAAGAGACCAGTCTCCAAAACTCAGTCAGAAGAGCAGTAGAAAAGAGCCCTTCCTTAGTTTGTGTTGGTTTTCATTTCCTCCTAATCCAGTGAGGATGTCAGGGATTCTTCTTAAGTGCCTTCACAATTTATGCATTTTGTTACCTCGGAGAACCAGTGAGAATAGAGACTTGTTACTTTTATGGTAAGCAAATTTAAATTTGCCAATTGTATGTGATAAATGAGTGAGTATTTATTACCACTCAAAACTGTTCATTCAGAAAGGACCCAAACATATTCAATGAGCTGAGTTCCCCCCACTCCTCCGTGTGAGTGTGTGTGTGTGTGTGTGTGTGTGTGTGTGTGTGTGTGTTGGATCTACATTTACAGTTAAGTTACATGTGCTCATGTGTGTGCAGGTTCGTATGAAAATGTGGGTGCCTGTATATAGATGTAAACTATTGATAGTTAATATTCTCGATGTATTTTGAAGTACTGTCTCTAACTGAATCTCTAACTTACACAACTAGATGTATTAGTCAACGAGCTTCCGAGACCCATCTGTCTGCACCTTCCTGGTAGAATTTGGATTACAAATGAATTCAGTTTTACCTAAAGTTTTACATGGATCTTGGGGATCAAGAACACAGGTTCGCATGTTTTAGCAGTTTTTCGAACTGACTCATCTCCCCAGCATCTAGGTCTTCACTTTTCATCCTACCCAGAAAACACCTTCAAAGCCTTACAAAGTAAGATGACTCACACATGACCACTTTCCAAGTATTATATTCCTCTACACTGAAATTGTGCTCTATACTTTAAAATCTTGACATGATTGTGCTACTTTCTCATTTGATGCATTTTATAAAACTAGTATAGATTGACCTCAAATCTCAATTTGTCTCCTTGTAGTATATTTTAGCTGGAACAAATAAGACTCTAAGCATCAAGATCAATTTCAGCACTGACTCACCTTCATAGTTCATAGAACATACAATCAGCATGAGCCGGAAAGTAGATTCTGCCCACGATGAAAGCACATTCTATCATATTTTTTTTCTGAAACTGTACAGCCAGACTTGATCACAATGTATTGTCATATTTGCTTTGACTTGGATAAATACATGGGCAAATTCTGTCAGTATTTACATAGTGATTATGATATGTGATTATAATACATGATTGCTAAGACATATAATAATGAGTAGGAATTTTACATTGCAACAACTGAGGAGGTCTATGTGTATTATTCCACCATTTGGTTATCTGATCTCTGATAATTGTAAAGGCAGTAGTGTTTTAAAACTGTCAAGCAGAGGTTGCTCACTGAGAGCATCAACTGTTAGACGTCCGGTGTTATATGTCCACGCACAGCTTAGAACAGACCACTTCAGACCACATGGTTCCAGCAAGCGGGGGAGAGTTATTCAGGAGACAGGGCAAAGGTGGAGGTAAGAAGAAGGAAGAAGAAAGGAAGAAGAGAGAAGAAGAAGAGAAGTAGAGGCAGGCCATGACCATGTGGAGAGAGGGGGAAGGGAAGGGGGAGGGAGGAGGGGAAAGAGAGGAGCTAGAGGCAAGAGATCAAGGGAGTAAGAGAGGGGGGGGCAAACAGCTCCTTTTATAATGTACCAGGCCTCCCTGGCTGTTGCCAGGTAACTCTGGGGAGGAGCATACCTGGTTGTTGCCAGGTAACTGTGGAGGTGGAGTTTAGACAGAATACTAACATCAACTACAATAAAATAATTCAGAGCCAGTCCTATCCCTTGGACTTCTTCTGTTTTTGTAGTTCGTATATGGCAGTCATAACACCAAAACAGATTGCCAACTTTAGCCACTCCTTAATTCAAAAGCCTTAGTTCCCCATGCAAAGAGAACTTATCCTTGAAAATCTCTCATCATCTAAAATGTTCACTCACCAAAGATGTTAGAACCTTCATGTGTTTACTTTTCCCAATTCTGAACCTTGGCCTATTTCTCTTCATCAGTTCTTAATTCACCATGCCCTGATACTCAGTAATTCTTGAGTAGTGGTCTCCAATATTCAAAATAAGTCTATCTGTCACCATTTTTTGTCCTGCTTGTTACATAATTAGCAGAAATTTCCTTTGAAGAAACTTCTTCATTCAGGAACTGAACAGTGATGTTGGTAAAGGTTGTAGGATTAAAACTACCCAGCATTGTTCACGTATTCCTACTACCAACGACAGGTTGTCTTTCATAAAGTATACACTAAATAGAGAATTATGATCATGAAAATAAAAATTGAACTCAGATTAATCCATTTTCTCTGTGTCTCAATGGAACAATAGGGATAAGTCTGTATATGAAAAATTGTAAACGCTTATATGGAAAATGGCGTAGAATTTGGATTCTCATCATACCCATACTCTCCTCCCTCCCTTCCCTACATTTCTGAAGTCATGATTGCAATAAGCGCTACAGAATGGGAGTCTGTTGGGGATATTTTACCTATGCATGTCTAAAACCAGACCCCATCCTGTCTTAAATTTTAGCTTCTCAATTGAAAATGCCTACATTCTAATTTCACTTTTGACTCACATTTTTAATAAACAAAGCTGATTGCATTGCCAACATTTTCTACATCACAAATCAAATCATGTTCAGATTGTCAGTAGTTGAATTTTTTGCTTTCCAACTGTAGCTTTTTCTCCAAATTTTGTTTGTCCTAGAAAATTGTAAAAGTAATTATTTTATGTTCTGAAGAAGGCAAGAGGTTAGTCAAAATTTTTCATCAGAATCAGTAGTATTCCATTTTTAGTTAATTTAGTCATGTCTTAAACATGACCCTCAAAGGGTCATGCTTACTCTGCTGAAATCAGTAATAGGAATGATCATTGAGCAAAAAGAAAAAAAGGACTGTTAGAGTCAGAAGAACAGTTATGTCACTATGCAATTGTTTCTTCTACAAATGCTAGAGAAGTTAAATGTAGCATCATTAACATGGCTGCCTATGTATGACTTGAATAAGGACAATATCTATAGAGATTACATTCAAAAGGAAAGAGTCACAGGCTTTTAACTCTAGACAAAGAACTATGGACAACTGAATAATACTGAGGGCAGAAGAAATAATCTTCCCCAGAGCAAACACCATTTGTTATTCAACACTAAATTGTCAACTCTGAAAACATACATACAAGTAATATTGTGTTGACTGAGAAGAGTATATTGATAGTTCTTAGAAATTTCTGAGGGATGACATGTGGCTGAGACACTAATTAAATCCTGGTTTCTAGTCTCCTCTTCACACGTAAGGGCAAATTTTGGACTTTACCAAAATGGGATGAAAATATCCTTTTTCAAGCTTCCTTTTGAAATGGAATAGATACGTTTTCATTAATTTTATGGTTAGAATGTGTGATTCAGAATATAAACATTTTTATATACCCATTAACAATTATATTGTCTTTAGTGGGTAATTGCTAAAATAGCCTGCACCTAGATAGAAAGAGGAATTGTTCGCATACTTAAAAACATCCCTTTTCCAAATACCCTGAATTTAAAAAAAAGAAGTATCTGTAACTTCTGTCACACATATATAAAATAAAATTAATATTTTTCTAATGAAGACCTATAGTGAATCTCAACATGTCACAGATGAGCATGGTCACCATTTTATATATGGGATGACAGATAAATGTATCTATCTTATGTGTGTCTCTGGTTTTTAGAAGTCTCAGACTTTAAAAAATTATCAGTAATTAGCAAAATGAACAGTTTTCCAGTGTTAAATTTTATACTAAAAGTGCATTGCAAATTAGAACTAAGTACTGTAGCAATAGCTTGTTCCATTTTGTAAAGTTGGAGGTAGTTTAGGATATTGGGAATATGAAACAATATTCAGTTCTCTTTTCTAATTTTGTTAAGAGAACTAGGACCACATGTAACATCTGGAATTTCAATCATCTCAGACATTTCTACAAACACTGTTATCTGGCTTCCACTTCAGAGACTTGTATATACTATTCTGCCTTGTTACCAATGTACTTGCCTAATGTGTCTCACTGTTTTGTTTTCTGAGACAGAGTTTTGTTGTATAATGCAGGCTGATCTTGAACTCATGGTGATTCTTCCATTGTTTTACCCCTTCTTTCACAGTGCTCAACTTAAACTCTTTGGTCCTAGACTGATCTAAGGCATTTGCTTTTGTTTGTTTGTTTCTTTTGTTTGGTTTTGGTTTTGTTCTTGATATTACTCACCTAGTACTTGTATTCTCACCATGCCTTATGGGTCCAATGTTTCTGTTCACCACTAAAATGATGTATGTACAGAGTTATTTAAATAGCATGTTTAAAAGATGTTTCTATTTCTTTTTAAAAAATGGATAGTTTCTTTATTTACATTTTAAACGTTATCCCCTTTCCTGGTTCCCCCAATCATGGAAACACCCTATCTCATCCTCCCTCCCATGCTTTTATGAGAATGTCCTAACACCCACCCACCCATTCCCGCCTCCCTACCCTTGCATTCCCCTACACAGGGGCACCGAGCCTTCACAAGACCAAGGTCTTCTTCTCCCATTGACGCCCGATAAGGACACTTCAAAGAGCCATTTTTTCCCTTCAGGAGTTGAAAGCATCACATTGCTGAGGTTGAATTTTCAGCATAGTGACCTCTTCTCTATCCATCCTAACCCTTGCAACTCTCCACAGCCACTTTAGATGTGTCAACTTCCTAAACACCTACAGTCATCATTGGCCATCCTGTCCCTATATTTCCTAGCATATTTATTGTGTCACAAATGTTGACACTGGGTTATGTTTACTTTGCATTGTGTGTCTGCTCAGACATCACAGAGTTGACATTGTAGCTAGTGGAAGGAGAAGTGACTGAGGTGGTGTGTTGTGTGGAATGAGAAAGAAGAATGGGTCACAGTGGAAACTCACTTTAAAGTGTTTGCCTCAACTTACAATACTCACTGTAAGTGAAACCAGGAAGAAGGGAGCTGCCTACTTCTCACTGAATAAAGCATGTATCCAACGAATATCTAGCTATCTTGGAAACACATAGATTTGAACAATATAACTGCCTCATTTTTGTTTATTTATCCATTTTATAGAGTACATTCCAAAATTCTCCTTGACACTTAGTGAAGAGATTGGAAGGAACTTACCAAAGGATCTAGTATTTTGCAATTTTGACTTGAAAACCAGACAGATGATTTCACTGATCACAGCGAGTTCCTGATTTTTTAAAGCAAATTTCAAACCCACTTTTCCAGTTATAATCAGATACAAAAATAATAAATACTGATTTAGATTTTTCCTTTGAAATCATCCACATGTAGAATTTATGTTTTTCTGGACCACACAACTCAAAGCTTTAGAATAATACCAATGCACACACATACTTGACAATTTTCTTATTCTCTGAATACCGTTAGAATCGGGAGAACCCTTTAAAAAAGTCCAGTGGACTTGTTAGTAAGCCAAGTCATAATCAGAACTCATTTTGAAAACTGTTTCCATGGAAACACTGACTATCCTATTATTTATAAGACTCTGATTTTAGTAAGGGAATTGACTACATATTCTACTGAAAATTATTTATGAGAAGAAATTGTGAATGCCAATCATTGAAACAGGTAGCAAAGATCATTGGAAGCGGTAAAGGTAAAGGTTTTTTGTGACTTAGACTTGGGATCACACAGAAATACTTTGATTGAACCTTACAATTTTTAAGAAAATGATAGATAGATTCTTATTCCCATTGTCCTATGCAATTTCCTTTCCTATAAAAACAATATTCTTTGTTCTTTAACCCAAAAGCTGATAATTGGTTTCAATGTGTGATGCAGTAGTGAAGCTCCTGAGACTAACTCTCCACTTTCATGATGCCTGCCATGTTTTAAGTGCAGTTTCTCTGCCCTGTGTACATTGGTGAACTGCTGAAATGGGGCTAAGTCCCCATTGAGAGACTAGTGTCTGCTTATTTTCAGGAAGCTTGTGAGGATTATACAGTTTTCTTAACCAGGCAAATTTGCTTTTATAAATTGGAATGTTTCTTATAAATTTCTATGGGGAGACATGTGACTGAGACATCTGTAAAATTTTGGTTTTTTTAGTCTTCTCTTCAGACTTAATGACAGGATTTTGACTTTCACGAGAATTACAAACTGGGACAAAAAAGTACTAAGTTCTTTTCTACGTCTCTCTTTTTTAAAAAAAAATTGCATTTATAATTTTACAGTTCAGTCATTACAACCCTCCCTGCCTGTCCTCTCACAATCCTACATCCCATTGCTCCTCAACCCCTGTCTCCAAGAAGATATCCCCCCTCCCGCCAACTCAGGCTTCCCTGCTCTCTGAGGCCTCAAGTATCATGAGGGTTAAGTACATTTTCTCTTACCTGGACCAGCAGGCAGTCCTCTACTACATATGATTGTGGGGTCTTGGGCCAGCTAGTATATACTGTCTGGTTGGTGGCTCAGTGTCTGAGAGATCTGAGAGATTCTGGTTATTTGAGATTGATGGTCTTCCTATGGGGTCGACCTTCCCTTTAGCTTCTTCCAACCTTTCCTTAATTAAACCAGAGTCTCTGACTTCAGTCTATTGGTTGGGTGTAAGCACGCTGCTTGTTGGGCCTCTCAGAGGACATCCATGCTAGGTTCCTGTCTGTAAGCACACAGTGTTAGACCTTGGAGCCTCCTTTTTTATTTATTTATTTATTTATTTATTTATTTATTTATTTATTTATTTATTTTGGTTTTTCGAGACAGGGTTTCTCTGTGTAGTCTTGGCTGTCCTGGAACTCACTCTGTAGACCAGGCTGGCCTTGAACTTAGAAATCAGCCTGCCTCTGCCTCCCAAGTGCTGGGATTAAAGGCGTGCACCACTACCGCCTGGCGAGCTTCCTCTTTAGATGGATCCCAATATGTGTCAGTCACTAGACCTCCTTTCCCTTAGGTTTTTCTGAATTTTTGTCTCTTCAGTTTTTTTAGACAGGAAAAATTCTGGGTCAGAGTTTTTGACTGTGGGATGGCAACTCCAACTTTTCACTTGATGTCCTGTCTGGCTACTAGAGGTAAACTCTAGAATATTTCTTTCCCCACTCTAGGACATTTCATCTAAGGTTCCTCCTTTTGAATTCTGAGAGTCTCTCACCTCCAGTTCTCTGATACATTCTAGAGGATCCCCCTACCTTGCACACCAAGAGGTTGCAGATTTCCATTCTTTCTGCTGGTCTTCCGGGGTTCCCTCCTGTTTCTTCCCCCAATACCTGATCATGTTCGCCCTTTCTCCTCCCCCTCTACTTCCCGTGATTGCTTTCTTCTCCCTCCAAAGTGGCATCGAAGTATCCTTACTTGGGCATTTCCCAAGCCTCCTTTTAAAATGTGACGGATAGGATCTGATTCAGTTTTATGGTCAGAATTTATCAAATAAGGCTTTGCCCAAAATATCCTGAATTGATTTAAGTTAACAAAACCTATTTTTCTGTCTTCTTTGAAGTCTTTCTTTACTTGCATACAAATCATGGCTGAAGTACTTCCCAACATGAACAGAAGTCCATTGTGCAAACAGAATCATTTCATCAGCACCTTTCTGCGGAGTGCACGGCCTCTTACCATGTGTTTACAAATCCCATTATTATTCGTTATTACTTTGCATTCTGAGATTTGCTATCAGTAATTTTCATCTAGGATATAGCCTGGCTTATCTTTTCAATGCTTGCTGTTAATTGAATCAGATACTATTAAAGATATAGTTTTTGTTTTTCTCAATATTTAAAATTGAAAACATATTTTGTAAAATAAATGGAGAAAGAGGTAAAGGATGGGGAGGACAAGATTAAAAAAAAAGAGTTGGGCAGCGAGAAGATAGTAGAGAAAAACAGTCAAATAATTTCACAAATGCCTGTTGAAATTTCACATGGATATATACATGTCTTGTCCTAAATCACAGGGATTTTGTATGATACCAGAACAAGACATTTGCATGGTTTCAGGCAGAAGTAGAAGTTTTGAAACATTGTCTTCTAGATAAGAAGGAAGGACTCCATTTGCAGTACATGTGGGTCTTTGCAATATCATCTATAATATTTTAGGCAAGTTGAAATGAGCTTAGAAAACCAGAACATAGCCTGTGTGTCTTAGGCAACATGGCATCCTGCAGGAAAGAAAGACTGGGGAATTGCTGGTGAGTGAAGCATGAGAACAAGCATTGTAATTAAGTGTTAGTTTCACCATGTTACCTGGGTGAGCATATGATGCTTCTGCAAGTACAATTTGACATCAGACATTGATAAATAAGAAGAGAAGGCAGAGACAGGCAGGGAAAATGTGAGTCAGTGTCAGTGAGATAGAATCAGGAGGAGTTTTAGGCCAGCCTGGGCTATGCAGAGGGATGCTGTCACAAAAGATAGATCACCATGAAAACAAAAGTATCATAGTATGCGCTACAGAAATGTGACATGAATGCATGCTTGTGGCCAAAATAAATGGCGCAAAATCTGTGGATCGAACTAAGACATAAACCTACGTTCTTTGTAACTGTGGATCATAGTATTAACTTTAAAACATCTGAAGCTGAATTTATTTCTTTGTTTTTAATTAATTAAATTTAACTTTTATTTTTTGAGAGTCCTGTGTTATGAGTTTTGTTTATATTCACACTCTTCCACCAACTGTTATAAGATTTACCAACCCCTTTGCATTTTTCTGTCCTTTAAATAAATTTCACCAGACCAATTGTACTGTCCAAATTTCCATGGACATACGATCTCCCATTGGATCATGATTGACTTATCAGTGATCCCTTCTTGAAGAAAACTGACTCTCCACCTCTTAGGGGCTATAAATTGGCAGTAGCTGCATTCGGTAATGGAATATTTCAAGGATAACTTCCATCTCTTTGCCGGACTTTAGTCTGACTGAGAGGGGCTTGTACAATGTTTGTTCGTGCTATCATAGCCACTGCTAGTTCATATGTGCAACTTTCCTTATGTGTTCAGAAAAACACTATTTATTGGTAGTCATTCATCAGCTCTGACCCTTACACTGTTTGGGCTCCTCTTCTACATAGATCCCTGAGTCTTAGGAGTTGGGTAATGAGTGCTCTTTAAATGTTCCATGTAAGGCTGAACATTTGCCAGCCTCTTACTCTCTGTACCTTGGCCAATTGTAGGTCTATGTGCTAAGCACCCTCTTCTTAAAAGCAGATGTTTAAGTGTAGATGTGAATTTGTGTTAATAATTTTATAACACATTACTTTCTGTTTTTGGAAATGGATATTTTAGCAAGGGCTTCGAATACATGTCTATGTATATATGTAAAAAGAGTATTGGATTTACAGAGAAAAAAATACCAAAAAACTTTATACTGAAAGTATGTAACTGTAGATGTAGATGTATACTTAGGTGTTTCTTGTTTACAGTATTGTTCTGCAAATAGACAATGAATAGTGTAATTTTCAATGTCATAATTTTAGTAAACACAAAATTCACTACATAACCAACTAAAGCAAGAAATTAATTATTATTGAAGATTTTGTAGCAGGGTGACAATATAGAAAATATTTAATGATAAACGTCTTATATTTTATATTAGTATTTTTATGTAACGTTTCAAAGACAAAAACCATCGAATACATTAAGTAGAGTTCTAAATTCAAAGTCAATCACTATTTTTCCTATTGCACAACCCCCATCTTTTAAATTTCATTTGCAAATAAAAAACGGTAATTCAGGGGTATATTGTAGGGCAGTGGGCTGTGAGAAGCAGCTGGGTGTTTGGTTGAGCATGAGTTTTGAACCCAGGAACCTTCATGGACAGCAGGAGTTCAGCTCTGCTCCTGGTTCTTTTCACTTAGTTTTAGTCCTCCAACAACCACTCCCACAGAGAAGTTTATGACTGTCAGTCATAAGGAATGGTCCCTCAGGCTCTCCCGCATGCAGATGAGGTATTTCCAAGCTCTCAGATCAAGCCAATAGATATTATTTGCTGTCAGACCCTAACCCACCCTAAAACTGTATATAAGGGCTCTATTTAGGGGAAGTAAAAAGCGTGTGCTCAAGAATCATCCTGGTGTCTGAGAGTTTTTGTCACAAGAGCTATAACACTTGGGGAGAGCTCTGCTCTTCTGGAACCTGCCTTGGACACCAAGCTGCCTCCTTGCAAGCTAGCTGGCTCCTTATCGACCCGGCTCGGGCCTGTACCGTCTCAGCGCAATCTCCCCTCCTGCTCACACTCTGTGTCCTTTGACCTCGACCTTCCAAATCAGGCCAGGCTGGAGACCTACAGACAGTGGAGATGCAGGCCAGAGGCAGCGCGCGGAGACAGTAAAGAGCCCTCCCTGCTCTCACCCTGTCTCACCCTGTTCCCAGTCGGGAGATCGGGAGATCGTCATGGGACATCCTCCAGAACAAGGGACCCACAGTGTATTTTAAAAGAATATTCATATCCATCACCTCTATATCACTACTTGCTGAAATGTGAGTATTTGAGACCTTAGCATCACACTAGCAAGTCAGCAACAGTGATTTGGTAGAAACATATACATTACAGATGGGGTAAACAATGTAAAAAAAAAAAAAAGAAAAGAAAAGAAAAAACCTTTGAAACTCAAATCAACATTTTAAGAGCTGAACTCGCAAACCTAAAAATACAAAGTGATGACAGTATTATCAGAGACAGCTTTAAAACTTTAGTGGAATCTAAGTGTGAAGCCTACTGTTTGTTTTGACAGAGCTGGTAAGCTGATAATTCCTTCTTGCGAACCCATTTTTCTAACCAAATCTATGTCTAATAAATCCTTGCTGATAAATTCCATCCAGAATATTTTATTTAAGGAGGCAAAGTCTTCTAACAATCAGAAAGGAAGGCTGTTTAGGCATCACCTGAAAATGATTAGACTAGAAAGTTTGCTATACTTCATACAGAGTTTTATTATGAATGTACACATGGACAAATTTACACATATCTCACATATATACACACACATGCAAACACACAGACACACATTTACTCATACACACACTATGCTTCCACACAAATAGAAAAATACACATACATGTACCACACAAAGCACATTTCCAAGCATTCACATATACATACATGATAATACACATGTACACACATACATACATATAAACAAACACACTGAAGCATGCATACATATGCAAGCATATACTGCATGTATACACATACAGTCACACGTAAACACTAACACAAACTCATATACAAACACAAGCACCTACATCCATAGTGATTCTCATGGATATTATCTGAAGAACATATTTGGAAAAATGTTGAGCCAGATTCCTGAGCTTCACAATTTGGGTCAATAAAATATACTCAGGATATTATAAATTCATATGAAATCAATAAAGGTGATAGTCTTTAATTCAACAGAAAGAAAACAAATTAGGTGCTATGAAATGATCAGTTCAATGTATAGACTGAATATATATATTTATATAAATGTGTATATATAAACATTTTATAATGTGTATATATATATATTATATATATAACACATATATATTTATATATAAATGTGTGTATATATACATTTGACAATGTATATATACACACATTCAAATGTATATATAAAGCACACACGTGCACACATGTTCACACACATACACACACACACACACACATATTTATATGTTAAGCTGTTATAACTTCAAGAATATTCACTTAATATATGATCTCTTTGCTCAAAGGTAAATAACTCCACTACTCACTAAGTAGCTTACAGTCAGTTTCCTTTTCTTGAATTCACTTGCTCAGTTCAATATTCAATTTATCATCCATTTTATACAATTTTCAACTTTGGAAGTTCTATTGTGAGATAGATTTCTATTGTCTTCAACTTCCTAGCTACACCGTGGCATTTCTAGCTGTTAAAAAGAAAACCCAGTCATTTCAAACCAATACCTATGGTTTTATAATGTGAATTAAGAGCATTGTTACCTGTAAAGTTTGGAGTCAGAAATCTCCCAACTTTGATGCTTATTTTTGCCTATGTTTTTATATTACAACTATATGGAAGAAAGCCTTCACGCTTGCACTGACTCACTAACTTCAAGGATTCAGGGGTGATACCATAGAGGAGATATGTAACCTTTCCAGGGTGTTTCAGCTGTGGTAACAGTCCAAACTTGAGCTAAGGTGTTACTGAGATGAGTTCTGAAAATTCTGGGAAATTTAAAACTTTACATTGACTATATTGATTTGACCTTTAATTTTCCCTTATCTTATAATTAATGTTATTATTAATTGGAGATTTCTTATTATCTAGGCTGATTCTAATGAGGCAACATAATTTTTTATATTTATTAAATTTTTATATTTATTATGATAAAACACATATGAAGTTCCATTTATAAGATAATTTTTCACAACTACAGGATTTAAAACAAGTTTTTTTCATCATGTAGTTTTAGAAATTAAACTATGAAATTGTTTTCAAGTCTAGATTCCATCTGAACTTTCTTGAGGTCTTTTTTTCCATTTCTTTCCAATTGAACTTCAAGGGGATTCTCATATTTCTGCCCTTGTTGCCCATTTCAGTCCCAATCACTGCTATCATTGAATTCCTCTTTCTTCAATCCTGGTATTCTTAACTACATATGATTTTGTAAGAGGCTTTATGATAATCTTGGGTTCACACAATTAATGCAGAATAATCCCTATTTCCCACTGCAAGTACTCTTAATATTGTTAGCTAAGTCTGTTTAGACATAGGGACGGCATACTCACAGGATAAATGGATTGTAATACATAGGTTATTTTTTTGAGGCGGAGCATTGTTCACTCTGATAAAGAAAGGCATGCCTCTGTGGTCACAAGAAATGAGTCAAATAAAATATGACGTTAGTTAGATATTTTCTTGTTTGATATCCTATAAAGCATTAATCTTTTTAAAAATGTATGCCAAAATTAGAAAAGAGAAGCTTTCTGAACTGGATTAAAATATTTATAGAGTAGGGGACAAATCTTTGTGTTTCTTCATGAAGGTAAGTTGGTACTCATCTAAAGAGAACTCAGAATAGTTTTAATATTCTAGTCAAAAAAATAAAGTTCTCCTGTGGAAAGCACAGTTGTTTCAAGTTATCCAGAATTGTACTTTCATAGCATGCTTACTGCTGATTGATTTCCCAGCTTGTTTACTAATAGGTTGTTCACAAGTTCAGCATCTTAACCGCAAATATGAAGACTACATCCCATTCCAAAACTTGATAGTCATTTCAAAGGGAGGAAAAGGTAGATGAGCTTTCTATCAAAACATGGCAATGTTTTGACATGACTATCTACTCTGATGTCAAAAGACTGCAAAGGGCATGCCCTTGGAGCTTTTTTCTGATGTCACAGTGTGATCTGAATGAATATTCATGCTATCTCTTGTCTGTGATGCTGTCGTGGTCCCATCAGTTTATTAAGCAATGACAAAATGATGTTGTTTTGATGATTCCTGTTTTATTATTCCTACCCACTGCTGTAATCTAGACATTAACATCAAGGTTCAAATTCCAAACTAATGTTGACATTATTTTAATGGCACTTAAAAATAACATGCAAATTGTGAAAAAAAATGCATAGGAAAATTTAGCAGAGATCTAACAAACAAGCATGTATTTCTATTTTTAATAACTGTATTTTTCATGGAAATGTCACAGCAAGACTTATTGATATGTGCAATTACTATGCATTGATTATATGATAACATGACATATAAAAATCTTAAATGATGGCTATGAGTAAAGCCTTTACCTTATTGGAATAATAAGATACTTTCAACTCAATAAAATTTTATCAAAATTCATTTCATTATATTTGAAATTTAAATGGATATCCAATCCTTCTATTTTTAATATATTGATTCACTATGAAATATATTTCATTTCATCAAATGCAATGAGAAAATTCTTGTAAGTAAGAGTAGTCAGTGTCTTCTTATGTTCTCCACATTGACAGTGTAATAGAATGAGTCTCCTTTCCACCATAAGAATTCCACTGTAAACCAGAATAGTCATAAATTAATCCTTTTCAAAGACATTAATTGGTGAAGACCAGTGCTTGTTCTGTAACATATGAAGAATAAAATAAAATAAAATCATGGTATATCAGCATAATTTGTACCAAGTCCCCAAATACCATTAGCTATATCTTCATTTCAGATTGCAGCGGACAAAAAAACCTAAAAAAAGAAAAAAAAATCTGAAACTATGGACATGTATTTAGAAACACAAGGTATCCTAAGTTTGTAAAGCAGAGAACAATGCTTAAAACAGCTGCAAGAGAATGTGAGTGACTTATAGAAAATTCTACTCACACATAATCAAATGCTGATGAACTGATGTGAGGAAGCTCCCTGAGGCCGAGGAAAGACACAGAATTGACAGTAGCAGTCCCACATAACTTCAGGAACAGTGTCTGTTGCAAGTAAATCCAAGAAACTTTCGTTTTTAGAGAAAACTGAGAAAAAACAACAAACAAACAGAATCTCAGTGTCTTATTGGAAGAAGAGAGTAATCATTTTAATGGAAACAACACACAGCTTTACCTACCAGATCTTTCATGTTGCTTCAGAAAGACTCAAACTATTTTTAGAAACCCAGTTTCATCAGCATTGAAACTCATGATATAAAATATAAATATTTACTAAATAAAAACAAAATTCACTACACTTGGTATTATTAAGCAAGCACATCAATCAGTAATCTAATGAAAGAAATACACAGGAACCAGGGCTGATAGAGTTAGCATTTGAAATTATTAGTGCTGTTGTAACTGTACTCATTAGTATAAAAATTACACACACACACATATATATATCAGATATACTTCGATTTAATACAAAATATGATAGACTATATACTAGTTGCAGCAACCTGAGATATATGAGTACTGATTTTTCTTCAGGAGGACCTGCATTTGATATTCAATATCACAATGGTGAAACAAAACCATTTGTAAATCTTTGGGGTCACTAGGCATGCAAATGATACACAGACATAAAGGAAGACAAACCCTTATACATACATAATAAAATATTTTAAAGTATAATGTTGCAGAGTATTGGCAGAATAAAATATTAAAATATTACAGAAGAATTAACAAATTGAATCTGGTAAATATAATTTTACTGAATGAAATTCATATGACAAGAGAAGTGGACAATGGTGAGCATATTAACTGTGTTAAAATTTGACATGATATAATTTAAATGCAATTAGAGTTTGTGCAACTGATAAAGGTAGGGATCAGATAATTAATGACTTCAGTTCTTCTGAAGTAGATGAAATTTGTGAACATAAAATATAAAAACTTCAATGTTCTTCAAACGAAAGAAACACTAAGAAAAGCATACCAAGGTTATATCACTTTTAAAAATTTCTTACAATCAGAAATGAATTTTTTTTATATAAAAATGTTGTGAAAAAGACCTGTCAACTAAGGAACAAATACTTTCGTGGTGAAAATTGAGAATAGAATGGAACAGTTCTAATACTCTTTAGGTAAAAAGAAACCTTCAAATAGAATTTACATGGAAAAACAATTTATTAAAAAAATATTAGAGGTATGCAAAATTTTTTTAAGAAGTACCATTGGAGTCATACTGCAAAAGTATTATAAAATGTATCGTTCTTTCTGTGGTTTTACAAGACAGGACTTCTCTTTGTAGCCCTGGTTGCCCTAGAACTCACTTGTCAAGATGGCCTCCAGGTCAGATATTCCCCTACACCTGCCTCGTGAATGTAGTGAATAAATGTATGGACCACAGTGCCAAGCTAAAATATATAACTGTAACAGAAAGAAAATGATTGAGAAACGGAGAACTTATAGGATAGAAAAAAAACTTTGCAATGTATGTCTAAGACAAGGGTTTGATATTTGGTATATATAAAGAAATGTAAAAATTAAATACCAAGACTCTTAAAACTGACAATTAAAAGTGAACTCATAAAATGAACCAATAATTCTAATTTCTCTATGGTAAGTTGGATTGGAATCCTTGGGGTAAATACCCAGGGGTGTTACAACTGTGTCATATAATAGAACTATTTTAGTTTGCATTTTTTTCAGAAAGGTACATACTAACTTTCATGGTGGCTGATCATATTCACAGTCTCACCAGCAGTATAAAAGATTTTCCCTTTTCCATATCCTTAGGAACATTCATTGTTAGTTGATGACTCTCACTTTGAATAGAGTAGCATGGAATATCTGTGAAGCTTTGATTTGCATTCCTCTGACAGTTAGTATGAATATATGTGTGTCTGTGTGTATGTATATATATATATATTTCACTTGTTCCTCCTCTTTTAAGAACTGACCAGTCATTTTATTAACTTTTTCATTGATTTCTTTCTTTGTTAGTCTGAATTTCAAGTTATGAACTAAACTATTTGATCCATGTAGAGTTGACTTTTATGCAGATTGAAAAATAAGGATCTAGCTTCATTGTTCCACATGTGGATATCTAGTTTTCAGGGTCCTTTTGGATTGTTTCATCTGTGCTGTTTCTTGCAGAAGTCCATTGTACTGCCTGTAGGCTGAACTTAGTTTCCCCTAGAAATACTGGCTTCGGTAAGCTCTCCACCTCCCAGAATAAACAGAGTTCTGTTTCTAAATTTCGTTTTCACAGGCTAACAGTGCTTTACCGGCCAGGATTCAATATAGGCTCCTAAAATACTGTTTTGTGAATTTCCCAAGAGCTTGGTTCACAGAGAATCTCTGGCAGCCAAACTGTTGACTCAGTGGGGTCTTTTTCAAATGGTGTCCAGACAGTAGCTCCTCTCCTTTAGTGCAGACAAATGAGGTTTCCCCTGGCATCTCTCCTTGCTGCCAGTGGTGCTGCTATGGCCCTTTTGCCTGCCTTTTCTCGTGCTTCTGCCCTTTCAACTGTCTATTTTCAAAGTTATGGAAATGATTTCCTAAGTTTTATCTAAGGAGGCAAGAGTGGGTGGGTGGATGGGGGAACACCCTCATAGAAGCAGGGGACAGGGGTATAGGGGTATAGGTTTCGTGGGAAGGAGGGGAGGGCAGGACCTGGAAAGGGAAAACATTTGAAATGTAAACAAAGAAAAAAATATATATATATATAAAAGACTTGTGGTTCACCCCCCACCCCCTAGTTTGTAAAATTCCTTACTTTATCTTGTTACTAAAGCTATAGCTAGAGGGATTCAGTGATGGCACCGCAGTTGAGAGTGCACTCTTCTTCAAGTGAACTGGAATTCAATTCTCAACACACTCTCTAGATTATTTGATATAGCTGATCTCCACAGTCTCTTGTACTCATTTAAATACATCTCCACACAACAAATGGATATAAATCATAATTAGAAATAGTAAGAATAAACAAAAGTTTTAAGAGTCACAGATATTCAGGATTCACCTACATCCTTTCAGATATTACCCCGCTTTTCCTAGTTATTCCCTGGAGACTCTTGAAGAACATCTTTCTGTGTTGTTCATCATCTTCCTTCTCTGGCTTAATCTGGTTTAGGATCAAGAGTGATCCCCAATAACTGCATCACTCTAAGATCATCTCATCATGGAAAATTCATAGCATGGAAACAATTCATCAGGTATTCCAAGTGACAGATAGTTTTTACCTCCTTCTTGGGGCCAGAAGGAGGGTTTTTATTATACTGGGTCAGATTAAGTTTTAAGATAAGGTTTGTATACCCTAATAACAAGTGTTAGGCAGTGAACCCTTCGTGTCCCATTCATCTTGGTCAAGTTCTGTCTCAACCTGTGATTGGTAGATGGGGATATGTGAGATGCTCCATTTAATAAGCACATAATAGCTTACTGATTATTGACATATTCTTGGTCCAAGTATAGGAACTTGTCGCCTCCTGAACAGACCAGCAGACAGAAGACAATGGACACGGTTTCTTCTTCCCACCGTTTATTCAGGAACCTTGAAGTATCATGAAATGCCCATGAGCTCTAGCTCCCAGCCCTTAAATCTCTGTGTCCCCTCCAATCAGAACCTGCCACGAAGTCATTCTTGATTGGTGCTGAGCACATACATCACATGGCCGGATCTTAACGATGAGCAAGCAGAATGCATGCACAGTAAAGCCTAGCCTACGTGCCACCCAGGCTTCCTAAAATGGTGAGCCAACATTCTAGGGGCATCTGGCATTCAGCCAGGTGCCATCTTGAGTTCTGCTCCCTACAGAAATTGTTTTATTCTTCCTTAGAAACTAAGGGTAGTGATTCTACTATGGATTTACAAGTGATTTCTATTCATGTATGAGAAACAGATTAATTTTGTTCATCTTTCTCTACCAAAATCAAAGTTTATATCAGTTTAAGGATTAAATGATTTGTCATTAATATAGTACTTTCTTTTTACTCATTGTGAACAGAATCCAAGGAAGCAGTTCAAGCTTTAACCCCAAATTCTGGAAGCATCTGCTCACACCCTCCATGATTTTGATAACAATAAATAATTTCTCCAGACTGCTCCTTACTCATTATATTTCTGGTAGGTATCTTGAGTGGAACTGTTGGAACTATCCAGACATCAATAGCAAAGTGCCTTCGAGGCTAGGGCTCTCAGCTATTCCAAACTAATATGTAAAACCTACACTTAGTCTTCAAGAATTAAAATAAAGATTTAAGATGATTTTATCATATCAACATCCATGGTGATGTAGTTTTTTGGTTACTGCCACACAGTCTAAAAATATTCTACTTATCCTCCTGAGGGAATAATGTTTATATCTTGAAATAGGGCTGTGAAAAATTTCTCATGATTTTAAAGGGAAAAGAAGTGTTCTGTAGATTATGTTTCTTCTCTTTTAGTTTGAGAATTCATTTCTTTTATATGTTTTTTTTATTTTAAGAAATGTAACTCTCTTTAACAATGTTACTTATTTTTAAATATTCTAGTTTTTGATATTTACTAATATTTTTAATATTAAAATATATTTTAAATGATAATTTATTTACTTTACATCCTAACTATAGGTTCCACTCCCTCCAATGCTTTCAGTTTTTCCTCCCACCACACACCCCTCCCCAGTTCATTTCATCTCATTATCTTTTCAGAAAAGGGAAGGCCTCTCATGACTATGAACCAGCCTTGGCTTATCAGGTGGCAATAAGTCAAGGCATTCTTCTACTGAGGTTAGACAAGGCAGCCTACTTAAGGCAAAGGGATTCAAAAGGCAGGCAACAGAGTAAGAGACAGCCCCTGCTCCCTCTTTTAGGAGTCCCACATGAAGATCAAGCTACACAACTGTTACATGTGTTCAGAGGACCTGTGTCAGTCTCCTACATGCTCTGTGGTTAGCAGTTCAGTTTTTAAAAGTTGAGTGCTATTCCATTGTGCAAATGAACCTCATTTTCTGTGTTCATCCTTCAGTTGAAGGGTGTCTGGGCTGCTTCCAGTTTCTGGCTATTATTAATAAAGCTGCTATGAACATGATTGAGCAGGTGTTCTTTTGGTATGGTGAAGCATCTTTGGGGTATAAGCCCAGGAGAGGTACAGCTGAGTCCTCAGGTAGAACTATTTCTAATTTTCTGAGGAACCTCCAGATTGATTTTCAGAGTGGTTGTACCAGTTTGCAATTCCCTCAGCAATGGAGGAGTATTCCTTTCTCACATGCTTCCTTTCTTTGAGTTTTACAAGTATGAAATTATTTATTTCCTGTTGCATCTTAGTATTAATTTGTTGGGTTAGAAATTTCCTTCTAATAACTTCTGTAGGGCTTTATTTGTAGATAGATACAGTTTAAATTTGTCTGTCATGGACTATATTGTTGTCTCCATCATTGATGATTCAGTTTTTCTGGTTATAGTAGTCTATGCTATTTGTGGTCTCATAGAGTCTGCAGAATATCTGCTTACAACATTCTTGCTTTTAAAGTACTCTGTTAAGATGTCAGTTGTCTTTCTAATAGGTCTGCCTTGATATACTTGGCTTTTTTACCCTTGCAGCTTTTAATATTCTTTCTTTATAATCTACATTAAGTGCTTTGATTATTATACAACAGGGCATGTGGGATTTTCTTTATTGGTATAATCTACTTGGTGTTCTGTAAGCTTCTTATACATTTATAGGCATTTCTTTTTTGAGTTTAATATATTTTTTCTATTATTTTGTTGAAAACATTTTCTGGGTCTCTGAGCTAGGAATCTTCTATCCTATTAATTATTCTGAGGTTTGTTCTTTTCATAGTGTCTTAGACTTCTTGAACGATTTGTATCAGGAGCCTTTTCAACTTAACATCTTTTGATTGATGTATCCATCTTTTTTCCCACTGGATCTTCTATTCATGTTACTCTTCTATCTCGTGTATTCTATTGGTGATGCTCGTGTCTGTAGCTTCTGTTCTCTTATCTAGATTTTCCATTTATAGAATTCCCTTATGCTGTTTATAGCTTCAATTCCCGTTTTCAGGTGTTGAAAATTTATTCCTTTCCTTCACCTGTTAATTTGTATTTTCCTGTATGTATTTAAGTGATATATTTATTTTGTCTTTAAAGACCTCTATCATCTTTATAAGTTTGGATGTAAGGTCATGTTCTTGTACTTTGCCTGTTTTACAATATTCAAGGCTTGTTATAATAGGATTTCTTGGCTCCACTGGGGAGATATATATATATATATATATATATATATATATATATATATATATATA
>JANHMN010000011.1:37618606-37670240 GCA_030674055.1 Rhabdomys pumilio | reverse complement strand
TATATATATATATATATATATATATATATATATATATATATATATATGCATTTGTTATATATAGGCATTTGGTTTTGTAGTTGTTATAGGTTTTGTTGCTGATTTCTGAATTATTCTTTTTTGGATGAATGTATTTAGGATTTCTTCCCTTGTTTTCTGTTTCTTCTATAGTCTTCTGCCCTGAGTGGTCTTGGGTTCTGGTGCCACATGAGTCTTCTGGTCCAATAATATTTTTCCACTGCTGTCATGCTGACATGTGTGAACTCTGGGTTTTTGGATGCTAGCATAGTCTCTTGAGTTTTTAGAATCAGAGTTGCCCCTAGGAACACAAAAGTCTTCTGCTGAAGTTGTGGGCTGGAATATGGAAGACAGCATATAGTGTAAACATCATGGCTGTTGGGTGTACTTTAAAGGGAGTCGGTGGTCATAGGACACAGGGAAGAATTTTACCTGGCATCCTTAGTGCTGGATTAATCTCCAAGAAATCAGGCAGAATTATAGCTGGAATATGGAAGCCAGGGGATGGTATGCAGTTTATGGCTATTTGATGTGCCTTAAGGGAAGTTGGCTGAGTTAGAACCTAAAGCAGGAACTTACCTATGATTCATGGTGCTGGCCATCATCTGTGAAAGTGGAAGATTTAGAATGTTATTTCTTATTTGTACTTATTTAAAGAACAATCTGGGCATGGAAAATTTCTTCATGATTAGTCGATGAGAAATTACATCCTCATTTTCACTGAAATTAATATTACTCTATCAAATAGGAATTAGAGCAGTGGAAATATAGACTTAGAATTGTCACATTTTTTAACAGATGTGCTTTTTTTTAAAGAGAAAATGCAACATACTTGATAGCATTTCCATGTCTTTCTGCTCTTATCATTAAATAAGAATGACCCTGAAAAAATTAGAAGGAAATCAATTGTCGTCTGTATTATACTTATAGACAAATCTAATTTGCAATATTGTATAAATGGTGCCTCTTTGCTTTAAAACACTTCTTGCCATATTTAATAGGCACTGGTAAGCATGCTGTCCATTTGTTTATAGGATTTAGCTTGTTTAGAATTCTCAAGGGATGTTACTAGTATGTATTACTACATCGCTTCCACAAACTTTAACTATGGCAGCATATTAACCACTACAAATTCAAAAAGGTCTTCCCACCTTCTTTTCTATTAGATTTAGTGTATCAAGTTTTATGTTGAGGTCCTTGATCCACTTGGACCTTGTGCAAGGTGACAAATATGAGTCTATTTTCATTTTTCTATATATCAACAGCAGTTAGACCAGTGCGAAATAACCTTGAACTAATAGGCACAGGGGGAAATTTCCTAAACAGAGCTCCAATGGCTCATACTCTAAGATCAAGAATTGATAAATGGAACCTCATGAAACTGGAAAGCTTCTGTAAGGCAAAAAACATAGCTAATAAGACAAATAAACAACCTACAGATTGGGAAAAAAATCTTCACTATCCCCACATCTGATAGAGAGCTTATAATATCTAAAATATATAAAGAACACAAGAAGCTAAACAACAAAACCCCAAACCCAAACAACACAATAAAAAAATGGAGCATAGAACTAAACTGAGAATTCACAACAGAGGAATCCTGAATGGCTAAGAAACACCTGAAGAAATCTTCAAAGTCCTTAGTGATCAGAGAACTGCAAATCAAAATGACCCTGAGATTCCACCTTAGACCAATCAGAGTGGCTAAGATCAAAACCTCAGGAGACAGCACATGTTGGCAAGGATATGGAGAAAGAAGAACACTTGTCCATTGCTGATGGGATTACAAACTGATACAACCACTCAGGAAATCAATCTGGAGATTCCTCAGAAAATTAGAAATAGATCTACCTGAATATTCAGCTATACCATTCTTGGGCATATACCCAAAAGATACCCCACCATAACACAGGGGTACGTATTCCACTATGTTCATAGTGGCCTTCTTTGTGATAGCCAGAAACTGGAAACAACCCAGATGTCCCATGACAGAAGAATGGATGCAGAAAATGTGGTTCATTTACACAGTGGAATACTACTCATTAAGAATGTACTCATTAATGGAATGGAATGTACTCATTAAGAATGAGGACATCCTGAGTTTTTCAGGTAAATGAATGGAACTAGCAAATATCATCTTGAGTGAGATAACTCAGACCCAAAAGGACATGCATGGTATGTAGTCACTAATAAGTGGATATTAGCCAAAACACAAAAGTGCTGAATAACTAAGATACAGCCCACTGAACTCAAAAATTTCAACAATCTGAAGGGCCCAAGTGAGGATGCCTCAGTCCCACTTGGGAGGGAGAAGAAAGCAACCACAGGGGGAAGGGAGGGACCTGGGAGGGAAATGGGATGGCGGAGAGGAGTGGGGAAAATAATTTGGCATTGAGTTGGGAAAAAGGACTGAAATCCTTGAGGGCCAGCAGAAAGATTAAAAACATTCAACCTCGGGAGGTAGGAGGTTGGGGGGGGGAACCCTTCAGAATATATCAGAGACCTGGGAGGTGAGAGACTCTCAGGACTCAAAGGGAGGGATCTTAGATGAAATGCTCTACATTGGGGAGGGGGAACTTGTAGAGTCCACCTCTAACAGAAAGATAGGGCATCAAGTGAGGGATGAAGTTTCCATTCCACAGTCAAAACTCTGACCCATCATTGTTCCTGACTGAAAGAACTACATGGATAAAAATGGAGAGGAGCTTTGGAAAAGAAGGTCCAGTGACAAGCCCCAAGTGGGATCCAGTTCAAGAGGAGGCCCCAAGACCTGACATTGTTACTGAGGTTATGGAATGCTCACAAAAAGGGACCTATCACGACTGCCCTCCCAAAAACCCAACAAGAAGCTGAAGGAGCAGATGCAGATATTTGCACAACCAATAGACAGAAGCTGCTGACTCCTGTGGTTGAATTAGAGGAAAGCTGAAAGAAGCTGAGGAGGAGGGCTACCTTGTAGGAGGACCAGAAGTCTCAATCTGGTCCCCAGAGATTTCTCAGACACTGTGATCACCAGCCAGCCAGCATACACCAGCTGATATGAGACACCCAACACATACAGCAGAGGACTGCAGGTCTAGATGTAGGGAGAGAAGATGTGCCTAACCCTCAAGAGACTGGAGGTCCCAGGGAGTTTAGATGTCTGGTGGGGTGGGAGTGTGGGTGGGGGATGGGGACTTCCTTGTGGAGACAGAGATGCTAGGAGGAGGTATAGGATATGGAACATTCAGAAGGTGGACAGGGTGGGGAATAAAATCTGGAGTTTAAAATCAATTAATATATCAATCAATCAATAAATAAATAAATAAATAAAATTCAAAAAGAATTTTCTCAGGAGGAAACAGCCTTTCTCATTTTTCAATGCTATCTGAGTCTTGTCCCTAAAATAAACAATAGTATTTTTTGAATTTCATTTTAAAGAAAGTAGAAGTTAGTGACTTATCATTGAAGATATGTTAAGCATGTATTTCAAGTTCTTGAATTTATTCAAAGTCTCTACTTATTCAATGCCTCTTTTTTTGTGTGTGAGATCTATGTTAGTTACAAAGAATAAAGGAATAGGGACACAAATCCACCTAAAGATCTTGTGACCTAAAAGTTATCTTATCCTCTCTACAAGTAATGCAGGGATTATATATGGAGTAGAGACTGAGAGAATGGACAACCAATAATTGGCCAAAGTTGAGACCCATCCATTAGACAAGCACCAATCCCTGACACATTTTATGATACTCTGTTACACTTGCAGACACCTCCACTCATCAATTGACTCATGCAGATGCACATACCTACAGCCAAACAGTGGATGGAGCTAGGAGACTATTATGGACGAATAGGAGAAAGAGTTGTGGCCCTTAAGGAGATGGAAACTCCACAGAAGAACCAACCGAGTCAACTATCCTGGACCCTTGGTGCTCTCAGAGACTGAACCACAAACCAAAGAGCATACACAGGATAGAACTAAGCCTGCCCATACATATGCATCAGATGTGCAACTTGGTCTTCACGTGGGTCCTGAACAACAGGAGTAGTGCTATCCCAAAAGCTGTTGCCTGTACATGGGATACGTTCTGCTAGCTGAGCTGCCTCGTGTGCCCTCAATGGGAGAGGAATCACCTAGCCTCACAGGGTGATCACCTAGCTAGGTGAAATGCCAGGGTGGCATGATCCCCAGGGGGGACCTTACCAACTGAATGGAAAAGAAGAGGGGAAATAGGGGGAGGATTAGGAAGAGTGACCAGGAAGGGGGAGCAGTGAGCAGGGTGTAAAGTAAATAATTATAAAATAAATTTCAAAAATTAAAAAGAATAAAACCATATAGAAAATATTTGTTTACATGTGTTTAACAGTCTGAAGGACAATATGTACCCAAAATATACTAAACATTATAAAAGTGAACATATATTATTGTATAGATTCAGGGAGAGAAAAAAATGAAACAAGCTTGAGTGTATTGGGTTATTTGGTGTGCAAAATTGAATTAAAATGACTTATACTCTGGGATACTCAAACAATATCCATCTTCTTTTTTCTTTGTTTCTTTGTTTCTTTGTTTCTTTGTTTCTTTGTTTCTTTGTTTCTTTGTTTCTTTGTTTCTTTCCTTCTTTCTTTCTCTTTCTCTTTTTTCCTTCCTTCCTTCTTTCATTCTTCCTTTCCTTCTTTCTTCTTTCCTTTCTTTCTTTCTTTTTCCTTTTTGAAATTTGATAGGTTACAATGCCAGAAAATATCTCTGAATATCATTAGAGAAAAGTAAAGGCATTTTTTGATATGTTATTTGTAATTTCCACTATTTGCATAAAATACATGACCTTTTTTGTTGAGTGTAGAAACTGATCAATAAGATGTCCCAGGACAACCATGTTGTCAAGAAGTCATCAGTATGAAAATAAGAATCTTATATGGTCATAATAAAGTAGTGACATCAGAAGAAAAATCATACAGGAAGTTCATTTACAAAATACAAAGTGGCAGTGGTGCTGAATGACTCCTGTGCACTGTATGCTTACTTGTTATTCATAGTCTGATGAGAACTTACACTTAGGCCTAGAAAGAAGCATGGGGGTCACTGCAACAGCAGCAATCACACTCCAACAGTCACAGTCCTCCAAGTGCTTGCTCCTTTCTTTCTCCCTTTGATAGCACTGTGATTTATCAGCTGACTAAAGAACAGACTACTGAATTCCAAGAAACGTTCTATTTAATAAAGATGATGCTGATGTTATCATTGCAAATGCAACTTGGGACTGTCATGTGGTCACTTGGTCAGAACCCCAAAGAAGTCGGATTTCAGTAAATGATCAACAGAGTGGATACTGCTATGATTGGCACCATTGACTTTCAATATTTCTTGACTATAATGGCTAAGAAAATGAAAGGTGAAGATAGAGATGAAGAAATCTGAGAAGGATTTTGAATCTTCGACAAGAATGGAAGTGTTACGTCAGTGTAGCAGAACTATGTCACATTCTGATGCACCCAAAAGAAAGACAAATAGATAAAGAAGTCAATAAAATGACCGGAGAGACAGCTATTGATGGAGACAGACTAGTCCACTATGGAGAATTACTAAAAATCAATTCAGTATTATTTTCTTGTCTTTAAGAATCAGGTTGAAATCTTATGTCTTACCAAAAAAGTTAGAAAGAAAGAAAGAAAGAAAGGAAAGAAGGAAGAAAGAAGGGAGAGAAGGAAGAAAATGATAGAAAGAGAGGAAGAAATAAAAAGAAAGAAAAGTAATGGAAAGAAAAATCATTTCTTCATCATCTAACTAGATAGTAAAACTGAATGTCAAATGCAGCTTCTTGTCTATGCATAAAATCAATAAACATTGAGTAATGATCACATCCTCCAAAAGCAAACCCACTTCTATTTTACAGCATGAATATGCCCACAAATCTTAAAAATGAGTACAAATTTATTGTGCATTTTGATATTCCACTTGATAATTACCAATACATTAGAATGACCACGTTTGGATGCATGCAGTTGATGATTGAATACAGTCTTACATTGGTAGTGAAATTTAAAAAAGAAAGAAAAAACACTGCTCTTATGGGTTTTAGTTCATTTTGTTAGTATACATTGTCAGTAGCCAGTTTCTGAAAACAAACACATTTAGATGGCTTTACTTGAGGATAATGTTCAGAAAAGGATGGGGTCTAAGCTTTGAGATGCATCCCTAAAAGCATAATGGTTCTTTTGTACTTCCAAGGATTCCAACCTCACAGTAACAAAGATACCTTAGTGGTGTGGCCAAGTATGTTGCTTTAGTGCTATGTATATTGTATTAAAGAGTGTTTATGTCAAGGCTGTCACAAATCACACACATTTTAAATAAGATAATTTTACCAATGGGTTTTTTTGACCTCTGTTTTAAAAATTCTCCAAACTGTAATTTTGAGGCTGCAGAGTGGCCTGTGGCTTTGGATGTTAGCACAGACATTAAATATAGGGTTCAAATAATTACAAATTAATTCCAATCCAAGTTGTAAATGCTAGTCATGTATTTTTCTCCAATAAAAAAGATCATTAAATTAAAAGCATTAAGAAAGGTAAGCTGAAAAGTGAGTCTTTCTAGTTTGGAAAAGCAGAACCCCTCTATGCATTTCTGAAGTACTGCAGGATCAAGTTTGACAGAAGGTTCTAACTCACCAGAATTTTAAAACCATATAATTCTCATAAAAATACTAAGGTATATTTCTTGTATCTGCAAGTAATTAGTTTAAGAATGTAAGGAAGTCTATTCATTTCAAAGTATAGCTACTGGCACCTTCAGGTTCTGTGGTCACATTTGATACATTTAATGGTAAAACACATTCTTATGAGTAGAAGAATGAAAACATAATGAGGCGGTTGAACAAATTTCAACATCATAGAGCTAAGTGCTATAAGAAAAATAAAGATACTGTAATTAAATTAAATAATCAGTAGAAATAGATGATCCCATTGGAGTGAACTGGTCTGAGAAGTCAATTTAGAGGAATGACATTTGAATAAGTATTTGAGTAGAGAATTGAATGGTGATCAAAATTATATTAGGTGTTCTTTCAAGATGAAACAAAACAAAACATAAAATGTGTTTCACACACACACACACACACACACACACACACACACACACACACACAAATACAAATAATCTATCTAACTGACTTTAAGAAGCAGACCTAAAATTCAATGAAAACCAAAGAAAGAAGCTTCACATATTATCAAGGAACATTTTATTATATGTAAGTACTTGTGGAGAATTCTAAAGACTTTGGCTAGATTACAATTATTTCTGGACATCATTGAGTTGTAAAGTCTGTTTTTAGTTGACACATGAATTGTACATAGTTGGGCTATACCATGTGATATTTTAATACTAGAGTACATTGAGCAATGCTCATTCAAATCAAGCTCCATAAATCTGCAAAAGCAGTTATTACTAGATATTTTTTTCAGGGAAATGACAATTCTGAATTCTTTGATCAGCACACTTTTAGAAAATAGTTGTTCACAGCAAGGAATTTTGTATTGTGATGAATATAAAGAATGGATATAAATTTTTCATCAAGTAGTTGAATCTCCTGTATTTGTAATCTCTTCAAGGTAGCCTCAGGGACTTATAGAGCCTGTGTGAAACCACCTGAGTACACACTGATACCCGCACAAATGAACTTATCTTGTTTTCTAGCAGGGTCCTGTAGTCCTGGTTTTTAAGGTAATGAACGTATGTGCTCACCTTTGGAATTGCTGTATGCTCTGCTGCTGTTAAAGGCAAGATCAATAGAAAACTACATCATTATTTAGAAACCAAAAAATAATTTTATGCTAACAATATTTGTTATAATTTTAGTAGATACTAAAACTTTCAAAATATAATTTGCATTAAATAAGATGATTAGGTATTTGCTACTTTTATTACTTATTAGATATCATTATTAGTTATTAAATAAGATGGATTGAGATAACTACTATTCAAATTATTCTGATTAATAAAAAATAAAATACTTTGATAAAACTATAGGTGTTTTTCACCGAATTATGTAAATTTATCTAAAAAGGAATCTTAATGTTTATACTTAAATACTATGAAAATGTGTGTTCTTTTCTGTTTGAAGTTTTGAAAATATTCACAAATGATTGCTTTATGCAAATGGAAAGAATAATGAAATATAAATGAGGCAAATCCTACATTAATATGCCTTTTATGTTCTTAGTATTTTAGACAAAGATTTGATTAAATATAAGAGTTCAGAACATCTGAACAGTATAGACATAATTCTATATTTATAAATCATATTCTATGTTGATTATTTTTAATAATCAAGAAGAGAATGAAACAGAAGAGAAAAATCTTGAAGATTATAGCTGGATGTTTTCCTTGAAGCTATAGAATAACTAATAGTGGGGTGAGTAAATGATATTTATCATTTTCTTCTAGTTACAATTTTACATCTAACAGAATATTTATGCATCTTTGAAAGTTGGTATATATGAGGTTTAAGAATATAATGGTGTAAATCTGGTTTTCTTTATTATCTTATGACATATTATTGTTACTTTGTATTTCAATTTTTTCTTTAGTAATAAATCTGTAGAAAAGAGTGTTTGTTTCCTAAGGATTACCGAGAAAGCAATGTAAACCCAGCAAGTGCCTTTTTTTGTTCTCGTTTTGAATCTACTGTTCCAAAACATATTAAGCAATTGCAAAGGTGGCCCGCCATTGATTTGAATTTAACAAGTTTCAGAGACCATTTGGATTCATAGATTCCACTGAAGCTCATAACCACCTGTAGTCTGTACCCTGTGCCATCTATAGTTTTCCGTGCCAATATTTTTACTAATAAATGTATGGTGTGCTTTTTGTATTTTAATATCTGAATTATAAGTAATTTTTGGTCAGCCTTTCTGCGGCAAGACCTGTTTAAACCAACAATTCCTGCAATATCTTGCTTTCGCTTTAAAAATTAATTTTTAGAGAAATACACCAAGAAGTACATACATTTTTTTCTTTGTTGTTATTCCATTACTGGTCTTCTAAGGTGTAATTACAGAGTCTGCTGAGAAGCTCTTGTTCTTTCTGTCTGAGCAATATAGTTAAAATTATTTTGTGATGGTATTTGAATCATAAGGATTAAAGGGAGTTTACTATCAATCTAAAAATATCAGTGGATATTCTTAGATTGAAATTGGATAATAAATTTGTAAATTACATATTTGAGTCATACACAACTTCCCGATCATGGCAAATATGTGTAGGTATGGTGATCAAGCATGTACAACTTTAAAATTGTTTTAGTTTTCTTATGGATTTTGAACTTTACCCTCAGAGAAACTGTTAAACTTTCAAGATATAATTATGTTTTGAGTCGAAAACTGCATGGGTTTATCTTGTTTTTAGGGAGATATTTGCTTATCATCATTCATGTGGTGATTTGCAAGCATCTAAACAGTAAGCATTAGATGAAGGCACTGTGAAGGTTATTGGAGGGATTAAAGAGACAGCTCCCATAATGATATCCTAAGTGCTACTCATGATAACTATTCAAGGATTGTTGTAACAGCGAGTGGGAGAGGAGAGTGTAAGATGGAGAAAGCACAGGGAACAGGTGTAAAGAAAGAGAATGAGAGAGAAGTCAGACCATTTTTCATATTTGTGTTTACAGAGATATTATTTCCAATTTACTGTATGCAGTTTAACAGCCCAAAAGTCACCCTGCCCTTGAGACATGTTTCAAGTTCTATGCCAAGCTCTTCTCGCCCTGTCTGAATTTTTACTGATTCTGCATTCTGTGGACACTGTAAAGCTGTCCTGTGACAGAGTTTGTTCTGATCTGTCTTCTGATTAATAAGAGCAGAATGCATTGAACTTTCTTGATTGAGTGATGCTGGAGAGACTCATGCAGTGACAGTTGGGGCTACTTAATTCTTCAGTGTATGTTACCTCTTCTGTAAAATCCTTTTAAAATTTAGAAAGTGGTATCATGAGACACACAGCTTGCATTTGTAATTGCTATAGTGTAAACAAAGAAGTTAAACTAGGTATTTGTGAATTTAGACAGTGATGTAGCCAACAATAATTTTTAGTATAATTTAATTTTTTATGTATTCACTGTACATTCTAATAATTACCTCTGGCCAGTGACCCCACCCATAATTTTTCATCCATCATCCATCCCTTTCTACTCTGAGCAAGTAGGGATTCCCCTACGTATCCTCCCACCCTGACACTTAATCATCTATGCAAGGCTAGGCTTTTCTTCTCCCATTGAGGCCAGACAAGGCAGTCTGAGTAGAAGAACATATCATATTTATAGGCAACAGCTTTTGGGATAGCTCCAGTTCTAGTTGTTCAGGACCTACACAAAGACCAAGTTGCATATTTGGTACATATGTGTGGGGAGGCCTAGGTCCAGCTCAAATATGTTCTTTGCTTGACAGTTCAGACTCTGAGAGATGCAAGAGTCCAGGTTAGTTCACCCTGTTGGTCTTCCTGTGGAGTTCTTATTCCCTTCAGGGCCACAATTCTTCCTACTATCTTTCAGAAGAATCCCCAAGCTTCATCCACTGTTTGGCTGTGGGTGTTTATATCTGAGTCAGCTGCTGGGTGGAACCTTTCAGAGGAAAACTTTCTCCTGCCTGCAGGCATAACAGAGTATCATTAATAGTGTTACAGATTTGTGTTTGCCCATGAGATGGCTCTCAATTTGGGCCAGTTATTGGCTGCCCAGTCCCTCAGTTTCTGCTTCATCTCCACTGAAATTTTTGTGGTTGAGTTGGTGTCTCTATAGTTCCACTGGGGTTGATGCCTGGCTAGAAGAGGTGGCCTCTTCAGCTTCCATATCCCCAATGTAGTGAGTCACTGCTAAGGTCACCTCAATTGATTTTTGGATTCTTTCCTTATCCAAGGTCTCTCTCTCTCTCTCTCTCTCTCTCTCTCTCTCTCTCTCTCTCTCTCTCTCTCTTTTCCTGGAGATGCTACTCATCTCTGTTAGTTGCAGATTTCCATTCATTTTCATGACCATCTATCTATCCATCTCTCCTGTCCTTTTTCATACTTGATCCTGAACTCCTCATTCTCCTTTGCATCCCCTCCCTTCCAGTTTCCTCCCTCCATCTGCCTCTTAGTGACTATTTCATTACTCTTTCTACGTGAGATTCAAGATTTCTTGCTTAGGCCTTCCTTCTTATTTAGCTTCTTTGGGTCTGTGAAATGTAACACGGTACCTGTATTTTATGGTTAATAGCCACTTATAAGTAAGTACATACCATGCATATCATTTGGGGACTGAATTAACTCAATCAGTATGATAGTCTCAATTTCTATCCATTTACCTTCAATATTCATGATGTCTTCGTTTTTCATAGCTGAATAGTATTCCATTGTGTAGATATACCACATTTTCTTTATTCATTCTTCAACTGAAGGAAATCTAAGTTGTTTCCAGTTTCTGGCTATTGTAAGTAAAACTGCTGTAATCATAGTTGAGCAAATGTCATTTTTGGATGTTGGTGCATATTTGGGGTATATGACTAAGAGAGGTATAGTTAGGTCTTGAGGTAGAACTATTCCCTTTTTTTCTGAGACACAGCCAAATTGATTTCCAAAGTGGCTATACAAGTTTGGTCACCCATCAGTAATGAAGAAGTGTTCCTCTTGCTCCACATCCTCACCAGCACGTGCTATCTCTAGAGATTTTGACCTTAGCCTACAATGATTTAATACGAAGAGTTACCTATTGAAAATAAATGTACTTATAATTGTATAGTGATTTTGTTCTTCCACAATGAGACTATTCTGGGTAAATCCATTATTGAAATACCTTGGGTTTATGGCCAGAATTATCCTTTTATCAGCATTCTGATAATTACATCCTTTGGCATTATAATATAAGCCTAAAGCTAAAAACTAGGTCTAGTCACAAATAATGATTGCTAATTGTACTCCCCAAGGTTGGGTTTTACTCTGAGCAGTAACATTTTGGAGACAGACTAGCTGTCCTCTAAAGTCTTTATTAACTTTTAAGTTCAATAAAAATAACACCCCATTTTGCATTTGTTTTGTAAAAATATGGTTTGCTCATAAGTGTTAGCATTTAAGAAAGGCATAAGCACATGACATGGATCAGTTTGAAAAGCAGACTTGATGGGTATGTTTTTAGATTTACCTTTCCGTCAAATGGATGCAAGGTGATAAGCATACCACTGAAAATTTCCATCCTGTTTTATAAACAGAGGTAATATCACTTTCAAGATATTAATTTTGAAATTGATAAATGCTTCTTAAATGTAATCATGTAAATATGAGTCCATGAAGAACTTGAAGGTGTTGATTACTAACCACTAACAAAATTTAATATTCCTCAAATCTTTAGTTTGACAGAAGTTCCCTATTGCCTGCATGTTTCTAACACGGGAACTAGAAATCATATCTACAAATTCACATCTTTTTTTTTTCTGTAGAATTTTCTGAGAATGGGTAATAAATATGTTTTATGTGCTTTTATTTTGATTTTCTAAATATGGACTTTTAAATCTACACTCTGTTTTCTCATTCAATGTTACCACTGTTCCTAAAGTTCACTTCTTATCCACTTGCAATTGCACCCAGCATTCCTAGCTCTAACTTCCTTCAGAGCTTAGTCTCAGTCTACTAACTCTTCAGCTTCACCACGGTATGCAGTTTTGAATAAACACCTAGGATTTTCTATGATACATTAATCTTCCAAATCAATTGTGATGGATGCCTGTTGGCACCTTATCAACATCTGGGTGTAGGTTCGTTCTCTCTCTCTCTCTCTCTCTCTCTCTCTCTCTCTCTCTCTCTCTTTCAAGATTTATTTAATTTCTATGCCTATGTTTGTCAGGAACTAAAGCATAAATTTTCACATCACTGGGCTGATCTTACCCTATTCCACAAACTATAAAACTATTGCTGTCACACAATTCCAACAATTTGATATTTTGACTTTATTTGATATTAATATTTTAGTTTAAGCATAGTGTCATCATAGTGTCGGTTCAAATTGGATTTTCCTGATTAATAATACTGAGATGATTTCATGTACTTTCTATGTATATATCTTGTCTTGTACAGTGTTTGTTTGAATCATTTCAATTTTCAATAATTTTCCTTTTTAAGAGTTTTGATAATTTATTTTTTTCTTTAAAAATATTTTTATTTTATTTTATTTATTTTTTATTGGGTATTTTATTTACATTTCAGATTTTACCCCCTTACCCCACTTCTTCCTACCACCCAGAAATCTCCTATCTCATCCCCCCTCCTCATGCTTTTATGAGACTGTGCTCCCACCTACCCCTCACTCCCACTACCCCTCCCCACCCTCATATTCCCCTCAACTCTGTGTTCATTTTTCATGGGACCAAGAATCTCCTCTCCCACCTATGCCCGACAAGGCCATCCGCCTCTACATATACAGCTGGTTATGTAGTGTAGGTACACATTGTTTTTCATAAATGCAAATGATTTTGTTAAACTGTGATTTTCCTTTTTTGTTTTGTTAAATGTAGATTTTCTTTTTTGCATGGATGCATCCTGTACATTTTCCACTCACTTTACTCCTCTCAGTTTCTCTCCTCCTCCACTCACATCAGATCTACCCACTTTCTGTCACACATTAGATAAATACACAGGTGACATGCAGTCCAAGATTTATACTATATTCGTTGGAAAACAGATCTGCCTGCATTCCTGGTGTCTGCTGACACCCAGGACAACCAGGTGAGATCCCTAAGTCCCAAGCCCCTGCTGCTGCCAGACCCATAGCAAGCTAAGAGATCTGCCCTGTCCCCTATGTGTTCCATCTTCTAGTTCACACCTTTACCTGCAGTCCTGGATCTCTACTGCATACTGGGGCAAAGTTCTGCCTGCATCCCTGGAGGCCTGCTGCCACATGAGAAAAGCAGGTGATATCCCCATAACCCTATCCACTGCCCACTGAGTGTCCCAGCAACCCTAATATTTGTCCTATCACCTCTGTGCTTCAACTTCTGGTCCACACTTCTACTTGCAGTCCTGGAGCTCTGTTGCCATCATATACCACTATCACTCTCAGCAAAGGCTGCAAGCCTGCTGCCACCCAGGACAACCAGCTTTACCTGCAGTCCCAGATGTCTACTGCCATCATGTAACAATGGCAGCATAAGAACAAAATCAACAAAACCAGAGCAACGTGGCACCACCAGAATCCAGGTGTCCTATTATAGCAAGCCCTAGATAAATTAGCATACTTAAAGCACAAAAAAAATCTTTAATTCTGATCTTATGAAGACAATAAAAGGCTTTATGTTTCAATTTTTTATTTTTTATTTTTTTATTGGATATTTTATTTACATTTCAGATGCCATCCCCTTTCCCCATTTCCCCTGCCTAGAAAACACCTATCCCGTGCCCCCCTTTCCTTTTTGCTTTTATACAATTTTTTTAAATGTTAATCAAAGGCTTTATAAGTGTGGTAATGCTCAATCAGAAGTGTAACCCAATACCCAACCTAGCTATGTAAACTATCTTTGACTGGTGGGGACACGTGAACATCTGCCTCCATGCCCCCTCTCTCTTTCTCTCTCTTTCTCTCTCTCATCACCTAGCTTCTCCTCTACTTCATCTTCTCATCTCATTACTCCATCTCTTCCTCTCTTTACACTTCCCACCTTAGCTCCTCCTACATATCACCTACAAAATCAACCTTTCTCTCAAAATACAATTAGAGCATAACTACACCAATTTTTATCAGTAAGGTACAAGATAGACCTAATATCCAGTCCATCATTTTGTTGACTAAACAGAACCTCTGTCATCCTTCCTAACTAAAAGACTTAGTTCTGAACCTCACTTTTTCTTTGCTTTTCAGAATGAATGTCAGCTGAAAACCATCCTCTCAAATATGTTTTCTCAAAGTAAATAGCCTGGGTTGGCTATGAGACTTTAAGTCTTCAACTCTGTCAGAAATCCAGAATGACTGAATTAATTGAAATTATGGGAAGCACAAAGCATAGGTTCTAAAACTTAGCCAATTTATAGAGACTGCTGAACACCTGGTGAGTCCGTATACTACAAAATGTTGGAACATCCGATTTTTAGCCTTCTGGCCAGGATATCTGACAGACCAAGTAATGCAGAATTATTAAGAGCTGATTACTCTGTCTAGGCAGATATAATCAGTCGACTATTCTGCAAGTGTGTCCTTTTCTGGACAGTAATTTGTCTGTAGATGGAGAGAGGCAATTCTTGCCTAGTGGCTGTCTCCTCACAACTGGAGTAACTCCAAGGATGCTCAGTTTCTTCTTAGAATCCAAGACAGGAAGCTGTCAGGAGCAGACAGGTCTCTAATCAAAATGAACATTAATATAGAAATATTTGTGACGTCAATTCTACGGATTTCTGACGTTTTGAAATCCAACTATCCATGTAAGGTAACCTGGACTGTTGTCTGTTAACTCCTCTCAGCTATTTCTAAATAAAATATAGAAAACACCCTAACAATAAACTTAAAGTCATGAATTTGCTATAGTCCCTTAACTCACAGGCTAATCAGTTAAAAAAAAGTTAAAGAAGGACTGGGTCTAAGTCTTGTATTCCTAAATGTGTTATACAGGCACAATGCCCATGAGAGTATCAATATTCATTTCACTTTCATATCAATAAGAAGCTCATACCAATGAAAACCTTAAATTTGAAATCCAAGTGAATTTTGTACCATTTAAGAAATTATAAGTCATCTTGATACTAATTATACAGATTTCTACCAATAGGTTATGGCTATGCCATAAATCCTAGCTAATCCTCCCTGTTCCAACAAAACCACTACTTTTCCCCAGAAAGACAGTCCAATATTAACCACCTTAGTCTCCAAGCCCAGGGAATAGGAGCCCTGACTCTTTTTTAACTTCTTCAAGCTGATTAAGGGTGTAGAGATATTAGCAGAGGGGTGGGGGGAAGAGTAAATTGATAAGCCTCTGACGCTGTGTCTTCACTGTATCCAGATGGAATTCCCTGACACTGGAGGTTTGAGCAGGTCTGCTCATTTTGCTTGATGAGTAGATACACCAAGGCTGTGTATTCTGCAATATACAATTCTCAGAACAACTTTTAGTATCAAGAAAAAAAATTTTTTTTTCCTAGAGGGCTGACATTTTTTTAAAGATGTTGGTTCTAACAACTTTTCTTTTTTTCCCCCCTTTTTGTAATTGGTTATAATATTTACATTTCAAGTTTTATCCTCTTATCCCATTTCCCCCACCACCCAGGAACCCCTTATCCCCTCCCCCTCCCCCCTCCTTGTGCTTCTATGATGCTGTGTCCGCACCTACCCCACCACTCTCATATTCTCCCCCATTCTGTGTTCGTTTTTCATGGGACCAAGAATCTTCTCTCCCACCTATGCCCAAGAAGGCCATCCTCTCCTACGTATACCGCTGGAGTCATAGTTTCCTCCCTATGTGCTCCCAGGCTGGTGGCTTAGACTCTGGGGGCTTTAAAGAGGTAAAACAAAATAAATTCCTTAAACAAATACAAGATAATACAAACAGATAGTGGTCTTTAGGGAGAAAATGTATAAATATAAAAACAAAGGCAAATAAAAACAAAGAAGTAAAAGAAATGAGTAAAACTATTCAAGACCTGATAATGGAAATAGAAGTAACTGAGAAAACAGAAACTGAGGCAAATTCAAAGATGGAAACCCTAGGAAAGAAAACAGAAAATACTGACAAAAGCATTACCAACAGAATACATAGATAGAGAGAGAATTTCAGGATTAAAAAGTATGATAGAAAATATAGATACGCATATCAAAGAAAATGCCAAATATACAAAGTTTCTAAGACAAACAACCTGGAAATTTAGGATACTATGAAACCTAAAAATAATAGAAATAGATAAAGGAGAAGATTTCCAGCTCAAAGATATCTTCAACATTATTATAGAAGAGAATTTACCTAAATTAAAGAAATAAATGCCTATAAATGTATAAGAAGATTACAGAACGCCAAATAGATTGAACCAGAAAAGGAAATACTCCTGTCACATAAAAATCAAAACACTAAATATACAGAACAAATAATATTAAAAGACTCAAGGTAAAAGGCAAAGTAACTAAAAAGGCAGATCTATTAGAACTACACACCACTTCTCAACAGGGACTCTGAAAGTCAAAAGGATATGGGCAGATGTCTTGCAGACCCTAAGAGACCAAAGTCCAGACTACTATACCCAGCAAAACTTTCAATCACCATAGATATAGAAAATAAGATATTACATGACAAAACCAAATTTAAATTCTATCTTTCTACTAATGCAGTTAAACAGAGGATATTAGAAGAAAAACTCCAACAAAAGGAAGGTAAATATAGCAAAAACCTCAACACAGCAACAACAAAAACCAAAACAAAAAACAGACACCCACAAACAAACAAACAAACAAACAAACCAAAAGCCCCACAAGAAATGAATAATTTCACACCAGCAAAATAAAAAGAAGAGAAACACTCACAAACACTACTACCACCACCACCATCACAATGATAGCAACTTGATCATTAATATCTCTAAATATCAATGAGCTCAATTCCCCATTAAATGTCACAGTCTAACAGAGTGAATGTGTAACCAGGATCCAGCATGCTACTGCATACAAGAAACACATCTCAGAAGCAATGGATACTATATTAAAGGGTTGGAAAAAGATTTCCAAGCAAAACTACTCAAGAAAGAAGCTGGAGTAGCAAATATAATGTACAACAAAATAGACTTTAAACCTGAATTAATCAAAAGAGATGAAAAAGAACGCTTTATTATCATCAAAAGATATTTTACCAAGATGACTCCTCAGTTCTAAACTTCTATATTCCAAGTGGAAGGTTACTCACAGACATAGAAGAAATATTAAAAATGCTCGCGTCACACATCAAAACTCAGACATTAGTAGAGAGACTTTAACATTCTACTCTCACCTACAGAATGATCAAAACTAAACAGAGACAAAAACTAACAGAGAAAAAAAATGAAATGCTTTCTGCATTTGAATTATGTCACCTAGGATTTTTTTTCCTATTTTTAATGAATTTTGTGATTTTAATTTTCTAATATTATTTTTTAATCTTTTTAAAAGTGCAGTTGTTAGCCCCATCCAGGTCTACCCTCCCACAGTTTCTCATCCTATTCCTCCTCCTATTCCACTCATCCTATTCCACTTCCCAAAACCCACAAGACCTCCCCCATGCCAGGAGCCTCTTGTCTCTCTAGGGTTAGATTCTGCTTCACTCACTGAGGCTAGAACAGGCAGTTCTGTGCTGCATATGTGCCAAGAGCTTCATATAAGCTAGTGCTTGCTGCCCGGTTGGTGGTTCAGTATCTGAGAGATATTGGGAGTACAGGTTAGTTGAGATTGCTCGTCATTCTATGGGGTCATGTTCCTCTGCTTCTTCTAGTCTTTACCTAATTAAACCACAGGGGTCCCTGGTCTCTGTCCATTGGTTGGGTGTAAGTATCTGCTTCTGATTCCTTCAGCTGCTTGTTGGGCTTCTTGGAGGGCAGCCATGTTAGGCTCCTATCTGTAAGCACACCATAACACCAGTAATAGCGTCAGGCCTTGGAGCCTCCCCCTTGAATCCATCCCAATTTGAGCCTGTCATTGAACCTCCTTTCCCTCACGGTTTTCTCCCTTTTTGTCTCTGCAGTTCTTTTAGTCAGGGACAATTCTGGGTCAGAGTTTTTTACTATGGAATGACAACACCATCCCTCCACCTTTTACTGGAGGATGACTCTACAAGTTCCCTCTCCCCACTGTTGGGCATTACATCTATGGCCTTTCCTCTAAGTTCTGAGTATCTCTCACCTTCCAAGTTTCTGGTACAGTCTAGAAGATCCTGCTACCTTCTACCTCCCAAGGTTGCCTTTTTCCATTCTTTCTGCTGGCTGTCAGGGCTTTAATGCTGATTCCTTTCCCACCCCTAATACCTAATCCTGTTCCATTTTTCCTCTCCCTGTCCCCTCAATCCAGGTCTCTCCCTCCCTTTCCACCCTTCATGATTACTTTCTTTTCCTTCCCAGGTGGGATTGAGGTAGCCTCACATAGGCCCTTAAGCTTGTAAATTTTCTTGGGTTCTGTGGATTATCTCCTGGGTATTTTGTACATATTTTGGCTAATATTCACTTTTTTTTCGAGATAGGGTTTCTCTGTGTAGTCCTGGCTGTCCTGGAACTCACTCGGTAGACCAGGCTGGCCTCGAACTCAGAAATCCGCCTGCCTCTGCCTCCCAAGTGTTGGGATTAAAGGCTTCCGCCACCACCGCCCAGCTAATATTCACTTATTAGTGAGTGTATTCCATGCATGTCTTTTTGGGTCTGAGTTATCTCACTCAGGATGATATTTTCTAGTTCCATCCATTTGCCTGAAAAATTAATTTTACTTTTTTCTTTTTTTTAAGGATAAGTAATTTTCATTGTATAAATTCACCACAAATTTTTTTTATCTATTCATCTGTTGAGAGAGATCTAGTTTGTTTGCAATTTCTGGCTATTAAAAATAGAGCAGAGGCCTGGTGGGGGTGGCACACATATTTATACCTAGCACTCAGTAGACAAAGCCAGGTGGATCTCTACATTCCTCATCCTGACCCACAGAGCTAGGTCCAAGGCAAACAGGGCTGCACAGAGAAATCCTGTTGGGAATAACAAAGAAAAAATAAACATTCAAATGAACCAAAAAAAGCAATTAATGTCGTGGTAGAATGGAAATTACGTTGGGTGTTTTTCCAAAAATGGTAAAGTTGGATCTTGAGGAATATTAATTTCCATCTTCCAGAGGAACTGCTTCATAGAGTATACTTGCAGAGAAACTAATCATTTAAACCCTTGACAGCTATGAAGAGACATTTTAGGAGCATCTCTCCTCTCTCCAGACCCATCAACTCTGTGTTTGTAAGTGGAGAACAAGGAATGACAAGAAGATACTATTCTAATTCATTACCCCAAAGCCTGAGATAGACTCAGCATTGCTTAACAGTTAAATATTTGAACAAACAAGTATAAATAGTTATAGCTTAGGACTTCATATACATGCCACTAGAATTTAAGCATAAATTTCTTTGGTAAAGTTTCGTAGCAATATTTAAAATCTAGGCATGATTAGCAAATTAATGGGAACACAGAAATCTTGCAGCGAAGTGGGAATAAATGGCTGCAAATTCGAGACAGTATAAAGCAAAATGTATTTCTTTACGAATGTATAATATATAAATATGTTCTAAACATTCTGTTTATTAGTATAATTACAATAAAAATTCAATATACTTTATAATATGGATATACTATATTTTATTTCAACCCCATTTTATGTATTTTAGGTTATTTTTGGTCTTTAGCTGTTACAAACTATTAATGACAAATGACATAAGTATTTTACTTTAAAGGAGTTCATCTATAAGAAAAAAATTACAGAAGAAAAAGTTTTGTGCATCTATAACCTTAAAATAGAAGTCAAATATATTGCTGTATTGCCCTGTAAATGCTATAATTTTGCATTTATTTATTTATTTATTTATTTAATTTTTTGTTGAATCTGCTTTTTTATTGGATAGTTTGTTTATTTACAATACTGATGTTATCCCCCTCCGTATTCATCCTTCCTAGAACCCACATCCCATCCCCCCTCCTCCTTTTTGGTTTTATACTGTTTTAATTACATGCATGCATTAAGGTCAGCTCTAGGTTGAAAAACTAGCAATACAATAGATATAAATAGTCAAGGAACAAGCAAGAAAATAAACACAAATAATCAAAGAGCAAGCAAGGCATTAAACACAATTACGTGAACACTCCCATGATCACTGTTTCTAAACGCTTATCAGGATGACCAAGTATCTGAGCCTAATTCCTTGTCCTAGCCCAAAGTCATTTTCATGTCTGAAGCCTACTTCCTTGTTCTAGCCTAAAATTTAGATTCCTGTCTGAAATTACTTAAAATGGCATAGATAGCTTGATCATGCTAGCCCTTTTTCCTGTGATTACTTTTATTCCTATCCATCATGTTAAAGCTTTGCTTTAACAACATCAACATGTTGTCAGCCAAAGTACATGATTTGCACCTGAAAACAGACCTCCACACAGAGTTATTAAACTAATAGGCTGGCAAGTCAAGGACAGGTAAGATTCTGCAGAGAGCCTTACCAACCTAAGAGATAAGTGCTTTGCTTTGGATAATGCATATTTCATGATGGGTAAGAAAGGCATTCTTGTCAGAATGACCTAAGACAGCCTCAGTCTTGTTAATGAAATAAAAATGGGGAGAGGTGGAAAGCCTTTGGGGCTGCCTGGCAAGAATCTGAAATGGGCCAAGGACAAGAAAATGGGCTACTTGGCAGGAATATGACATTGGCCAAGGACAAGGAAGTGGACTTCAGGCAGAAAGCTGACATTAGGCTAGAATAAAGAAATAATTTCAGGTAGGAATCTAAATTATGCATTCACATCCACTTTATTCTTTTAAATACTTCATCTGATTCTTCAAACTACTCATATTTATTTTAAGGAAAATGAAGTTTGAATTTATCTCTGTGTACCTATTACATCTAGCTTACCTATCTACTCCACAATTTATATCTTTATATATTCTGTTTGAGATATATATATATATATATATGTATATATATATATATATATATATGTGTGTGTGTGTGTGTGTGTATGTATATATATATATATATATGTATATATATGGTATGTGATATATACCATTTATAATATGATATATGAGTTATTTAATAAATAAATTATATATGTAATATGTGTTATTTTATATTATAGACTAATCAAATATAGATATATAATTTATAATGCAGAGAATATAAACAATGATATATATTATATATATGTATGTATCAAATAGAATACAAAAATATCTGTAACTATCTATCTATCTATCTATCTATATCTCTCTATATATATTTATGTTCACATCTATCTATATATGTAGAGAGAGAGAGAAAGAAATAGAAACAGAAAGACAAGTGTGTGAGTGTGTGTGTGTGTGTGTGTGTGTGTGCATGTATATGTGTGGGGGTGTATATGTGTATGTGTATGTTTGTTCAGCAGAATTACTTGAACTGAGAACAGTCATCTTAGAAGAGTTTGTGTGAAATAGATTCATTACTCCACAACAAACTGTCACATAGTCACCAACTATACTTTATCAGTTACTTTTTTAAAATATGGTTTTTAGAATTTCAAAAATTATTCTCATTTTTTTCCTGCAGGATATTTTGAGCTATTAAAATTCAACATTTAATTTATTATTTTTTTTGTATTTAATTGATGCATTAAAATGCCCAATGCTTAGTATATTAGTAAATTATTGAATGTTTGCTGAATTAAATTAGGAATAATTCATTTAAAATTTCATGAAATACCTTCAATCTTTAGAATTACACAACAGATGTTATTTTAAAATATGTGTGTCCTAATCAGGGATCTACTGCTCTGAAGAGACACCATAACCAAAGCAACTATTATAAAACAAAGCTTTTAACTTAGAGTTTTCTTACATTTTGAGAGGTTTAGTCTATTATTATGTTGGTAGGAAACATGATGGATAACAGTCAGACATGGTGCTTGAGAAATATTTGAAATTTCTACCTCCATGTCCTCAAGCAGCAGGAAGATGCTAATGCTGGGAATGGAATGGACTTTTCAAAACCTCAAAATCACATGTATTGACACACTGCTTCAGAATGTCCACATATCCTAATCCTTTAATAACAGTGTCATCACTTGTGATCATCTTTTCAAATCCATGAATATATGGAGACAATTCTCATTTAAACTATTGTTGTGTGTTTCCTTCACAAAAAATATTTCATATAATAAATGAGTAGATAAATATGCTAGCAATACCATTGACCTCTGATCAATTTACAAAAAAATATTTTCCTAACCACATACTTGAAGGTATAATCTCTATCCCTTTGTTCCACCTGCCAGTTCTCCTTTCAGGAATTTGCAAATCACCTTTTTTTTTAAATCTTCTAAGTGTAAAGCTAATAATTCATATCTTAAAACTCATCCATCAGAATATGTTGTATGAAAATAACTTTATTAACAATCATAAGTTTTCAATTTTACTAGGTTTTTTTTTGCTGTAAACATTACTTTATTTATAAAAAAACATTTAAGCACAAACATGTATGGGACATATTCTTCTTCATCAGCCAACTCTAGTTATAATGGCAAACAATGTTAAATATCTAGTTTTGTTGAATTTCCCAAATTTACATGCTAGAAATAATAAACCATCATTTTCTATTATTTTATGATTACAAAGTTTAGATTGTAATATAGGCAGGTAAACCTTGGAATTTAAATTTTGTATAGAACTACTTTCATTACCACTGGATACTTTGGATACTTTTAGCAATCACAGTTAGAGGTTGAATAATGTGTGTGGAGAAGAGAGAGATAAGAGAGAGAGAAAAAGAGAAAGAGAGAGTGAGAGAGAGAGGAGAAACATAGAAAGAGGAGAGAGAGAGAGAGAGAGAGAGAGAGAGAGAGAGAGAGAGAGAGAGAATGAGAATTTTAGTAAACATCAGGGGAGTAACATTCACACTGGGGACAGAGATGGAGGGATAGTCTTTGTTGGCTCTTTTATCTGATGACAAATAGAACTGTCCCAAATGACTTGTGATCATATATTTCCCACATTCTCATGGTCAAAGCATTTCTTGAATTTGTTTCGTTGTCTTCACTGCAGAATACCATTTATGCTATGCTAAGTAAACACTGTGTTAGCAGACATGCATAGTGTAGACTATAAAAGTAATGACAAAGAAAAAAATCATGAGACAAAGATTGGTGTTTTAAAAATTTGCACAATATTTGCATTTGGGATAATAGGTTAAAGCATTAAGACTTTTATTTCTGAATTACAAAATATCACCTCTTTTGTTATTCCTACCTGGTATTCTTGCTCTCAAGACACCTGTCAGACCCTGTGACAGGCACAGATGACAACTGCCACATTCTCTCAGTCAGTAAAAACAGTCATTTAAAGAAAAAAAACAAAGAAATGAAAAATAATGAGCAGTGATGACTGTTTTACTTCTATTATGTTGTGTTTTAAATTTTATTTCCCTTTGATCTCAGGTAGATTGTGTGTGTTATGAAGCATTATTGTTTTGCTGATCATCTGAGAGAGCCTGCACCTGCCAGTTATTATAGTGAAGGAAGGAAGACTCACACCCAGGTTCTGACAATCAGTGCATATTTTTATCTTGTGTTTACTCAGCCAAAACCATCAGTAGTTTGGCTCTATTCATAAAAATCACAATTTGTATACTCTGAAGTATTGGTATAAAACACTATCCCTAACAGGCTTACATAAGTAAGATCAAATAAAAAAATTAAAGTCACTAAAGGGCAACATTTTCACAGGTGTCCTCTAAAAGTACTGAATTAATTATCTCTACTTAATAATATGCATTGGATTTATGAATATTTAAGGAATATAAGAAAAAATTATAAAGTTGAGGATGAAAAACCTTTGTAATCATCAATATATGATTTTTCTATTGTAATTTACTACTCTATCCAGTTTGTAGCTTTATAAATAACAAAACATAAAGAAATAATTTCCAATTATTTCTATAGAAGAATAATTATAACTTAACACTTTTTGGAACATCTTGAATAAAAGGAATTCTCTCTGGCTTGTATTAATATGATCCTAATAAATGTTCCCTGAAAAGGATGCTTAGCCTAGTAGAAAACCAGAGATCTTCTTTGTGCATAAATGTCTGTTTTGTTCTCATTTCCCATCTGGTCCCTTTGGCATCATCACATAAATTACAGAGAAGAAGAATCTTCATGTATAACTTCTGTGTCTTCTAGTTTTGGTAAAGGACAAGGCAACTCACTATGTATCTAGATCTTTTACACTATATGAATAATTTCTTTTATGTGGGCATTTTGCTCATGCCTAGAATACTTATCTTGTATATGTGTATGTGTTCATACATATATGTACATGTATATGTGTAAGTTTGTGTGCATATTTATAACAAGGATAAGGAAAGTATAAGAGAAATATATTTACCGTCTTTTCTAACGAAATTTTTCTTCTACCTTATAGACAAGGAGAAAAGGAAAAGATCATACTGTGCTATGTCAAGCTCCAAAATTCTTAATTAAAAAAATGGTTGAATTCAGTTTCTGAGGATTGCAAAAAAGGCTGCTATGAGCATAGTACAGCATGTGTCTTTGTTATATGGTGGATCATCTTTTGGGTATATGCCCAGGGGTGATATAGCTGGGTCTTCATTTACAGCTATTTTTAATTTTCTGAGAAACCTTCAGATTGATTTCCAGAATGGTTTTACAAGTTTGCAATTCCACCAGCAACAGAGGAGTACAGTGTCTGTTGCCTGACTATGGTACCTTTTCCCAAAGGGCCTCAGTGAGGGAGGATATGTGCCTACTCTAGCAGAGACTTAATGGCCAGTGAGGGATGATACCCAGAGGGGCCCATACTCTCAGATAAGTGGAGAAATATGGTGTGAAAGTCTCTATGAGCGAAACCGGAAGGAGGACAGTTTTTATGTAAATATGTTAATTAATAAAAAGAAAACAAAATGAATCCTGTATATTTTACATCTGTCTAAATGAAATATAAAGTAATATATAAACATTAAAATTTCCTTTTCTCCAAAAAAAAGATTAAAACTTGAAAATCTGTGAAAGAAAGATCTATTTACTTATTTTTATAATTATAAAGAATATTTGTCAAATCTATTCATGGAACATAATTTCAGCCTAGAGTGTATTCCCTAAAAATATCATCAGGATTTACATGCAAATAGTAAGGATTCTCGTAGAAGAATTTTTATGTGTTGATGGATTAGACTTAAGAAAGAAAAGTGCCGCATGGATACTAATGTGGAAAACATGCATTTCTTCAATCATAAAAGTACAAACTTCTATTACTACTGACTGGTTATCATGCAGAAAACATTATTTAATTTTTTAAATTATCCCTTTTGATGTATACAAATTTTGACTGCTTAAACAGAAGTGTTGAAACAAAAGAGGAACAAATGTTTTTCAGAGAAAATGTGAGGCTCAGGAAAATGACTACAAAGCTTGGGTTAGGCACCTTTGATGGAAACTGAGATGTACTGGTTGGTGTGCTCCTATGGACCAGGGCAAGGGACTGGCTTTCATATGGAGGAGCCATTGAAAGAGAGCAATCTTAGAAATGGATATGCTGCTTTAAAGACAGTGTTTGTCAGTTCAGGCAATGTCCAATTCTGGCTACTGTGAACATAGAAAATTGGGGTAGGGGATTGAAGTATTCAAAGTGCAGTGCAGAAACTATTCTGCTATGCCCTTTTCATTGCTCATCATTAAATACGCTTTATCCAAGTGACTTAGTTAACATACAAATACTTAAATTAGCAATATATGATATTGATGGCTTATTCTTTATTGTACAGTTGTGACATCTGAACAATGTCTATTTTGTTTAAGGAAACTTGGTTAAAATCGTTCATTTACCAAGTATTATAGGGAATGGTTATCAAAGGATATTAGCTGTATGAGGGTTGCCCTAGTTTCATTTTCTTCCATTAATCCCAGTGCCTCCAATTATATGATATTTAGAACTAGCAAATAACCGTGAAGTGAATGAGTGACAGATATGAGAAAATAAGAAATATTTTCTTATATTTGCTATAAACTATGCCTAAGTCTGAATTTCTGGCGTATACCACGACTTTACTTTTCCAACTATTGCTGTGGGGCAGGTGTTACTACTCTTAGGACACAGTGGCAAAGTGGATTGTAGAATTTCTAATGAAATTTTACACACTGTGTTTTACCAGGCATTGAGACTTTAGTGATTGACTTTAATTTCTCTACCTTGAACCATACTTGCCTCTTTGTGATTATAGTACTGTCCTGTGCTTAGAAAGGTTTTTTGAAGATTGGTGGGGCTACTGCTAAAGGATATATCTTTCCAAAGAATAAAGTTATAAAATATATAGTGTGGTGCTAACAAATCAATTTCTCATTGCCTCTTTTACACTCAATCTCATCCATGTGTTCTGTGTTCACAAAACCAGCAAGCATCATATGGTTATCATTATTTCACTGTTGTGCTAGGGCAGCCTCGTCTCTCCAGTCTACATGAACCTGACTGTCCTTTTTGTACTTTAGAGTCATATTCCAAGGTCTTTTTAGCTGTGGGATAATTAAAATAATATCTTATATTATTATCATTCATATTGATGATGTCATTGATTTTATTGTTCTTACTGCTGATGTGAGAAACATTTAATGACTGAAGAACACGTAATTTCCAGTGTAAAAGTGGTGAAGAGAAGAAGTTGGGATGAAGACTATCTAGTTGATTGTACTGCAGCAAGAGGGATAAACTATGTGGGAACAGAAGAGATTCAGAGTATCTGATATACTGAGATTCTGAGCTCCCTGCGGGAATGTTGTATAGAACATTGTTGAACTCATCAAATTCAGGTGAGTGGTTTTAAGAACGCTTCAATAGCATTTTCCAGTGCCCACAACTTTCTCAATTTCCAAACTCATCAACTTCAAAACAGATTTAATACTCATCTTCTAGGGACTCACCATATTCTCTAATTACTAGCCATAAGCATCTATAGTTAGAATCATACTAGCCCTTAAGCCTTATTCTAAGATTCCATAAAAAGTAGTTCAGAACATAGAGCTTGATTTTGGCTATGCCCTGTTTTACACACACATACACACACACACACACACACACACACACACACACACAAATTCTCATTATGAACCACTGAGTATCCTGAAACTCAATAGGTTGACCATTATTAGATTTAACACAGTTAGTATACATTGGTACACATGACAATTATACATTTATTTAAGGCTGAACAATATGCAATTTATATGTATATCATGTTTTCTGTCATCACTGACAAGCTTAAAGTGTAGTACTTCCTGGTTATTATAAATAATGGTACAATCAACTAGGCTGTTCATATATTCCTTTAAAATGCTGACTTAAATTATGACAGATATGTACTCAATGCTTGGAACACTGAATGTAGTGGTGGTTTTGTTTTAGTTTGTAAAGAAAATTCCATAATGTTTTCAGTAATGCCTTTTCTAAAATATACTCTTACTCCAATTACACAAAAGTATTTATAGCCAGAAATAATTTGATAATACTTTTTTAATGAAACTGGAGTAAATACATGATTGTGATTTGGATTTACATTTCTCCGGTGAATGTTAATAGCAAACATTTTTTTATAAATTGAAACAAATATATTTAGTTCAATTTTATATTTTTAATTGAGATATTTTTGTTGGTTAGTTGAATTATTGAGATTCTGTTGAATATCAAGCTATTAAGAAATAGTTTGCTCAATGTAAAATTTTCAGATCATTTTTCTTTTGGGGAAGTTGTTTCTCTTCACTGGTGACTAATTGAGTATAAATTAAAGTTTTAGCTTGTTATAATCTCATTTGTCTATATTTGTTGCATTTTCAAAAATGCATTTGAATACATTTTGTTCCCAGATTTATTTATTAAAAAAATTGTTCTTTTTTCCCAATAATACATTCTTAGAATCATTGCTTAAAGCTTGTTGATCACATTTGTAGATTTCCTATTCTGTTACACGTATTTGTATTGATGGAACACTCTGCTGTTTTGTAAATAAAGTTAGGACATATTTCGTAAATTAGTAAAATTGTTTCATGATCTTTTTTCTTTTTGCACAAGCTACCTATAAATATGCCAGTTTATTATTTTGCTATTCAATACATATGTTAAATTTATTATTTTTTTTTTAGTTCTGTGACACTTCTTATAAAATGAGCAAAGACACCATTAATTTCCTTTATTATGTTCCCGTTGTATTCTATCTGATAACTTCTATTTTATAATTCTCTTCTGCCTATATTCTACATCTGACTATCTTTCTCTGGAGATTATAGCACCTTAATTAATTTAAATGGAAGCTATTTTAATCATCTTTAATTCTCTGCCTGATTGTTTCAAATCTAAGGCACTTCTTTAATGACACATTTTTGGCTTCTTCTGTTTCTTATGATTTTCTTCATACTTTTATAATTTTTTTACTAGCAGTTAGATACATTTTTAACTGTATAGACACAAAAGTATGTGTCATTAATTATCTAGTGTATGAAAGTTTTTTTAAAAATTCAAAGTATTCTTTAGGTGAATTTTATTCATTCTATTTAAGATTTGCCTTTCTATTAACGTTTATAATGATTTAAAGTTTTGAAGTATGTCTTTTTTTTAGGGTGAACTAGCTAGAAGAATGTAAACATCTACCATATTCTTGTCTCTAGTCTTCGTCATTTTTTTTTTTTAAGATGATTGTTCTACTCTCAGATGTCCTCTTTTGAAATCAATACAACGCTTATGTTTATAGAAAATTTGGTAACTAGCACAGAAAGTGGACAGTTTAGCATTCTCTGTTTTTTCTCCTTTTTTTTTTAGTCAAGCAATATATTCTTGATTCTCACATTGTGATAATCTCCCTCTGATTGATTTGCCTGTGTCCTTAGAGGAAGGACATTTCTTTTTATGTTTGTGGAGAAAAACGGGCAGTAGTTTGTGTTGTTTTTTTTTTTTTTTCTGAAGAATTACTGTCTTCTAGAGTAGATCAAAACTCCTCAAAAATAAATTTAACATTCACACAATTTCTTTCTTCTCGATCAAACAAACAATATGGGATAGCATAGAAAATAAGTGTCTTTGAGCCAAGCAGGGTAGTACACCTTTAATCTCAGCATTCAGGAGGCAGAGGCAGGAAGATATCTGTGAGATTAAGCCATTCAAAACTATACATAAATTTCTAGACCAGCGAGAGCTTCATAATGAGACTCTGCATCAAAAGTAGCCATGAAACATCAGATTATTATTACTATTTTTGTTATTATTTTAGAAAACTTGAATTACAAATCCTTTAGCACGTTTATGAAGAAATTGTACTATAAAATTTGTAAGTAAAGAAGCAATCTTAAATTCTTTTCTGGAGATTCTGGCACGTGTGTGTGTGTGTGTGTGTGTGTGTGTGTGTGTGTGCGTGCATGCATGTGTACGTGTACATGTCTATGTATATCCCTTTCCAGGAAAAATCACTGTTTTTTGTGGGAAGCGCGAACCAAAGAACATACACAGGCTGTAACTTGGCCTTCCCACATATATGTAGAAGATGGGCACCTTGATCTTTCCTTACACAGACTGTATGTATTCAACAACTTTAGTTGATGCCTTATATCCTGTGAATCAATAAAATACTATAAAGATACATACAATGGCACTATTAATTTATTTGTATAGTTGATGCACAAAATTGGATGTTTATAATTGATATTTGTTGTAGAGTTATGGGTCCTGTTTCGGTTCCACCATACGGCACGACCGCTTGGGGAGGCAGGACATGGGATGTTGTCATCTGTTTAGTGTTGAGTCATAGGGAAGCCCCAGGACACTGCTCAAAGGATGAAAAGCATCTTACTGGCAGACCTGGTTTGGGGGTCAGCAGGCCTAGTTCTCTGGCTCTTAGACATCCAGGCACCACTGGAAGCTTCAGAAGAGCTGAGAACAGAGTGGGACCCACAGGCTGAATCTAGCGCAGGGCCAGGGAAAAGGGGCAGTGCTCTGACTTGTCCTGCGTGAATGAGTCCTTGGCTTAATGATGGTATTTTGTGCCTTGCCTTGATCACACCTGGAAGTATAGAGGGGTTTTCTATGGGAGACTAGACAGCGATTTTATAGGCAAAGGCCTTCTCCATGGCTCCCAATGGCAGATCTTGATGAAAAGAGTCAGTCCAAGTTTTAAGGCATTTACTGTCATGGCAGAAAGTAGATGTGTAAAACTATACCCCACATCTAAGGGTCAACTTGAGATTAAATACCTTTTGCAGTGAGTTTAAATACCTTTTGCAGGGAGATTAAATACCTTTTGTCTGGAAAGGAAAGCTTATTGGCCAAGCCATCCAGGCCTTTAGGTACTTCATTAAAATGGAGATCTGTCTTGAGACTAAGTGAGCACAGGTCACAACCTTTCCTACCTGTGGGAAGCTTGGAGCATTACCCTTACATGACTGATGACCACAAATTTATGGGTGGCTAAAACTTGTGATGGCATCTGGTACTGTGGGTGGGGGGGTGGGGGGAGGTAAAGCTCCTATCCATATCATCCTGTCAGGGTCTCTAGGGCTTCTAGCATTAGCTCAACGGGGGGTCAAAGTACCTTTTGTAGTCCCACAATTTGTTATGATAATTTTTCTTGATTTAATTTTATGTGTTTAAATTGCAATCATTGAACATTGTCCATATTTTGAGTTTATAATAGGCATAAGAAGAAAGAACATGCTCACACTCATTTATTTTTAACTTCAGTCACCTGTTCAAATACTGTTCAAATGTGTTCAGATCTGAAGTGAATAACATGACAGAGACCAGCATAGGTAAATAAATTATTTTACTTTGTTCTGTTTTCATAGGTTTGTGCCATGAAATATAAATATTATATCATTTATACTTGTACAATTACTCTATTAATAGACATTATTCTATTTCTATACAGGAAATATATAGAACATGTCAAACCACACACTTCTAAGATGTCTCATATTTTACTATTTAAAGAAACCTTTATTCTGATCTCTTCATTTCTTCTAGTAGAAGACATGAATGTGCACAATTTCTTACTATTATTTTATGTGAAAAGTGAACTCACTGTTAAAGTCTTTACTAAAGAGGAAATAAATAAATTTAACATTAAGTTTAAAGGTTTATTTGGTTTATTTATGTACCTTTTAGAAGTGGGTATTTGTAGTCTGGACTCTAAAGCTGGTGGTTTTTCTCTATTACTTGACTGTTAACTATATTTGAAAAGGATTTTGATATTCTTGAGTAGACTGCTGTTCTTCATTTTATATTATTAAAATAAGTCTTAGCTTCTAGTACTTTATAGCAAAGTTACTATTCCTGTTCATTATATCTTCATCAGCAAAACTTAAAGGGCATGAATTATAACAATGATGTTTTCTTTAGATAAGCAAAGTTGTAATTAATGACATTGTTATTGACACTGCAGTGTGTTTTTAAATTTTAATGTAGTGCATTAGCTAAAATATCCCATAACAGAGAATGGTCACATCAACTCTGTTTAATCTACTTTCTGTTACCTTTGAGTACCTGACTAGCAGAGTACTTAAAGTGGAAGAATCTAGAGTCATGACAAATAGTCCTGAATACCCTTCCTACTATATGTTGAGTATCTCAAAGACATTTTAAAGTCTGTTGTCTTCTCTTTTGGGAAATGAGAATCTTTTTAGTAGTTTCTACTGATACTTATTATAAGGCCGAGTTAAAGTAGCACACTAAAGCCTACTAGTTAGTTACAAAGCATAGGCTTGCCTATAAGTTTGCTCTCAAGATTTCAATTTTGGAGTTGGCATTTTCTCACTGTCATCTGGCTTTCCAGCTACCATGAATAGCCATTCTTTCAGCTGTGAGTTTTTCAGGAGGGATACATAAAATCTGGCACATTTTCAATACCTTTCTGCTAGAAGATTACTAGAAAGTCAAAGATGCTTCAAAAAATACTAGGCTAGGGCTCCATTTTTATTCAGCTGACTATTCTATCTACAAAAGCTGAGGTCATTATGGTGACCATTTACTTGCATGAATTCTTGATCAACTTTCATATTTTAACATGCCCAAGTGAATCAGTGATAATTTTCTTAGTTCAAAGCATTTTGTAACAAAGGGGCAGTGTGGTAATGGCCACCTTATACAACTCTCCATGCTACTCTTGAAGAATATAAGGAAGATAAAAGAGCAAATTCATCCACTTCCTTAACAAAGAAGCATAGAAGATGTCAGGGCAAAGTTCTAAATTCAATAACATGCTATTTCGCTTATTAAAATAACCTTAGGTTGGACTCCTTATAGTTTAAGAACCAAGATAGGCTAGACCACCATGACTCTGTGTTTAGTCTGATGGCAACTTAGAATTGATATCTTTTCATGGTAGCTCTACTGCCAGAGCACTTGCTTGTGAATGAAATTGCATATTACTTTAGAGTTCAAATAAAGCTGCTTGGCAAATTCTGATAAAAGCACATGGTTGTAATTTATCTCTACCGTTGCTCCCTACTCTCTCTGGACATGATGGTGCTCAAACTAGTCTTCACCTAGTACAAGTTTCAACTTTCAGATTTATAAACTCAGTCAAAAAGGTCTTATTAGGTCCAGCTAAGTAAAAAAAAATGGCTAGTTGGATAGGATATGGATATTATTTTTATTTTGTTTTATGTTTCCCTACAAGCTAAAAGTGAACGTTTTGTGCTATTTTTTGAAGATAGGTAATGCAAAAATCAATAATAAACTGGATGTGCACTTAGAAAGACCTGTGATCCAGATAAGGAGGTGGATTTTACTTGAAAACTTGCTGAACCCTTTATTCTCTGAGTGATAGATAGCTTCTTTTTCTTACTTTCTTTATACTGGAGAAGAAAGCAACATTGAATCAATAAATAAAAAGCATTCCAGTAATTTTATCACTAACACATGTAGTTTTGCTAAAAAAATATTGTATAAGGAATGAGTCATTTTTTGGTAAGTCCTTTGAAATATGCTTTTCATTTAATTTGTATAATAGTACTGGGTTTCTACAAATAGCTAATAAAGGGGTGTGTGTGTGTGTGTGTGTGTGTATGTGTGTGTGTGTGAGTGTGTGTGTGTGTGTGTGTGTGTGTGTGTGTGTGTAGTACGGGGTTCATACTTTATCTGAATGGATAGATATGATATATAATGGGTCATATTGAGTTTAAATTCTCCAAAGGATCTAAGGAACATTACCATAGGAAAGTTGTTTACAAATTGTTATTTTTTACAAAATGGCTTTGTTTATTTCTTAAATGTCACCAAGATACATAGGTAATTCTGCTTTCAATCATACATTCTTTGCTAAATATAGTTCTCTTATTCTATTTAGGCTTCATTTTATTTATATTTTTAATAAAAAGAAGAGATTTCTAAATTCTGCACGCTGTAGACTGAAGCATATCCAAAATGAATAAGAGCATAAGAGAGAGAAAGATATTGATGTCTTTCATTCAGATATGACTTGGCAGGTTGTGCCTTGCTGTTTCCTGGTATTGGAAATTGAACACAGGTCTTTGAACTTGCTACTTTTTACCCAGAGCCTTAGGTCAAAAAGTTTAATCTTTTGAAGATTATATTTTTCATGATAGTTTTGAAAGAATCTAGTATTTGTCATTTAGATCCTAGATCTTGAGATGGAAATAAAGGAATTTAAGACACCACTGGAAGTTAATAGCTAGCCCACAGATCTGTCAGTTATATGACTGACATAACACCATACTGTTCTAGGTTTTTCTTCACCAAAATATTAATACAATTTTGGTTTTAATTTAGATCAATTATGTGGAAAACAAGAAACAAAATAATATAATTAGTAATAAGATAAGAAAATGCATGTTAAACTCTTGCTTCTCTTACATAGTCTTTAAAAAAATGTTTCTTTAGTCAATATTGTTGAGTTTTTTTCCATGCCTGGGTTTGTAAAGGTAACAAGATAATCAAACAATGATTAAAATTATATTGATAAGATCTGAATCTTTAACGACAGGACTTTCTTGTTATTTATCAGAATTATAATATAATCAACTTTATAATCATAATTTATTGTATAACTATAGCAATTTCCTGACAAAGAATATTTGTGAGTATAGTAGAGGATGAACTTTTCAAACATATACAACAAAATGAACATATTTTCCAATATTAAAAGTACTGTTTCTGCTAAAATGGACTAAACCATAGATTTAGGTTTAAAAAAAGCTGTAACTGCACCATAAATATTCTCACTAGGCAGATGTATCATACATATCTTAATTTTTCAAAATATGACACAACTTAAACACAATATACTAATGTTACTTACAAGGTATAGATAGAACAGATATAAACAGGATTTAAACTCAGGCTATTCTGAATAAGAATTTAATCATGAAACATCATATTTAGAATATGTCGTGCACACATCTATATACATATATATAAACACACATACATATGTGTGTATATATATATATGTATATAAACATGTATATATGTATACATACAGACCATGCACATGTAGATAGATGAACATATATGCAGCAACATACATATGTTTTACATAGATATACATACATGCATACATGTATGGTGCTTTCTGAGTGAAGGACATATAAAATATGAGAAGAAAAAATAAGATAATCAGATGACAGCAGCATCATTATTTGTAATTAAGATTTTACTGTTCCTAGTATCAAATAGAAAAACACTAGACTGCATGCAGGTAATCAAATAGAAATTCTGATAGATTTTATGAAAGTATTATTAAAATTAGCATCAGCTAAAAAGACAGTCATTATTCTGCTTTCTAAAGGGTCTGGCTTTTATTGTTTAAACATTTTCTATATTTGACTTAGTGAAAAGCAGAGTGTTACAGGTAAATGTATGAAATATCTTAATATAAACTCCTAAGTGCATAAATGCCTGTGTAAAGTAGTTACATTGCTGTAAGTGCTGGTCTCCTGGGAGGCATTTTCCATGTTTTGGCAAACGTACTTCACAAGAAGAGAAATCAATTTTAAGTAACCTCATTTTGAAAAATTAACATGGAGATGGAGCAGATGCCATTTAGTGAAGATTAAAATAAAAAAGGTTTCAGCTTATGAGCATATGTAAAGTTTAACATAATTTTGCTCCATGAAGAAAGATTTTAATGCTTATAAAACTGTTGATGAGTTGGAGTAACAAATTTAGTAAAGTTTCGTGGGCAGAATTTATAAATTCAAAAGACTCACATTTATTTGCTAATATGATGTATCATTAAAGTTAATTTTAAAATTATCTGTGCATGCATGTTTCTGTAGGGTTACATAAGTGTATATATGCATGTGGAAGCCACAAGTCAATACTGGCTATCTTTGTAAATTATTCTCCACCTTATGTTTTGAAATATTTTTTCCATTATCCTAGGACTCTCAAAGTTGGCCAAACTGGCTGGCCAATAAGCCACAGCATTCCTCCAAACTTCACTCCTTATCAATGAGATTACAGGTATGCGCCATAATTATTTTAAATGATTTCTGGAGATAAAACCCAACTCCTAATACTTGTACTCCAGGCTGTTTACCAGCTGAGCCACCCCACCTGTTCACTCTCTGTTTTATCTTCTAACATTGTACTAATTCATGTTTGCAATGAAATATCTATCACAGCAGAAAATGACATGTTTCCAGGATGCATCCATATTTCTTTCATTATTTCTTATGCAAGATAGTGAGTGTATCATTTAGTCATAAACTTTCTTCAGCCTGTGGCAAAGTATAGCCTTCTTCACCTATGTGAAATTAATGCCAAAAGTAAGAAGTTTCCCCAAATACTTAAATACACAAAAAGTTTTTCTCTAGCGAAGTGTCTCAGGGTACAATCATTTCTATCATAAAACCAAATGCTGTCACCATGCAGAAATTATAATTTACCTAGAGTTACTGTCTTAACAACAAATGTACATGTTTCTAAACTACTGTTTACATAGTTATTTTGGCTTATGTATATATACTATACCCAATTTTTGTAGTTTTCTTCTAAAAACGTGTTTACTGGAAATGTCTAACTTAGGTCTGTTTGACTTTTTCTGGAAGGTGCTATTCAGAAGTTATGTGTTCCCCATGGACTCTCTAACTGAAAATTGAATTGTCAAACTCAGTTCCTAAAATGTGTGTTAAAATAGCTAAATATGGTATAAAACAACATTGTCAATCTAGATGTATATGTCTTTGAGTCACAAAATTCCTCAAAACAATATACTGCATTCTTCAGTGTCGGTTTTCATGCTTTAGAATTTATCTGAATAAAAACTATATATATAAAATTTATATATTTATATATAAAATATATAAATATATTTATAATTATATATATTTATATTTATACATATATATGTATATATGTATATATACATATATACGTATATATGTATATATACATATATACGTATATATGTATATATTCTTTATTTTATCGTCTTTGTGTGTATGTGTGTCACTGAATACATATGGAGGTCAGAGGACAAGTTAAAGGAGGCTGTTCTCCCTTCTACCAAGTGGATCTTATCAGTGGCAAATATCACTACCTGCTAGGCCATATTGAAATTTGCAAAGCAGAATACACTACAGGTTATGAGGGTTTGCGGCCCCATGGGAAGAGCAACAATACCAACCAACCAGAGCTCCCAGGGTCTAAATCACCAGCCTGGGAGCACATAGGGAGGGACATGTAGGATAGGATGGCCTTGTTGGGCATAGGTGGGAGAGGAGGTCCTTGGTCCCATGAAGGCTGGATGCCTCAGTGTGGGGGAATTTGGGGGCAGGGAGATTTGAGTGGAGTGGGTAGGTGCACAACATCATAGAAGCAGGAGGAAAGGGTATAGGATAGGGGGCTTCTGGGTGGGAAAGAAATGGTGAAAGGGGATAACATCTGAAATGTAGCTACAATATCCAATAAAAATAAACAAATAAATGATAAGGAAACAAATAAAAATCTATTTATAGCTTAAATTTTTATAGTATAAATTAGTTATAAATTAAGAGAACAATGTTGGTCAATTTTATTTTTTCTTAAGTCAGAAAGCATGCTCATAGAGTTTGATGATACTTGCAAATTATTTCTGATTTTCTCACAAAATATATGTTGTAAACATTACAACTTTTCTTGTTGAAAAAAAAATGTCTTTTCTAATTGGTATTTGTGAGAGAAGCAGGATGGATTGCAACCACCTTATTTTTTTAATGTTGGATACAGGGTTTAGTTTACACAGAGTCTCTACTATAGAATCGAATAGAATAGTGTTAAGTTTTACACAGAGCATACTTTCATTATAAGAGAGTACTATAATTAAAATATACATTTTCTACACTTTTCAGTTCCTCCTAGGTTCAGCTCGGTTCAACATTGGTTTTGTAGGCAAAGATTAATTTTGTAATTTCAGTAGAGTTTCAAAAGTTAAAAACAAAAAAATATTTAGAAAGTCAACTTCCCTAAAATTAAAAACTATTTAAACACTTTATATAAAAAGCATGCATTGCCTCCTGAGAAAGTTTTTTTTGTTAATACTGTTCATAGTAAAGCAAAAACAGTAAAGATATAAAATCACTTTCTTTTGTCATTTTAAAAAAGAATACACATTATGAATTAGCTTAACAGAGAGTCACAGAGTATTTTGAAGTCAAGAAATTCAATGAAGATTAAAAAACAATCAATCCTTTGATCAAAGTAAACTGATTATAAATTAGGTTTATGCATGAGTACTGCTTTTTTACTTCTAATAGAGATTTTATTAAATATCATTTCATATTGTACTATATATTACTTTTTTACATAAGCTGAAATGTAAGGTCAAATATTCATATTAATGTATATAGTTATAATTCTTCACCTTTCAAATACATGTAAAAATTTAATTTCATTAAGAAATTAAGTATTTCTAAAAAAAAACCCAAAGTTTTTAAAATGTATACTTTTTTTTGACATTCTCATAGATAATAACACAAATAGAAATTACCCCAATTATTTTATTTTTGTGCATTTTATTTGAATATTTTGACTTACTTTATTATTCTAATTCTTGCTCTGCTATTAACTTCTAACAAAATTAAGAATTTAAATTATGAGATTATTTCGATTCACACTCCTGGATAGTTACACTAACAAACATTCACATACACACACATGAATACACACATTCACACACACATGCACACATCCCCAAATACATACATACAATACATCCAAACACACACTCATACATATAGTCCTAAATACACACACTCATGCCCACATATACTCCCACACATGTTGATGAACACATACTCAGACACATATGCCCCCTTGAACACATATACTTATACACACATACACACATACCTGGACATATTCACTCATGCACATACACATGCACTTGATTACATACATCCAAACATATACACTCACACACACACATGCACACACCTGAACACAATACACACATGCATAACATACACTCATACACATGCATACATACTCATACCCTTCAGAACACATACACTCACATACATGCACACACACATATACACAATACACAAACACCCAAATATACACACTTGTACATACACGCAAGCTTACATGTATACATACATGCATATATACGTACGTTCACAGTCATGCTTGCACACTAACACATACCCCAACTCATGCACTCACATACATATGCATACACTTACATTTACTCACGCACATACACCTGAACACACTCATACTTTCATATTTCATTTTGTCTCCTTACTATGTATCTTATTTCCTGTGCTGGGGATTCAACCCTGGGTACACTAGGGAATGTTTCACCACCCTGTCACATACCTAGCCTTCTTTTGTACTGTTTTTAATTATACAGATAACACACAACCGTTGTAGAAAATTAGAACATGGAAATAAACAAAATGAAAAAAAAAGCAAAAAAAAAAAGAATTTAAATCATAATTTTTCAGGCACAATCCCAGAAATGTGAACACTATGATAATTCATGTGACTCTACTTCCTAGATCATTTGTCACCTGTATTTCCTGTAGCATAGTGGCTAGCGGAGGGTAGCATAAAAGTGACTGGCTCACTTGTGCTGTTGTATCTTATTTAGGTAAACATATAATGTCTGTTCAATCCAATGTATGCGAACATTTTATAATTTGAAACCTAAAGTATATAGTGAATGCAAAATAGGTTTAAAGTAACCTTACTGCCAAATAAGTTTTTTGTGTGTGAGTTATAATGCTTACTGTTTTGTTCCTTTGTTCATGGGTCATAGATATTGAGTGTTCTTCTTCTTATAGATGACATTTGAAAATGGTACCTGCTCCAACCATCATAGGATTGTGTAAGTTAATTTTAGAAGAAAATTGCTACATGGGCTCAGAAATTGTTATTATTTTCTTGTTTCACGTCTGAGCTGTCATTTTATCATTCTAAAAGGAAGATAGAACTGTTAATGGAAGAGTGCTTACCACTGGCTACTAAACAGAGTTTTATTGTTGTTTCTATTGTTTGTTTCAATTTTAGGGTCATTAAGCAGGTAAAGGGAAATGACTCCTATATCAAACAATTTGTGAGATAGTGGAAGAACTACATGATAATTGGATATAATGTCATCTGATGGCAAGAATATTGGACAGCAAGCTGACAGGAGAGTCATACATCTTCCTGAAATATTAGTGTTTCAAATTCAAAGTAAATTCAGCCATATAATAGGTTCAGAAGGACACCTCCATATACCTCCCTACTCCACAACTGATATGTAATATGTCATGCATTGGACTTTCAAAATTCACAAGGTGGTATTTTAAGAAAGTACACTTATTCCTTCCCCTAAATTTTTCCATTCTCGCCTGCAATCATTTGAGTACATGCTCTCTGTCTGCCTCATACAAGTGACCTGAATGAGAACGGAGACTTGGTTAATGCACATTTGGATGCCCTCTCCATAGAAAACAGAAAAGTCACTCTGGAGTAACACAGATGAAATAACTTTAGCTTAAATAAACAAATTACAATAAAAACTGTAGCAATAACAAAACTGTGGCAATAACAATATTGAGATGATTAATTGTGGATTTGGAGTTTAATTAAGTTTACATTTGTCTCACATGGTATTCATAAAACTTTAAGATTTTTAATTCCTCTAATCTCGATGATCATTAATCATGGACTTTGTTATTTCTAGCATATGGAAACACAAGGGATTTACACTGTAACACAGTAAATAATAGAAATGGGCTTTAGATGTAAATATCTTGGACTGATAGTGTATACTTACAACAAGTTTACTTCATGTAGTCTTGTTGTTCACGGAAAATGGTTCTTATTGCACTGTTCAATGTTGTATTAGGTTCTGAATTATTGTAATGAATCCCCACAGATTTATAGCTTTAAACGCAAACCTTCATTTGCTCTGTTGATTCATAATATTACTTTATCACTCAGGAAAATGACGGCATCACCCAGGCAGGATCCTTCTGAAAGGTCAACATGATTACTTTTTCCTCAGCATCTGGAAACTGCGCAGATTTCCTGGTTTGCTTTCTGCAGTGCATAACTGATCCCTCCTTTGTCTCGTCTTTTGTTATTCAAACAACTTTTACACAAATTAAGATCTGCTCCTCATGGAGAAAACAGCAATTTGAGTGTTAAAATGTTAAATAAACTATGTCTGCAGAACTTTTACCTTCCTGGATAATGCATTCACAATTTCTGGAAATCAAGGCAGAAATATTGGAATGTCTTTGTGAAGAAAATTTGATTCTAATTCAATGATAATTAGTGAGGAACATATTTTGGAACAGGATTGGTGATTTTAGTACAGGTAAAAAACAGACAGGGTGTGCTTCTATTACAAGAATCTGAAGTAGAATATTTTGGGACTCAAGTTTGTAGTTTCTAAATATGGCTCATTCATAAACTAATTTTAGTTAGAAATAACCAGTAATTTTGAGTTGTAAAATAAATGTCTATAACATTTTCCCTCTTTCCCAACTTAGGCTCAGGGAACATTGAAGAAAAATGGAAAAAATCTACGAGAAAAAGAAGAATGTTATGAAATGCTGTGTTCTGCCCATGACATGGCAACTGCACCCATGAAATCATAGTAGTTCTGGTTACATTCACAAGACATATAGAAGAATATACATACAGTAAAATTTTGGACATAGATATGAGGAATTAGGGAATTTCTGGAATTTCAAGGTTGTTAGGAAAGAAAATATAAATTTTCTTTGGGGAATACAACCAATGTTATGTTGTCTATACTCTAGTAAATAACCTTACATTCTCACATATAAAGGCAACCTTAGTTACTGTATCAGTAGTTGTAATTGGATATAGATAATTTCCAAAAATGACACAATGTGTGAAGAATTGAGTAGAAACTATAACGAGTTTCTTCTTGAAAATGTTTAATGGCAAATGGTTCATGAATATGGCTTAATTTAATTCCTCAGAAAAATAAACTGTTACAAGATAAAATCCTGATTCTGTAGTATATGGATAGCTACTGTGATGTTTGAGAGGTATTCTAGCTGTTTTCTCATCTCATAGTAAAGTCATGTATTTGTAGATGCATGAGTTGTTTCTGTTAACTGTTAGTAGATGGTTCTCTTCAATAATGCTCAAGTCAGTAGTACACTTAGATCAGCAGTCCTAAAGTTTTTCTCTATAGGAAGCATGTGATAAACTCAGGAAAAATAGAGAGAATAGAGTGGAAACCATTTTTCAGATGTCAGAAATGGGCTTTTGTGTCAATAGAGATTAAACTATGCTGAATAATGAAATAAAAATGAAGTGTTTATTTTAATTATAAAAGATATATAATAGAAAATATTTTTGACACAGAGGAACAAGACTTTTTATTTAAAATATTTTTTATGTCATATGTTTTGATCATAGTTGTCCATACCATTCCATCTCCCTATTTACTTCTTATTCTCTGTCTCTCAGAAAATAATGTAAATGAAAACAAACAAACAAAACAATAGTTTTATAACAATGAAAATAAAAAAATAAAACAAGTCCACAAATAGGGGAGAATAAACAAAGTCTGTTTACTACTGGCCAACTGCTCCTGCGCAAGATCTGTTCTAAAGTCTGGTTTACATACTCAGTGAAGAAGTATGGTTTTCTCTTTTGACAATGTAGAGTTCTAATAACACTAACATTTTAAATAGTATTAATGTTTCAATTGGTGTGTGTGTGTGTGTGTGTGTGTGTGTGTGTGTGGTGTTTGTGTATAAACCATTAATCTCCCACATACTTAATAATTTCCTCAATATGATCAGCTACTAAAATACCCTTTTATTTATTGATTGATTTTTTTCTCAGACCTGTGGAGGAGATCCTTAAGAAAAGTCTCATATTTTTCAATCCAGTTATGAATACTTCCATGAAATGGGCATCTATTTTATAGTAGATTCCTAATTTCCAAAATCTGAACTTGATCAGCATATAGTTCTGTTATACATTATACATAATTATACATAATCTTGCAGAGATGTTCAGTGGAAGAACAATGACAATTCATCTAAAGCTCACAGCATTCAATGCAGCCCAGGTGATCATTGATGTGTCTGACATTCATTTGCTTTATTATTAAAGCCTTTCAGAACAAATTCCCCAGAAGATGTATTACAACTAAGTCACATAGAATCACCTTCTGACTTTGCAGTTAATGACATGTTACAGCCTTCAGACCATGTATTAGCTTGATGTGTTTCACTCATTAATTCTTAGGTAATATTATTATCTTCATATATATTTAATTCATAATAGGCATTTATTGATGGACAAAGATATATTTTAACATTAAGTAGAAATTAATAAAAAATTATTTATATACTGGCTGAACAAAACCAAAATTATCTCTCAAAACAGTCCAAAATATTTTCAGAACGGAGATAGGTGATGCAGACAAAGACAATGGGTAGTCATTTCATCCAATGCTATTTTCATTTTAGTTTTAAATTTTTGTACAGTTCAGGAAATTACACCCTTGTTTATAAAAATTCACTGAAGAAAGTTGGATGAGAACAATGTACACCTGATATTTGGCTAATGAGGCTAATGTTTTGATTATTTTTAAGCAGATGAGAATTATAAATGGTTGCTGAATAAATGATCTTGTAAAAGAAGACAGGTTGGATACAGATAAGGCAATTAAGTCCTCACAGTAAAAACTTAAAGGAATACTACAATTTTAAAATGCTTAGGGCAGCCAGAGGGATTAGTGGGTACTTGCAGTGACCTGAGTTTGATCATCAGAATTCACAGTGGAAGAGAACAACTGGGTCTCAAAAATTATTTTTTGAGTCCTGTGTCTGCTTTGTAGTGCACATGTGTCCAGTTATCATCCTCCCCCACCTCTCTCTCTCTCTCTCTCTCTCTCTCTCTCTCTCTCTCTCTCTATCTATCTATCTCTCTGTTTTTCTCTTGCTATCTCTCTCTTAGACACACACAGCACACACAAATAATTATACTAATAAATAAAATAAAATTAAAATATCATAGCCGAAGAATAAGGCAAAACAAAAACAACAACAAAAAAACCCTCAATACTGAAACACTTACAACCAAAAGATTTGGCTCCAAATATTTAGCAGGATATAAAACATCATAGCGGTTCCACTGTCCTGAAAATAACCCTTCTGAACTCAGTTCTCAATCGTAAACTTCAGGTGAAGGATCATGAATAACACACATTTTATTATTTTCTCGATGTGAAAAATCACTTCTATAACAAGAAGATTCTTCCCTAACCACTCTGAATTAGAGGCTCAGACATTCTCCATATAAGATAATAGCATGGAAACATAAGAAATTTTTATTTTAGAATATTTACAGCAACACTAGAAGGATTATTTAGAATTTCTTACTGGTAGGAGTAAGTAGGTGTTAAAATAGGGATAGGATTTAGTGTAAACATATTGATACAGTATTAGTGGCTAATATATTAAAGGGCATTTGAACAGACTTCTGATAGTCTCCCTTGCCAGGCAGTCTCTGCTCTCACTGTATTCAACTCTCAGCTTCAATCATTTCCATCAAAACTTTAACAAGGGTTATGTGGTACCACTAAAGTAGCTAGTATTTGTCCTCTGCTTCAGTTGCAGTTTGTCTATATTGGTCAGTTGCCGTGCCATACCAGCATCGAGTAGTTAGAGCACAATGCTTGGGTCATGCCTATGTTCAGTAAATTCATAGAGACATTGCCCCAAATCTTGGAAATAAAACAGAGTTCACTTGCTGTGTATAAATCTAAGAAACAAATAGGTACAAAAATGACAGTGGTCATAGTCTTTGGGGATTTTATATTTCTGGGCATGAGGCTTGTTCCACCAATTTGAGCACATATCAAATGTGAAGCTGGTAATTATTTTCATAGTGCATAAATTCAACCAGAGAGGCAAGGATATGTACTGGAGAATGACATAAGAAATAATGGAAACTTCATTACAAAGAATGTGGATATAAGGACAACTATAGATCATTTGGAAGGACACAGGGAGGAAGAAACCAAGTAAGTATTCCTGTAAAATTCTGGTGGGCACAATGTCATTGTCAAACTTAGCCTCAAAATTGAATTTTTTTGTGGTTCTTGAAAATATTTTCTCTAACTCCTCTATTGGGGACTCCATGCTCAGTCCAATGGTTGGCTGTCAGCATCCACCTCTGTATTATCTTGAAAAATCTGCCCATGGATTTAAATATAACTCAGTTAGAATTTTCTTTCTCTGTTTCAATTTGAAATTAAAATAAAATATCAACTTTGCACTGTAAGATATAGAGCTTTCTCCATCACTGTTGCCAAGCATCGGGCCAAGTTTCAGAGTAGAGCAAATTGTCTTTAAACAGTTGTACTTACTCTGCTTTACACAAACAGAGATCAGTGTCAATATAGGGAACAAAAATTTCACATTTAAATATATTTTTCTATGCCCTGTTTTTCAATAGCTAAAAGTATTTGGTATTACAAATCTTAGTTCCATGTAGAAAACTACTGGTCAGGTCCATGGTTAAGAACACAGGTAGTAACAAGGATCCTCCTGTTTAAACCCAACAACAGAGCTTCTTGCTTCTGAGCTCACATAATATATGTGAATCTAAATTCTATTCTTTTCATAGTTTTTGCAATAATTTAGGCTATAATTCATGTTAGTGAAATGTCTTCAATTTCAATTCTCAGAAAATTATTTCTAGTTCTAATTTAATGGAAAATACTGGTATCTCTTCAGTGCATTTTTACATTTCAAAGGAAAATGGCTTTAATTCTCTTCATTTGTTACAACACTGCTTTCCTGTGTGTGCTGAGTAACAGCCCAAGTCATTGCAGCCAGGATTTTGTTCTCCTGTCTCTTTCACCACCAGAGAATGTATTCACAGGAGATTTTTGTCTCCCTGCTACATTCTAAAGTTTTCACATATTACTTTTTTTTTTTTTTGCTTTCCAATTTAATTATTGACAGAGTATTCTCCATGGATTGCATACATCTTCAACATATCTTGTAAGCTGGGCAATAACTTTGCTCTTGACTATCTTTTCTAGGATGTTTGTTTCACAAATAGCTTCAGAAGTGAGATGGCATCTCCCTCTGGTGAGAAGAGCACATTTCTTTGTACCATAATAATTATATTGCCTTCTTTCATGACAAAGGTCAGACAAGCTTAGAGATCATTCCAACAGATTCCCTAAGCACTTTATTCTTTTTTTGTAATTAAATCTACTGCATGTGACACATCTTACCTGGATGTCTGCACCTTGCTCTCTGGGAGTTGAGGCTCGAAGAACAAATACAAAATCTGATACTCTGCTGATGCAACTTTTGGTAAGAATTAATAAACATTTTTGTGACTTGCCTCTGTATCAAAATTATAAGATCACAAATACACTTAATTCTCAGATTCCTCTTTCTGTTGGATGTGAACATTCCTTCAAGGTTTCAATTCATTTCTTCACAACCTGAATCATCAAAGGGTACCCTATGTGCATTACTTTTATTACGTCATGTGTTACTAACTCACAAACACAAGAAAGTGCTACTTCTGCAATTTCATTATTGAAGTATGTTTGTTTTTGTTACTAATTAATTAATTATTTAGTTAATCAGATGATGGGACTCCCTGGTGTATTCCTCTATCCTGACAAATCAGGTCTCTGCCTAATTAGGTGAACCCTTTGAGGCCAGAGGAGGCAGTCATGGAGTCTAAGTTTCATTTCATTAGTGACAAGAACTTCTCCTTCCCTTGTGAACCTAAGAACGCTATTCCCTTGAGTGTCTCTGTGGCATTAGCTGATCATTTCTTTAAAACTATAACTGATTTTGCACTTCCTATTTCATTTCTTGTCCTAGTCAGTGGCTTCTTTTTCAATAGCATTAGCAAGATCATAATTCTAGTTCTAAAGGAAAGTAATTGAAACTTTCTAATAAATAATCTTTGATAACTCATTAGCAACTTAATATCTCCAGCTAGACTTGTGCCTCATGGTGTAATTCCTTTAATCCCTTTGGCCATTCGTTATACATTGTTGTCTCTTGTATAAGTATCTTTGTTTTCAGCCCATATAACACAATGTAAACAGTCATATACTTTTGAACATGAATCAAATCAAAACAGTTTTGAAAAGGGTGATTTTATGATTGATTCTCTACATAAGTGACTCCATGCACAATTATTCAACTAGCAATTAACTATAATTACTGACAACGAAATCACGTACAGGAAACATCTACAGAATTTTTGTACCATTGGTATCACAATTAATTGTATAAAGTGTACTTTGGATGAAGTATTATAGGCAATCTCTAGATCACATAAGATATTAAGAGATTAAATATTGGTGCATAAAAATTATAAGAACTGTAAGGCTTGATTTTTACAAAATACAGGTTTTTTTCAAGTTTCCACATGAAAAAATATTCTTGATTTTTGAATAATTATGTTGAAACTTCCCACAACTATAAATCAAGTTATATTTTAATTTTTTTATTTCAAACATTTGTATAAATGTATTTATTCTTTTACTTAACATAATTGATTAACATCTATGGTTAAAAAGCTTCTGTAGAGCAATAAATACCATCACATGTACAAATGGGAAAAATATTTACCAATTATGTGTTTGGCAGAGGATTAGTATCAAGAATATATAAATAATTACTAAGTTTCAAGGAAATAACTCAATTTAAATGTGGTATATATCTGATCAGAGAGTTACAAAGATAAAAAAGAAATACCTGAGGAACACTTAAAACTGATTAACTTTCTTAGCCATCAGAAAAATTAACACTACTTAGAGATTATACCTTACCCCAGTCACAATGACCAAGATTATGGATATAATAGATATAGACAATAATATGGGGAAATGGGAGCACTTATCTTCTGATAAGTTTAAGCATGTGCAGCTTCTATGAAAGTTAGTGGGTAGGTTCCCCAAAATGTTAAAAATAAATTATATTATTATTTTATGTATCACATAAGTTCCTCTCTATTCTTAAAAAGTAGAAATTGAAAATATCATAGATATCCATCAACTGACAATTGGATAGTGAAATGTGATGTATTTACAGAACAAAGTATCATTCAGCTGTTATATAAAACAAAGATATGATGAAATCTTAAGGTAAATAGATGAAAGTAGAGACAAATGTCTTGACTGAGGTAACCTAGACTCAGAAATATAAATATTGCATATTTTCTTCTATGGGAGAAGGATTTTAATCTTTATGTGTGTATGTATGTATGTATGTATGTATGCATGCATGCATGTATGTATGTATGCATGTACGTACGTATGTACGTATGTATGTATGTATGTATATTTTAACCTTTCGGTATGTGTTTCAATTTAAATAACTACAGAGGTTAGATGGTTGATAAGTAAGCATGGAAAGGGGATCTTTCAAGAAAGTGTAAATAGTTTATAAAGAGATAAAGGGGAAGCTTCTGTTTAATTATCTGCTCATCATTTAGAGAGTGACTGAGGACAAAGCAATACACATGCTCACTTTAGTAAGTCTCTAATTGGATTATTGAGTAAACTAGCTGTGTATTTCTAATTCATATCCTTTTGCAGGGGGTATCCAAAATGTTCTTATCTCAGAAAACAAAAATGCCAAAATAAAGACTTAAGAGTGTGGTCCTGAAGAAAGAAAAGGTGAGGGGGAAAAAAAAGAATTAAAAAAAATTCCACAAACACCAAGAGACAATTTTCATTTGTGTTTTATGTACTTTGTTGTTTATTTTCTTGATGTTTAGGTTTTATTTATTTATTTATTTATTTACTTATTACTGTTGTTCTTTTTATAGTCTAGCTATTGACCATTGCTATGTGACGTTAGAAATAATAAATACGAAAACAAATGTGTTTTTAGACAAGTCTAGATATTTCCAAAACTATTCTCTTTTCAGCCTCTAGATGAGAACTCATTTTTTTGCCTCTGCCTGCTTGAATAAGTCAGATTCTTTCTCAGACCTGGGCTACTTTTCCTGTCTTCAATCACTCAGGTGAAGTTTTATCTTGTTACCGTCTTTTAAGGATTTTAGGGCGATTTGAGGACAATGAAATTAATACAGAATAGTCTGCACATCTCAATATCTTTAGAAGAATCTCAAGTCTGCAAACTGTTATAGGTTTTGAGAATGGAGGTGAGACTCTCTCTAAAGAGGAAAGGGAAGTAGACATTGGTGACAATGAAATGACAATTGAAATGCAGGCCTTGGAATACAGAGTCATCTTTTGTAAGTGATCACTCCTCTGTACATATCTGTGAAATGTTAGCTGTGTACCTTCCTGGTAGCACTGGAAAAGTCTGTGTTCAAATGAGGCTTGACAATGACAATATTACATTTAATGATAGTTGAATGAATTTCTGGCAATATGTAGAAACAGCTTCTGAAAAAACACTTTATTTTTAGATATAGGATTTCAGAATATAAAATAGGATTAAAGAATATAAAATTTGTTTGATTTAATCAAATACTAATCATTTTGAATCCACTAATGTTGTCATTGTAAACTTGAATTAATTCATTATTTAAAAAAATTTTTAATGAAAAATCACAACTTTCCCCCTAAACTTCTTATTCCCAAATTAATTTTTTACTATGAATATTATGAATCAAGACAGGAGAAATAGAACTTAATTAGTATTTGTGTGAGTTTTCAGGCTGTCTTCAAGACTATATTCAGTGAATTCCATTTTCTCAGTATCTGGAACTAGTCAAACAAACAGCACGTTTACAGCCACCATTTCAATTAAGCTAACCTGACCAATTTGGGATTTAATAGATGTACTAGCTTCACAAACTGAGGTATCTGTTCCTATAGGCATTTTGCTCTGCTTAGTTATTCAGCTTAGATATGTGAGAATACCCTACTGCCAGCCTGCTCATTTTAAAATACATATATCTCTTGGGAGTCTGAACTCAATCCTTCATACACATAATCCTTCATTTTCTCTACAAACATAAGAATTCTGGTCATGTTTTACTATTAATACAATGTATGACCACTTTCATTTGTACAATGAAAGGTCTTTAAATTATCTATTAAGTACATACATCTCTGTACTTCTCAAAATTTGTCACAAAGATCCAAATTACTGGAGAACTGTTTCAAATTGTCTAAGTTATACGATCAGCTTCTTTCATTCTTGACTCCTCCAAATCAATGTCTTTATCTAAGTCTTATAGAATTACAGAGATCACATTGCATTTGCATTGTGGGTGTTATTAACATCACTAGCTAATTCTCTAATAGTAAATGGAGTTTCTGTTGCTCTTTTTATCTCATCATTTAATTGTGATTGGCAGGAGTCACAAATAGAATGATGACAGAGAACTTACAATTCTCTGGGTTATCTTGGAGAATACTGAGATCATTTTTCATTAAAGAGCAATTTCTCAATTGGAGGGGAGCTTTCTAAGCCACCGTAGGTGCACATAAGTAAATAAGGAAGTGGCTTTCATCACACACTCCTATAATTTCATGAAAATTGGCACATGTGTAGGTATATAGAACTACTGTCCTGAAAAGCTGTTTCAAAAACCCTATTTTATTTACTGTCCTCTTAGCTTTTATCCTCAACTTTTCTCCCTTTTAAGTAAAACCACATATATCAAACTGCCATTATATATCAGTGTGTTTTGTTAACAAATTTTAATATAGTTTGTAAGCCATGTGCATGTCTCTTAGTGAAAATATACAGTCACATGACAATTTGCAGGAGCCAGTTATTGCCTACTATTATGGGTTCTGTGGATTCAACTCAAATCTTCATGTTGGTCAGCAAATGCAAGTACCCCCTTTGAAATCTCACCAGTCACATATTAGTGTGTTTGAGAAAATATTCTCTTCATTATCTTGTTAAATTGTCCAAGCTGCTGTTTGATGGCATCCGTATGCATCACAGTGGACTGATTTTCTTATTTGTCACCGTGGAATAGAAGGCACTATACTAACATGCTGCTACTATGTTTATTTTTTCAAATAAAATAATTAAATACAAGTTAGGCATCAGTCCCTATTTATCATTAAAATCATACATGTCAGGCAATGTTCAAGTACAGTTATTTGAAACAACTTATTCAGTTCTAGACTTGTCTACTGTTCTCAGAAACTTATCTTAGCTTCCTTAAAGTCGTTGATTAATTTTATTCTTTGATAATCTCATAACTTATATTATTAACATTTTCTTTCCTGTCTTTAACTTCTCCTATATTCTCCCTCATTGTCTCTCATTGTCTCTCATTGTCTGTCTATCTGTCTATCTGTCTCTCTCTCTCTCTCCCTCTCTCTTTCTCTCTTTCTTCTCTCAAAAAAGCAAAAGAAAGAAAGGGAGGAAGGGAATAAGAAAGAGAGAAGGAAAGAAAGAAAGAAAGAAAGAAAGAAAGAAAGAAAGAAAGAAAGAAAGAAAGAA
>JANHMN010000011.1:37578018-37618596 GCA_030674055.1 Rhabdomys pumilio | reverse complement strand
GAAAGAAAGAAAGAAAGAAAGAAAGAAAGAAAGAAAGAAAGAAAGAAGCAAACAAAGAAGGAAAGTTAGACAAGAGAAGCATGGAATTAAATTTGTGTTGTTTAAAATGTGTTGTTTAAAACATAAAACTCTTGAGCATGAGTCTTTCCTTGGAGTATGGCTGATATATAGACCTTGTGGCATTCCCATGCATGCCATCATGTTCTCTGTGAGTTACTATATGTAACTGTCATTTTAGGTTGAAAAATTTTGTTTCCTTAAAACTGTTAACTATTTCTGATTCTCATATTATTTCTATATCTTCTACTTACTATTTATTGAGGATAGATAGAGTCTATCCTCAGTAGACTCTTAAGCCTTGAGGAGGGCAGGCGTAATAAAGATATCTTATTATGAACTGAGCACATCAAAATCACTCTATGCATGTCCTTCATTTTGGTTCTCTGTTAATTACCATTAAATGAAGAAGAGGCTTCTTTGATAGTGTGATCAATATCCTGTTCTATGGCTAAAACAGTATATCATAGAAAGTCAAATACTGCTATAATCATTCAATAAACTAATATTAGTGGGCTTTTCCCCCTTAGGTCTAAACCTATCTAGTTTCATAAATTTTGGCCTCATTAAGAGTATCAAGTATGGATTCCATTTCAAGGAATAAACACTTAATCCAATTTCTAATATGTTACTCTTTTAACCCTCTTCTAACATATTGCACTAAGCATATGTTGCAAGGAGGTTGTTAAGATAGAAAGTAGGATTCATTACAGGGTGAGACCAGTGATTCCTTTTTTCCTCCATTACCTTGTATGGCAACTTTCAGTACTATGATTGACAGACAGCAAGAACAAGGATTCCAAGTCAGTACTAAATATTTTGCACTGAGTTTTATGACATTGGTATGCAGTGTCTTCGACAATAGGATCTGAGCATCAAGTAGTGAGGAATGAATGATAGCGTCACTAATAGCCTCTAGTATTTGGGAAGACAGTGATTCTTTATAACCAATGACTCAAAAAATTGCAACAAAATCCTGACCCTGTGGGTTTTATTTCATAGCACAGTGTATTTCTTTGGTATTTGTCTACCCCATCATGTAGTAAATTCATCCAGTTTCTTTTATCTGTGTATGAATCTATGAAACTTCTACTGTAGTAGGTTTTCAAATGCTATTCAAAAAGTTTTTAGCCTGCTCTTTTCTTCCCATTCTCTCCTCTACCCTGCCTCCCATTCCCCACTACTGTAATCCTTTTGTTCCAATCTCCTCTCTATCCTGAAATAAGATTATATTCTATATCACCTTCTTCTGAAGATTCCCTCCTCCTTCATTGTTCCTTACTAGCTAAATAACTACATAACTACTCTGTGGTAATATATCACAATTGTTTGTTCTTATCTCATTCACACTCATTGTTTCTACCTTTGTCCGTTTACCTGCAATGTTCTGTCATCCACAAATGCAGGAGCTGTGATGTAGATATATTCTTGTTTGCTCAGTTCCTCATAACCTTTTTAAAATCTAATTTATCTATTATTTTATGTGCATTGGCATTTTGCCTGCATGAGGTCTTTGTACATGTGTCAGATCTTAAAGTTACATGTAGTTTTGAACCTTGTGGGTGCTTGGATTTGAATCCCGGTCCTCTGGAGGAAGCGCTCTTATCTACTCAGCCATTTTTACTGTATCCAGTTGTATTCTTCTATGTGGTTTCCACTTGTTATAAATAAACGCTTTGTTGATGAAGGGTGATAGCTACACTTATCTGTGTTTATGAGGATAAAGTCTAGAGTATAGTAAGGGATTATGCTGGTCTAGTAAAGTGGTAGTAGTAGATTCTTTTCTAATATTTATGGCCTTCCTAACCCTGAGAAGTTGACTAGTTTTCCAGTTGCAGATATTATTTTCCTTCTGCTCAATGGGCCTTACATCCATTTAGACAGGGTTTGGTTACCACTGACATGTGAGTGCCTCTGTTTTCCTTCTACATATATCTTGCCATGGTGGTAATTGTCTGGTTCATAGGTGTTGCTATGTTCTGTTGCTATAAGGACTGATCAACTATCTTCATTCTTTGGCATCTTGCATAATATTTTCAGGAACCATAGAATCTACACAATAGCAAAGGCTTTAATTTCAAATATAGTAGTCCTGTGTCTTCAATATGTAGCATCTTCTGGAAAATATGTCTACCATCAATCTATGAGAGGCCACCAAGGCAACACACATAATCCATATCATGTTGGGAGTCACTTGGATTATGGTGATCTCCTTTGAAAGAAAGATTATCTTGTTTGGTATACAAGGTTTGTTAGTCTATAGTTCTTTCTTAAGTCTGTTACTCAACTTTTTAAAGATCTAGACATACATACACACATACACACATGTATACATACATATATGTTTTGTGTATAATTTTAGATAAATATAAAATAACATGATTCTCTAAGACTTTATCAAACATTCTTGTTACTGTTTTTTCCTTGTCCTTCTTTCTTCTTCTATATTGACCTCCATCCCCCTTCCCTAAGTTGGAGTTGTCTATCTGCTGTTTTGTCTACCTCTTTATATCATTGGTATCTTTCTGTTTTTCACCCAAACAGTTTTTCCTCCCTTCAGACTTTTTGAGTGAGTCCATGTTGAATACACCATGTGAAAATTTTAAGCTAAGAATTGCAGAAAAGAGAGTACATGTGATATTTTTTGTCTTTGTCTGCATGACCTAATATAATATTTTCTAAGTTTATCTATTTACTTACAAATTTTCATATACACACTGAATGAAAAAAATTAGTAAAAAAGAACATGCCTATTCCTACGAATGGTGGAAAAGAATTTTTATTGTTTATATGACAGAGAGCACAGCCAGAGGCAGAGATATTTGGGAGAGTCAAAAGCATGGCCCATGATCTGGGACAAATGAAGAGAGAGGAGAAGGGAGAGGTGAGAAGTAGCAGAGCAAGAGGCCAGGAGGGAAAAAATGTTGGGTAAACAAAATGGCTGGATTATATATGGAAAGGAGAAAGGGAAGTCCAGTTCCTGGGCTGGAAATGTTTAGGGTAGGGTCAGAGTATGCCAGCTTTTGCCTTTAACAGTTAAGGACTGCAGGGTGCTAGGAAAACCTGGTGACCAGATCTAAATTGGCAGCCCAGTTAGCTATTTGTCCAGGGTTTGAGACTTCATACGCACAAGTAAACAAACAAGACTCAACTGATTGTATGTTTGAATATTTTAAATATTTGTATGCGTGCTCATGCACCTGTGTGTGTGTGTGTGTGTGTGTGTGTGTGTGTAATACTAATAATAAAAGATAAAGAGGTTATCAACTTGAGAGAAGATGGCAGGAAGTGAGTTAAAGAGTAAAATTAACCTGTAAGGTCTAGCTTCCCAAGGACAGATAACTTCCAGGAATACTGAAGGCTGTTTTTCACATAAGATAAGAAATCATGTATTTTTACCTCATAAACAAGGTTGGTTGTCCTATTTGCACAGGCTATACCTGATCATACATAGGCAGCCTTGTCTAACTGGATGAAGGTGGGAAATACCATAACCTTGTGCCTTTTGTCTCTCTGAGCACCTTCCTATACAAACTCAGCTCTATTCTCTGGGAAAACTAGGTATGCATTGACCAGTGTCCATCTTTTTGGTGAGTAAATAAGGCTTGTTTTAGTTGGACAATTGTGGACTTAATCTTTCTTCTCTTAATTTTCATGTTTAACAGGGGCTAGAGGTAGAATACAGGATGAACTAATATAATTCTATTTTATTTAAAATATATTAAAACTAAAGTGAGAGTCATAAAATTTTATTTTTTAATTGCAAAAAAGAATTGCAGTGTACCTCAAAAATTTGTACTCTAGTGACTGTGGATATCTCTCATCTTCACAAAAAAAGCTTTAGGATAAGATTTATTTCCTAGTAGAAGTTATTGATGGTGTGCCCTGTTTGATAATTGGTACAGACCCAGAAAAGAGTTTGAGTTCAGTGAAATGCCCCAGTTTGCTTTTCTGATTCTTTGATAAAATACAACTTATAAAATAAAACCTCCAAAAAGCAACTTGGAGATGAAAGGTTTTATTGGGCTTACAGGTTACAATTCTTCATCAAGGAAAGGCAAGACGGGAACTTGCAGTAGAAACCCTTGAGGGATGTTGTTTACTGGCTGACTCCCAGGTTCAATTTCAGCTTTCTCTTTCAGCTTTTTCACAACAAGCTCACTTTCCCAGAGACTGGATGCTCTATGTCAATTAACAATCAAAACTATGAGCTTAGACAGACCAAAGGCCAATAGAAAAGAGACAATTTCTTAATTGAAATTTCTTCTTCCCAGGAAATTATCAGACTAAGTCGTTCAATTATGGATGGAAATTATCAACCAATTCTAGCCATCACAGATTTTTTTTTAATTATTACTAGGACAGCCAAGAAGAATAGGTCCATTGGATTGTTTGTTTCATAAGAATTCCATAAGAGTTATAGATGGGTCATTCTAAGCACTCAACAAGCAAATTTAAAGAAAGAGTAAAATGGCCAGCTTGTAATAATCTTACACACTGTAGACAAAATTTTATTTGGTAGAACTATAGTGAATGTTTTCTATATTACTGCAGATGAAAAAACCTTTTTAGGAAGATTAATTAGGCTCTTCTTTATTCAGCTTATTGTATTACCCATAGTCTTAAGGGAAGGAGTTCAATTAGCAGATAATTGCTGTAGCCTTAGGAAGATCAGATGGTGTCTTTGATTAAAGCAGAAGAGAGTGAGTCTGGAAGAAGTACAGGACATTTATTTAAAACTTCACAAAAGAAAATGGTCAAGACTTGATAAATGACTGGAAGAGGGGTGTGCAGGAAGAACAACAGATAAAGTTTCCACAGAATCATCCATAATTGAACAACTTAGTCTGATGAGACTCATGGAAGTGTAAGCTCAATGGTTTGATTCAATTATTGTTCTTGCAGTGTTGGTACTGTGTGCATAAGGAAAATAATAAAGATAATAGATTTGGGGAGGTAACTGAAGTATTTATGCAGGAAGAGTAGCTAGAAATATTTGTATTTTGAAAATGAGGTCAGAAAAGCAAAATAGGTTACGGGAAAGTCTTTATTTAGTATGAAATTAATATAGTTTCATATTGATTTGAGTCTTAACGATTTGCCTCAAAATATGTATCAACATTACATCTCAGGTTTATCACTAGAATTTATTTTGTTAATGTTAGTATAAAAAACAAATATGAAGTAGTGACATCACTACATACACATTTAATAGGATACTTATTGTTTCTAAATATTTAAGAGGACAACAAAGAATACGTATGAACATGTATAATCAATTTTTCAAAACTTTAAAAGAATATTTGTAGATATTTTTCCTCATTTTGCTTTATTTGGACTTTCAGATTATTTTTCCCATCTACTAGTCTTTTGGTTGTAAATTTCAGTTTTTGTTTTCATGGCTTTTGGATGGGTCTTGCATATATTTTGTTATTGTTGGTTGATGGTTTGTCTTTGTTGTTGTTGTTTGATGGTTTGTCTTTTTTTTTTAAAGACAGAAAAAGCATGGAATTGGTTAGGTTGGGAGGTAAAGAGCATCAGGAAGGAGCTAGAAAAGAGGTGGGGAAGAAAAAAAAGAGAAGCTTTGGAGAGTAAAAGAAACAGTAACTAAAAGATAATGAGAATAAAACTCAAATGAGGAGGACTGCTCTGGGATGACTGCTCAGAGAATGGTTCAACGACAGATGTAGTTACTGAGATTAAAAAGCAAACGAAGTTTTTGATCAAATTTATTTTTATGTTTGACATTACAATGGATTAAATTTAAAAATACCAAAAGGAATCATATTTCCAGTCTATAGGATGTCTGAAGATAGAGATAATTTTTTGTGATTGTATAGAGCTCATGTTGCTTCTGAGATGGAAACTAAAGGATTTTGTTTTGATTTTGTAAAAGAGATGGTAATGGATATGTGTACAATGCATTCAGTTTTCTAATTGAAAGCATGAGTGAATGAGTTGTCACAACTAAATTTGCATCCTTAGAATGTATCAGCATTGAGCCTTCTGTCATTCAGAGTAGGCAATAAAGAGAATTTCAAATGGAGAGCTTTGTAACAGAGTTTATATTTTTCACAACAGCACATCTTAGTGTTGAATGGAGTTCACAAAATAAATAATTATTTAAGCATTATTTATTGAATGTTATAATGCTCTCATAACACTTTTAATTTTCTTTTTTCTAATTTTGTGTTGATAAAATATATTATAATAATCAATTGTCTGTATGACCTATCTATTTTGTTAACTAACTTAATTTTAGTTTCTTAGTAATATGAACAATCTCTTTCATAGATAAAAGCTGACATACATAGTTAGAATATTAAGAAGATAGAACTTTATTTTAAACAGAGTTTAAGGCAAGAAGGTACTAAAGAAACTAAAGAAAAATTGTGTGCTAATACACTGTACTATATTATATGTAATATATAATATAAAGTACTGCAAAACTCTCTTTTGATTATATACTAACATGACCTTAATTAACATTAAGTTCTATATCAAAAGTCATCATATAAATTAAACAAGATAGCAACAAAGAGTCTACACCCAAAGTGCATTTGTTGTTAGAATTATCACAGTATTTCTATAAAAGATAAGGAACTAGGGTTTTCCATGAAGCTATCTGTAATTTAAATACACTGGAATGCCTCAAACAGCTATGACCAAGGTATGAAAGTAGGTATTCTGAATCATGTTCCTTCAGATATCTATGTTGCTTGGATTCCAGGACACACTATGCAACCATGCACATATGCCAACAATTTTTGGATAATGATTTTCAAAGCTAGAGAACTAGGATGCTTGCTACAAGCAATGACCAACAAATTCTATCTACTACTAGGCTTCATCTGCTTTCAATAACAGACTGGAGCTTGGAAAAGAAAACTGAAGGATGAGTTACTCTCTTTGATATTCCAAAGAGCTCATGCATACATATTCTCTGTGCTTTCAGGTAGGAAAGAGACTACTGATTGTATGATCTTAAAATTAGAATTAGTGAAACAAAATGTTTAATTTTAAATTAAATACATGGCTAGACTTCTAATTATTTATTCCAGATATTAATATGACCTGTTATTTTATTATTTTTATTGTTTTATTATAATATAGTTGAAAATAAAACAATTTTAAAATAACACACAAAAATTAAAAGTAAATTGTGAATAGAACTCTAATTATAGCTACTGCACATTTCTTGGTTTCTAAATTACTTTTCAGTATTCTATGGCTCTTTTTAGAAAATCTTTAAGAAAGAAATGTCTGGGATGCAGTGTTTTTCGCTGTGGTTCACATCATCACACACGTATCAGTTAAATCTCTCTACTCAGTGTAATTTCTGCATCATTTTCCTCATGCTTCTTTCCTAAGTCAATGCTTATCTGGCCTCTGTTCTCACATGGAATTGAGCAATCATTTTCTAATGAACTTCAAGAAGATATACTCTTACAAGTCTAGTTATCCAAATTTTCACCTCAAATCTATGCTATACTATTGTGTCATATTATCTTTTGCTTAAAAATATGTCCACTGCCTAATAAATTCAAAGTCGAACTACAAAGATACTCTTAAATATGCTGTGAAGGAGTCTCCTCCTCTTATGTTGGAATATCCAGGTAAATGGTTTTCCATTCTCAGTCAATCTCCAAACATGGTATGTTTTCTTTGTGATTTCATAGTGGTAGGATATTACACTACACTGGAAAATGAATATTTATTAGCAAAACCTTCTATAGCAAACCCTCCTGCTGTCTTGGGATTGGAAAATAGAAGCAAAAATATAAATTCTCCTTCTCTTCCAGGAATTTTTGGTTTATGTGAGGGTTTTATAGACAGAAAAGTTAAAGTAGACTTGTTTGAGCAAGTTAAAATTATTTTTTTATAAGAATTTCTTTATTATATAAGAATGGCTTTTAAAAATGAGAAAAAAATTAACAGGAGAAACTGGAATACCCTAGAATAGAACAAAGTACTATTTCACACATGAAAAATTGAAAAGCAAAGTTATTATTTCAAGATAGAATTTCTGTTATGAAACATAATATGATGTGTGTAGGATTTTCTGGGGAGCTCATGGCAAGGTGTCCACTGAGAAGTAATGCCATATAATAAATCTGATATAAAGAAAGATTATTTCAGGGGAAGAGAGAGGAGTGAGTGCCTAGATAAAGGGTAGGGGCAGACAGATGGGAGTAGAGCCAGTAGGAGAGAGAAGGAGGACAGAGAAGGGGGATCAGAGAAGGGAGGAAAGAGAATGGGAGACAGAGAAGGGAGATCAAAGAAGGGAGAACAGAGAAGGGGAACAGAGAAGGAGGCAAAGAAGGGAGGACAGAGAAGGGAGGACAGATAAGGGGACAAAGAAAGGGGCAGAGAAGGACAGAAAGATGGACAAAAATGGGTAAATAGAGAGACTGGCAGGTACGAGAGAGAGAGAGAGAGAGAGAGAGAGAGAGAGAGAGAGAGAGAGAGAGAGAGAGAGAAGGAGGAGGAGAGGAGAGGAGAGGAGAGGAGAGGAGAGGAGAGGAGAGGAGAGGAGAGGAGAGGAGAGGAGAGGAGAAGAGAAGAGAAGAGAAGAGAAGAGAAGAGAAGAGAAGAGAAGAGAAGAGAAGAGAAGAGAGAACATGGTATTGAACAGTCCTTTTATTGTCACTGGCACCTGGAGGTGGCGGGTAATGGTGGCACATGATAATGTAAGCTGGTGATAGGTTCCTGGGAGGAGACTAGGAAAATCTCCTCTAAGGCATAGGTTTCTGCTTGAAGAATAATGCTTTCATCAATGTGCACATATCTTTATTCCCCAAGAAAAAACAAGAAATATCAGCTCTGCAAGCGATGCTATTAAGAACTGTGAAAGTTGACTAACTTATGGCCAAATATGGCCAACACAAACTGTAAAATTCAGCAATATTCCTCTTTATCTTTTCTTTTTAGTTATAGACTTTTGGTTGAGGAAGTAGCTTAATAGTGAAATACTTGTTACATTGTTATTGCATACAGTGTAACCAGTCCTGGAGTTTGACCCACATTACTGCTAAAGGAACAAAGAAACATTGAAAGATTTAAAAGTTCTATAATTAAATTCATTTAAGAATATATCCAGAAAGCAATGCAAATATCTCAGCTTTCATTTTAACCCCGGTAATTTGTGAAGTACCATATGTAAAAGCTACATCAGGGAATTGAACTGAACCCCAGATTCTGACCCAAAGACTACTCTGTACAAATCCCGAATATGATTTTAAATAATCTCACAAGAATAAAAATGCTTCATAAAAATACTGGCAGAGAGTGCTCAGGTAATTTCTGTGCATTAAGATATACTATATAATTATCGATACTGAAATTATTAAATTTTGTCACACAAATTATAAAGTCTAAAGCCTTCCTTTACAGCTTAGAAGGCAGGAGGCAAAGGGGAAAGAAAAATGGGAGTGGAAACTACTGCTTACTATGAATGTACATTTGCACTGCTGGTGTAAATTCATACCAAGGAAAATATGTAGTAGCATTTTTATTGTGGCTAACAGAATAGTTCCCACGGGATTTCAGTTGCCCCGCTGACCATCAGTGATTGAAAACAGGCTGGAATGAGAAATTACTCTATCACTCAGCATTTCTTCCACTTTAGCCCTTGGAATTTATCTCTGACAACAAGTTTTTAGATTACGTTGATTCATTTTGTAGCTTCCAGAGGCAGGTGCTACTCTGCAAAATGCTGTGTGAAATGGACATGCAGTGTGACCTCCATCTTAGGATCTTAATTAGTACCTTTAAGGTTCATTTTAACTGGGAAGCTCCAGCAATCATGAAAAATACCTATGAACCATTTAGTATTGATTGGCTGAAATAAGAAATGAAACATGGAGTAGAGTTCATTCAATACATATAATTTGTGTGATTATGACAGTTTAAGTCTGGTGTGGTCAAAGGTTTGAACAGTGAGCAAGTTTCTTCCTTTATCTTTTTGATAATTTACAAATTTTATGGCAGTTTTCTGTTCACATAATAAGAGAAAATTATCATGAATTTCCAAATATTCTGATTCCTTAATTGTATATTCATGGCCCATAAACCAATGTTTGCATACAAAGTAGTGATGAAGTGGGACAAAGTCCATAACCAACTTATGTTCATCCTCTGCTTGTGTTCATCCTATTCAGAATATTTGCACAACTCTGATATTTCTCTTTTCTTTCTCTTTTCATGCCCACAATCATCATTTCTTATAATAATCAATTATTTGTTTTGTAGTTATACAAATAGTTGAAAAATACATAGTAAAGCTAAAGTGTACACTTTGATCTGTGCAGTTGCACATAATTGTTGGTATGAATGAGAAATGTCCCCCTCAGACATGCAACGGCCCCCACAGACATGCAACAGCCCCCACAGACATGCAACGTCCCCCACAGACATGCAATGTCCCCCATAGACATGCATTGGCCATTTGATCCCCTGTTGTTCACATTTTTTGGGAAAGTTTTAGAACCATGAGGAGGCAAAGCTAACTGAAACCATAGAGGTCATTTCTCTGATTCTAAATCCTTTCTAGACTTCCAGTTTGCTCTCTACTTCTTGTTTTAAGATGAAGATAGCATCTCTCAGCTTCTTCCTCAAGCACAATGCTGCCATGCCTCCCACATTATGAATACTAGTTTGGAAACTAGAAATCCAAATAAATTTCTTGTTCTATTAACTTTATATCCTGTTTGATATTTTTCCTTTTCATCTTGATACAAGTTAGTGTTACCTGGGAAGAATAATATCGATTAGTAAAATACCTCCATCAGATTATCTTTTTAATTTCTTTTGAATATTTTATTTATATTTCAGATGTTATCCCATTTCCCCATTCCCCCCCCCCAGGAACCACCTATCCCATTCCCCTGCTCCTGCTTCTATGAGGATATACCCCCACCCACCTACCCACTCCCACCTCCCCACCATTGAATTCCCCCAAACTGGGGCATCCAGCCTTCAGGGCACCAAGGGCCTCCTCTCCCATCTATGCCCAAAAAGGCCATCCTTCCCTACATATATAGCTGAAGCCATGGGTCCTTCCCTATTTGCTCTCAGGCTGGTGGTTTAGACCCTGGAAGCTCTAGTTGATTGGTATTTTTACTTTCCCCATGGGACCACAAACACTTTCAGTTCCTTCAGTCTTTTCTCTAACTCTTCCATTGGGAAACCCATGATCAGTTCAATGGTTAGCTGTGAGCATCTGCCTCTCTCTATGTCAGGCTTTGTCAGACCTCTAAAGAGACAACTAGATCAGGCTCTTGTCAGCATGCACTTCCTGGCATGCATATCAGCATCTGCCTTTTGTGATTGCACATGGGATGGATACCTAGGTGGAACAGTCTCCATATCACCCCTCCTTCAGTTTCTGTCCCTCACTTTGTCTCCATATTTGCTCCCATGAGTATTTTGTTACTCCTTCTAAGAAGGATCGAAGCACCCACACTTTGGTCTTCCTTCTTCATGTAATTCATGTGGTCTGTGAGTTGTATATTGGGTATTATGAGCTTTTGGGCTAATATCCAATTATCAGTTAGTGCATACCATGTGTGTTCTTTTGTGACTGGGTCACCTCACTCAGGATGATATTTTCTAGTTCCATCCATGTGCCTAAGAATTTCACAAATAATTTTTTTTAATAGCTGAGTAATACTCCATTGTGTAAATGTACCACATTTTTTGTATTCATTCTTAGTTCACCAATAGAGGTGTCATTTTGTTCCTATGCTGCTGGATTGTTTAAGAAAGCAAGATGAGAAAGATATAGACCAAGCTAGTAAGCTAAGTTGTGTTTCTCTATGGCTTCTCTGTCAGGTCCTGCCTCTACAGCACTGCCTTGAATTCCTGTTGTGGATTCATTCGGTAGTAGATAATGATCGAAATGAATAAGCCAAATAAATTCTTTCCTTCCCAAGTTGCTATGGATCAAGGTGTTTTTTTTTCTATAGGAATAAAAAATAAATTAAGACACTATGTTTATAATTTTCTATCACAGCAATAAAAGTTTCTAGTATAATAGCAAACTATGAGAAATACATTTAACCTAATTTACTAATTATAGATGTAATTTAGTTAAAAATGGTTTGTCATTATAACTTGCCTGCTAAGTTTTAATTCATTTTAAATTTGTTTTTAATTTTATGTATAAAATTAAATGATTTTTTATATTGCTTATTGTATATATATTAGATGCATGTCTGGTAACCATGGAAACTATAAGGTCCCCAGGAACAAGATTCAGACATCTATGAAGCATTATGATATGTTGAGAACTAAATCAGTACCTTGAAAGTCCAGCAAGTGTGTTACTAAGTGGTTAGACATCTCTGTATCCACAGTAACTCATATGTGTGTATTTAAACCCTAGTATCATGATTATATTTTCTCTGGATTTTTATAAATTATAAATCTGCAAAAAATAGTAAAAGAAAGAAAGACTGGAAAAAATATAAAGATTATATCTACTATTGAATTGCAAAAATATTTCCATTTTTATAAGCAACAGAGATTGATTTCATTTCATCTCTCCAATTTATAGTTTATAGCACATTGGTAATTTTTGAGATGAAGCATGGAAAAATAGCCTTTGGCTTTAGGGTAAGAAATTTTTGCTATCGTTGCCCTTCATGCAACATTTTTCTTGCAACCATTCTGAGTTATTTACCTTTCTTTATTTTGTGTTTTCTTTAACTTCAATACCATAAGATATGTTTAATGTGAAAATGGTGATGGTGTAATACTATTTCAACAAAGAAGTATATTTTTTCCTGGTATAAGAAGAAAATATGACTAAAAATATAGGTTTTAATTAATCTATGTGATCAATCTTTTAAAACAATATAAATCAGTTGAAAGCATTTGTGTGAAATGTACACATACTGGAATTTGATCGGACTTTTCCATCAAACTAGTTTTTCAGTATTTAAGAATTCCATGCATGTTTGTAATTCATTTTAATCAAACCCACCCTGTTGTGGATTGTGTCTAATGAAACTTATGTTAATTGGGTCTCCAGTATTACACAGGAATGAGCGCATCTGGATGTAAGATTCTGAGAGTCCCTTTCTTCAGTTGGGTTTGATTGGTAAATAAAGGTGCAGGCAGCCAATGGCTTGACAGGAAGACAGAAGTGGGATTTTTACGATTCTGAGGACACAGAAGTTAGAAGGAGAAGGAGAATCGCCATGTCACAAAAGGAGCAAGATCCAGACTAGAGAGTTGCAGAAGAAGAGATAGCATACCAAGCAAGTAAGAACTCGTGAAGAACAGACCCAGTCCTCATACCCCTCAATTGGGTCTAGGGTAGGAAAGATGGAATAAAGAGTTTTGTGAGTAATGATTCAGGAGTGGAAGTTTGGGAGTGGCCCAGCCATTTAGCTCTTTAAGACATATTAAATGTGTGTGGGTGTGTCATTCAGGAATCCACAACATTGGGACGGACAGAGAAGACCACTGCAAAGGGAGCAGCTGGGAAATTTGAGCACTGTTAATTGCCTACAGCAACAACCACTCCTTGTTTCCTCTTCTGAAATCTTTCCCTCTTCTCAATCCCTGCCTTCACCAGTTTCAATGGTACTGTTTAAAAGTCCATCAAGTCCTTCTAGTGTTGCTACTATGTGATATGGGTGAAAGACCCCCACGGGAATATGAGCTGCCTTTCAGGGATCACGTCTCTCAAGAAATGTGACCATATCATTCAGCAAACACCAAATACTGATAGCTTCTAAGCTAGAATCCAGGTCAGCAGCAGCTGCGAATGGAAGTCCAAGGATCTAGCAGTTGCTCAGTCCCGCAAGGTAAGCAGGCAAAGAAGAGAGTCTTCCTTCTTCCAATGTCCTAATGTAGATCTCCAGCAGGAGGTGTGGCCCAGATTAAAGGTGTGTACCACCACGCCTGGATCTGAGACTTGCTTTGTCCCAGATGACCTTGAACTCCTTGCCTTGATCTGCTGGGATTCATTGTCACTATGTCTCAAGATTCAGGTCAGAAACTTGTCCCAACCTCAAGATCAGGATCACAGGTGAGTTTTCCAGTTTTGAATTGTAGTTCATTCCGGATACAGTCAGGTTGACAAACAGAAATAGCCACTACAATCCACCTTTGTCAACTTGGCACAAATAATATCTCATGTCCACATTTGAAACCCATCCTACATTAATGTTTGGATTATGGATGTCTTGATATGGCTGGTTCTGTATATGCTATCACAAACACTGTGAGTCAATGCGTGCAACTGTGTTGTAATGAGCAGCAAGTAATATTTTCTACAAAAATCCACTCTGTCTATCTAGCATAATCTTTCCCCTCTTTTCTATAATAATCTGGTAGCCTTGGGAATAGAGAGTGTGATATAGATATCATATTTCTTATTATCTGAACAACTTGTGAGTATCTGTATTAGTTGCCATCTACTACAAAAAGGAAAATTTCTAATTATAATAGAGAGATGCAGTAGTAATGTAAATATGTAAGAAAAGAACTTAGAGGAAACTTGTTACTATAACCATTAAGCATAATGACAATTCTGGCTGTTTTCTTAGAACATGTAACTGCAAGGCAGTTTTTTCCCCAGTTAATGGTGCCAAGCATGAGTCTTTTTTTTTTTTTTTGTCTTGTGAAGTAAGCTTTAAATCTCTTTAGAAAGTTGCTGCCTACCCCCTCAACTTTCTTGTTCCCATTACACATATTTTTACTGTATCTCTCAGATTCCATAACTGGACAAAACTGTTCTAACTCATTGACATTAGAAGCTTCCATGACGATGATAGATATTCAGTAGAGATAAAGCTTTTAAGGTTGGCAACAACTGACTTCTCTATTTTTATGATTCAAGTGTGTGATTGCTAAACCAATAGACTTAACAAAAAATTGTGTGGTGTAATCAATACTAATGGCAGTAACCTGTGCTATTTGGTGTGGGATCTACTGAACACTACTGTCCAACAACTTGAAAGCAGGTAACCTGTTCCTTGCACTGGCATGTTTATTTGATAGCCTATGGTTACCACACAGGGCCCTTTCAAAGTCCTTTAATGTCAGTAATTCCATCTCTCCATTCTTCCCTATAACTTTCCTGTAGTCTTATTGACCACCCAATTTAACCTTTTATATCCCACTAGACCTTTTCCTTCATACAACTTGTATTCTCTTCCCCTTCTCTTGACATTCCCCACAGCCTTCTATTTAGTTTCCAGCTTTCTATGGGTACTCTGTTTTAAAACACACACACACACACACACACACACACACACACACACACACCCTTAATGCTTCATAGCTGGCATCTAAATATGAGAGATATTATGTATCATTCCCATTTCAGCAAAATCAAAATATCCATGTTTACAAATGATGTGATTTCATATATCAAAGACTACATCATGAAACTTTTTTTTGGTTAATAAACAAATTTAGTAGAGTAGTAGGACACAAAATTATTATTCAAAATCAATAGCCTTCATATAAATTAATGACAAACATAACAATTATAAAATTAAAGAAATAAGCCCTTTTATACGAGCTTTACAATATGTCTTGCAATAAAGATAAGCATGGAAGTAAAAGAATTGTACAATGAAAACACTAAGACAGTGAAGAAAGAAGTTGAAGAAGCCAGAAATTGGAAATATCTCCCATGTACATGAATTGGCTAGGTTAATATTGTAAAAATATCAAGACCATCAAAGGAAATATATATTTAACACACTTCCCATAAATTTCCTATCTAAGTTGGGCCTAGATGGAAAATAATTATCTCAAAAATTCATATAGAAACACAAAGATCAAGTATGGCAGCTGAAAAGTCCAAACTCTACTGGAGCTTTCACTGTCACAGATTTCTGTTGCACTATAGAGCTGTTGCAATAAGGACAGCATGGTCTTGAGATATAAGCAAATATATCTAACTAATCAATGGAATAGTATTAAAGATCCACATATAAGGCCATAGTTTTATGGTCACCTAACTTTTACAGCCTAGACAACAGGAATTGTTTTTCCACCTTAATATCTATCAAAGTGCTGGTGTCTAGAATATGCAAAGCACTAAGATAATTAAAAACCACAAACATAAACAACCTATCAATAATTGGTTTGTGACCAGGCAGTGGTGGCGCATGCCTTCAATCCCAGCACTTGGGAGGAAAAGGCAGGTGGATTTCTGAGTTCAACCCTAGCCTGGTCTACAGAGTGAGTTCCAGGACAGCCAGGAAGACACAGAGAAAGCGTGTCTCGAAAAAAAAAATAATAATTGGGTTGTGAACTTGAAGTGGTTTTAAAAAATTGGACTTCATAGGTTCATTTATATGTCTGTTTATCTATCATCTATCTATCTATCTATCTATCTATCTATCTATCTATCTATCTATCTATCTATCATCTATCTATCTACATACCTACCTACCTATCATCTATCATATATCTATCATTTATGTATATATATAATATATTACTATATACATATAATATATTATTACTATATTATATTATTATATTAATATTATTATTATATATAATATATATGTATATATCTTTGCCTTTTGTAGACAAATGATTATTTCTCAATTAAACATTTTCTTTAAACACAAGGAGTAAATTCCAAGTCTTCATAAAGATGAATAAAAAATGATATCTCTCAAGTATAGCCTGTGTAATCACTGTGTCTTTGGTAACTATTGTCATTTCCTGTTTAATATCAAAACCACTATTTATTTAAAAATCATGCCATTTTCTTTTTTGTTTGTTTGTTTGTTATATATTTTATTTATTTACATTTTAGATTTCATCTCCTTTCCCCATTTTCCTTCCCTAGAAACCCCCTATCCCACCTATGACCTGGTGTACCCAGAGCTGTCAATCTAATTTATAAGATTACATCATCAGATTGAAGCAAGTTTTAAGTATGAAACAGCTGCATTAGACACATTTATTTGAATGCTTAGTCACAAGGCAGTAACACTATTTGAAAAGATTAAAAGAATTAGGAGGTATAGAAGTCTTGGATGAAGTATGTCAATGTGTTTTAAAAGCCCAAGCCAGACTCAGTGTCTCTTTGTTTGTGCCTATGAATCATGGTATAGTTCTCAGCTATTTCTCTAGTTTTGTATGCATGTGGCTATGCCCCCAAACATAATAATAATGGTCTAAACTTCTGAAACTGTAATCTAGCTCCAATTAAATGCTTTCTCTCATAAGATCTGCCTTGGTCATGACATCTTTTCATAGTAATAGGACACTGACTAAAAGAGAACTAAAGGCAATTCTCAAAGAGAGGAATGCTTATGTCTGATAAATATTTATTTATTTTGAATATTCAATACTTTGGGTCATCAGAGAATAGAAATTATAATTACATTGAAGTTTTGTCTTATCATTATCATAATGCTTTAAATAAAAGAAGATGGTAATGTACACTGGTGTAGATGGAGAAAGCTGAGGGTGTTTATTCACTGCTGGGAGCACAGTATACTTAAAGCACCATGGAATTCAACATGGAAATTCTTCAAAAGGCTAATGGTGAATGTAGCACATGATCAAGCTGTTTTCACACATATCCCCAAAGGACTCTACATCTTATAGAGATTCTTATTCATTCATATTCATGGCTAATCTTCAAAATAACCAAGAAATAGAAATATCCTAGATGCCCATCAAGTAATGAATGGGTAATGAAATATTGTAAATATATACAATGTAATATCATATCAATGTAAAGATAAATGAAACTTTCAGACAAATGGGTGAAGATGGAAATGATCACTTTGCATGAGGGAAATTTTAGGTGCCATGTCATTTCTACTTCTCCAGAATCCTCATTCAACAAGGAAAAATACATCAGGAAATATGTATCACAATCCAGGTAATTTTAAATAATGTATATTTTCCTTCAGAAAGTTAATTACCATTTATTTATGGTTTCAAAGTGAGAGAAAGAGGACAATAATAGCACTTCAGAGATGGCTCAGTGGTTAGAACTCCTTATGGCTTGTAGGGGACTGGAGTTTGGGTCTGAAACTCAAGCTGAGGAACTTAGAGCTCCCTGTAACTTCAGCTCCACAAAAAACAACTCTCTTTTCTAGCTTCTGTAGAAACATACATATACACAAAAGATCACACATAAGCACATATTTTAATTATTTTAATAAAAAAGAAATAAAATGTAATCTTTTACTCAAATTGCTATAAAAGTGTGTTTTCAAAATAGAAATAGGAGACAAAAGGAAAAGCAAAAATTGATAAAATTTCTTGTCCCATTACAGTCCCTAGGATCATATGTGTTCTAAGACTGAAAAATTTGTCTAAATGAATCCATAATTGTTTCTCTTATGTTTAATTTATTTCAAATTATCACATAAAAGGTTCCAAACCATAGAATGCTGAAAAATCAGGCAATTTTTGGTAGTATAGTTGATTTTCTGAAATGTTTTTCTCTTTAGATTTAATTGTATCTTGATATAATTTGAAAATTTTTAACAAAAAAGACTCATTGTTGAAGTGAAGGATCCTTATGCTCTCAAATCATTCATTTATACTCTTACACATACAACTGGATTTATTTATTTAATCAAAGATTCCTTCGTTGCTACTCTCAAATCTACTGTTTAATTGACAATAAGTAATTTACTTGAAAAACACATTGGATATAATAACACTAATATTCTTTGCAAATGTCTATTAGGAATATTAAAACAGAAAATGTACTTCTCAAACAAAGGTTTTAACTCTGAGACAGCACAAGCAATTCTCTAGTTGCCATGATAACTAGTTTTATTGTACATAAGCACAGATGTACAAAGCAAGGAAAAGAATATATCAAAAGAGACACATTTTTTATAGAAGTGTCACATCTTGTTTAATCCAAACATTGAATCACAGATGATAACTTTTGATTCTTATTGCCAACAAACTACAAAAGAGAAATTTTAAAGTTTTATGTTGAAGTACAAATTTCAATAAGAATCTTGGAAGTCTGGATGCTGTACTGGCTGGCTTGGATGGCATACTGATGCCTGGTGACTTTGTTACTTGCGCTCACATCGGCTTTTATTTGTGTGTTGAAGATATGTATAATATTTCTATATCAATATTTGGAGATAATGAGCATCTTGAAATACATATACTTAATTCTTTTCAGTAAACTTTTATTTATATTTCTTTTTCTTTTTTTTTTTTTTTAGAGACAGGGTTTCTCAGTGTAGTCCTGGCTGTCCTGGAACTAACTCTGTACACCAGGATGGCCTTGAACTCAGAAATTCACTTGCCTCTGCCTCCCAAGTGCTGGGATTAAAGGCGTGCACCACCACTGCCCGGCTATTTATATCTCTTATACTTCTCTATTTTCATTGTGCTTTGGGAATCATATTAAATAGAAAATATTTAAATACATAAAAACATTAAAAATCATAAACAAAATTTAAGGTCAAGTCAGAGGATATACTGGCTAGCTTTAAAAAGATAGAAAAGAAAATATATAACTCATACTTGATTTAGCTGCACTTTGAAATTATGTTATTATTGCTACAAAATATTTCTAGTCCAAATAATAATATTTGATGAAGTTTGTCTAATAGTAAATTTTCATAATAGTCTGTTCAACAATTTTGAGCACTTTTGAGACTTTCTCGATCATTATTTGAAACATGTTTCTTAACACCCTGGAAATTAAGAGTGTTCTTAGGAAGTTCTAAAGCAGAAACATTTTTTATTCAGTCCTAGACACTTTAAAAATATAACTTGTAGATGAAAGGTTTTTTTTAAATCAATCTGTACAACTCTCAGTAAAGAAAATTTTGTTTTCCTGAATATGATTTTTTATATAAAAATTAACATTTCCAAACTTGTCTGAAATATTAATTGAATAAATAATCTTTTTCTAATACAGATTTTTGATTTTTCTAATCTTTAAATTTACTTATAGGGAATCCTGTGTTCAATTGGGTCAACATGTCATGAGTTGGGAAATGATAAAGCATTTTGAAGATTTAATATAGGGCAGCTTCATTTAAAACAAACAATCAAATAAACAGAAAATCTCTTAACCACGTCTTGAAGTATTATGATTAAAAAGTAGGAATTTATATTTGTGCTTTCTATGTCATTAAGGTAGAATGAATAAGAATGATCACACAAACAAACAAATAAAAATCACCTTAGTATAAAAATAAACCTGATGAATAAAATCTATCACTGAGACATTTCTGCAGTTTAATTGATTATCTCCTGCATTTGTTTTTAAACATTAACCTCCCCTCGTGCTAGGAATATGCACAAAATTATAAGAATTCCTTATAATGTTCTAATTGAGAGGGCTGATTACTGTTTAAGAACACTGACATTACCCAGGAATATTTTCTACATGTCTAATCTAAGCTCAGCTTCAGAATCCCATTCTTTAGTGGACATTTTAACAAAACATTCATGTACTCATGACTCATATCAAAGCATGAGAGCTGCTTCAGAGGCATAAAGATATCTTGTCACTTACTACTTACTCCAATAAGCATCCCATTATGATCAACATCTGACAGTTCAAATCCACCCTTAGGTATTTACACACATGAGTAATGCATAATGGAGTGAAAACAAAAACATAGATATCTACATTCAGCTTTTTTTTTCATGGACTGAGTGTTGTGTGCATTGTTTCAAGGAGTTCTTGCCATTTTTGGCAGGTAGTTTGATTCATATCACCATTGTTAATATTTATGTTTATACAATACAAATAAAACAAGTTGGCTCAGTGTTTCCAAGATGAGCAAAGAGCAAATGCATTAGTCTATCTTCTTGAGATTATTAAATAATTCCTGAATGATCTTGCTGAATTTATTAAATGATCTCATTTAATATGATCTCATTGTCTTTAATATCATTAACAGCACACTATTCCAAATGTATAAATTTTTACATAAGTTATATGCTAAAAATCTTCTAATCAACAATTATGTTTTCAGAGAAGCCTTTCCTCACTTATGTGCATGCCTTTCTGTGTATGTTGATACTATTATTTTGGACTCCTTACAACATTATTATTTTGAAAACTTGTACAATGCTTAATGTCTGCTAATGAAACATTCTTTCTCCCTTTATTCATATGCTGAGATTCAATCCTTTATTTAAAGCATACTTGTTCAAATCCTACAAAATCTTTCTTAGCTACATGGATCTACTTTATTTGCTCTGCTTATCTTATTTTGAGCATCAGTCCACACTCCACTCTACTGGAAATATGTTTCAGTATTGTCATGCTAAGAAACTAGCAAGAGCTTGAGAGGAAAAGCATTTAGTATTTCTTCTTCTTCTCCCTTCTAAGCAGTTTCCAGTGGAGCACACTGCCTAGGATGAGAACTGAATGATTATTTATAAAACGGAATAGAGTAAAACAAATATTAAGCATGATCAAATTGATCAGCGTGGTAAACATTTAGAACAAATAATAAATTGGCCAACACTAGAACAATTGTGACTACTAAACCAAAAATTTCAAGTCTGAGACTAAAGGTCATGTTTGTATACTTCTGAGTATATTCTGCACAGGAGCTATTATGTAATACTTTAAAATTTGGAAGTTGGCCTTATTATTATCCTCATGATTCCAATGCATCTTACATCACTCTCACAGGGAACTTCAAGAGCTCCATGTCAACTTTCTTCTAGGTCTTAGAAAAAGGGGGAGTTATTAGAGCTGTTTTGTTCAAGGACATTTGGTTCCTACATCATATAAAATGTTTGCAACTAGGTTTTATTAAACACACTATGTAATAAATGGAGGGTTGCTGCTTTCTATATTTTGAATTAATAATAGATTTAAAGCCAGTGGAATTGTTGTGGAAGATTTGTCTCAGTTGACAAAGTAACAAAAAAGCTCTGGGGAGGCAGAGCACATGTATCTATTTAAATAAAGTGAAGTTCTGGGTAGCTAGTGAACTAGAGATTAAGGGAGATAACTGCTGTCAAAAATAAGATGAAGAGAGAGAATTGAAGACAATCAGAACTGACATGTGGTCTCTATAAAGACCTGTACATGAATATGCTCACATATGCAAACAAGAGCATACGAAAAGTAAATAAGTAGCTGAGTAGTACTCCATTGTGTAAATGTACAACATTTTCTGTACCCATTCCTCTGCTGAGAGACATTTGGGGTTGCTTCCAGCTTCTGGCTATTATAAATAAGGCTGCTATGAACATAGTGGAGCATATGTCCTTGTTATATGTTGGAGCAACTTTTGGGTATGTGCCCAGGGGTGGTACAGCTGGATCCTCAGGTAAAAGTATGTCAAATTTTCTGAGGAACCACCAGACTGATTTCCAGAGTGGTTGTATTAGCTTGTAATCCCACCAGCAATGGAAGAGTATTTCCCTTTTCCCACATCTTTTGCCAGTATCTGCTGTCACCTGAGTTTTTGAATTTAGCCACTCTGACTCGTGTGAGGTAGAATCTCAGGGTCATTTTGATTTGTATTTCCCTGTGACTAACGATGTTGGACATTTCTTTAGGTGCTTCTTTGTCATTCAATATTCCTCAGTTGAGAATACTTTGTTTAGCTTGTTCCCCATTTTTAATAGGGTTATTTGGTTCTCTGGATTCTAACTCCTTGAGTTTTTTGGATACAGTGGATATTAGCCCTCTATTGGATGTAGGGTAGGTAAAGATTTTACAGTCTGTGAATTGCCATTTTGTCCTATTGACAGTGTCGATTGCCTTACAGAAGCTTTTCAATTTTATGAAATCTGATTTGTCAATAGTTCACCTTAGAGCCATTGGTGTCTGTTCAGGAAATTTTCCTTTATGGTGATATGTTCTAGAATCTTTCCAACTTTCTCTTCTATTAGATTCAGCATATCTGGTTTTATGTGGATGGGCTTAATACACTTGGACTTGAACTTTGTACAAGGAGATGAGAACATATTGATTTTCATTCTTCTACATGCTAAGTGCCACTTGAACCAGCATCATTTGTTGAATATGCTGTCTTTTTTCCACTGGATGGTTTTGGCTTCTTTGTCAAAAATGTTATCATGTAATTCTCAGGCAAATGGATGGAAGTAGAAAATATCATCCTGAGTGAGGTAACCCAGTCACAAAAGAGTACACGTGGTATGGACTCACTGATAAGTGGATATTAGGCAAAAGTCTCGGAATACCCATGATACAACTCACAGACCATATGAAGCTTAAGAAGAAGGAAGACAAAGGTGTATATATTTTGATCTTACTTAGAATGGGGAACAAAAGAATCCATGAAGGTAGAAGTAGGGAGGAACCTCGGAAGGATAGAGGAAGAGGAGGGAAATAGGCAGGGGCAAGATCAGGTTCAGGAAGAAAGAAGAGATTTACTGACGGTCAAGCTATTGAACAGAAATATGTAGCAGTGGGGGCTGCAGAACTGGGGGTAGTCACTAGAGTGTCCCAAATACCAGGGAAGCAAGAGGTTCCCAGGACCCAACGGGGATGACTTTAGCCAAAATATCCAACAAAGGGGAGATAGAACTTACAGAGACCATCTCCAGTAGATAAGCTTGGCCCTCAGTTGAGGAATGAGGCCACCCACCCATCTCAAAAATTTAACCCAGAATTTTTCCTATCTAAAGGATATGAAAATATGGAGCAAAATGTGGAGCAGAGACTGCAGAAAAGGCCATCCAGGAATCGCCCCACCTAAGGATCCATCCCATCTATAGACACCAAACCCAGATACGATTGCTGTTACCAAGAAGTGCTTGCTGACAGGAGCCTGATGTAGTTATCCCCTGAGATACTCTGCCAGCACCTGACCAAATACAGGTGCAGATACAGCCAACTATTAGACTGAGCTGGGAGGGACAAGGGGTGGAGGATCCCAGTGGAAGAGTTAGGGGAAGGCCTGAAGGAGCTAAAGGGGATGACAACCCCATAGGAAGAACTACAATATCAACTATCTGGGCCACCCAGAGCTCCCAGAAACTAAACAACCAACCAAAGAAAACAAATGGAGAGGCACATGGCTCCAGCTGCATATGTAGCAGAGGATTGCCTTAGCTGGCATCAATGGAAGAAGAGGCCCTTGTTCCTGAAGAGGCTGATACCCTAGCTTAAGCAGATGCTATAGTGGGGAAAGGAGAATGGTTGAGTGGGTGGGAGAGCACCCTCATAGAGGCAAAGTTGTGGAGGATGGGATAGGAGTTTGAAGAGGGGAAACCGGAAAGGGGGACAACATTTGAAATGTAAATAAGTAAAATAACCAATAAAAAAGTGAATAAATAGAAAACTAAAAAAGAACAAAAATCAATCAAATGAAACAAATAAACAAACAAAAAACAACAAAAAACCATTGAGATTTATGTTTCCTTAGAAGCTGAAAGTCATAGGAACTATAGTCTAATCAATCATCCTAAGATTCTGACACACTTTTGAGAGAATTCAGAAGCTCTTTTGCTCGTCTGTATTATGTATTTAATTCACATTAATCTTCAGAATGAGCAATATTGCTCACAAAATAGCATTTTGGAGCTATGCTTTAGACAGGAATGGACTCTCCTAACAGCTTTCTGAGTTGATGTTCATTTATATTGATTTTGATCTTGGTGAGTATGGAGATGAACAATGCCTTAAAATGGAGAGAATTTATTTTTTACAACATTTTCAGTGATCCTTCCAACTTGAAGTGTCTTGATTATTTAAGTAGGTTCTTAACATTTTTGGAACCGAGTCTCTAGATATTCACTGCCAAAACATGCTGATTCCATGTGTGTGCTTTTTTCAGAAAGCCTATAATATGTCCTTGGATTTAAACCAAGATCTTTGAAAGGCCAAGAAATGCTACTTTCCTGCATCTATTTTTTTTCTACCTATATTTACTTATGGTATTTCTAGAAAACATGGTGAATATTCATGGGTACTGTGACTGGTATGTGTGATATCTCATGATTATAATAGCTAAGTCAGTCATAGGAAGGATTAGTCTGTTTGCTGCAGAAAAACAAAAAAACCAAAAAAACAAAAAAACAAAAAACAACTCTATTCCAACAGTATCACTAAGGTATTAGCCATTCATGAAATGTGAGAAATCATTTAATTATCTTAACATATTATATATCATAATGTTCTCTTTGAACATTTAAGCCTACAATGAATTCCATGTCCAAGTTTATAGTTCTTAAAATAGAATTTTAATGGAAATGCTAAAATACTCTCAACTATAGCTGTGGAAAAGTTGCAATTTTTTCCCTTAAACCATTTTCATCACGGTTTTTAAACATATGGCAAGGGTTTTTTTGGAAGTCTTTTGATGGTATGCAGAATTTGTAGTTACAAATATTCTGCCATTTAAATAAGCTCACTCAACTTCACCTTTCTGAATTAGCAGAACTTAACTGTTCATTGTCAACTGATTCATGAATATAGAAGCCAGCTTCATTTGGAGCATATGGCTTAAAGATAATAAATTTAAATGCCTGATGTAAAGTAAATTAGAATTGGGATTGTAATGCTGATAGCTTTTTCTACAAGTCTCTTATAACATCTGTCCAGAAACTTTAATTTTTTTTCAGATGTTTTCCCACACATGCTGCTTCAAATCTCTATGGATATTGTAACTTTCCCTCAAGAAAATAATTAGAAAAGTTAGTTATCGATTAAGACAAAAGACGTGTTACAAAGTCAAACTGCAGAAGGTTGTAAGTTTTAGAAAAGCTATAAAATATAACAGTGGATAAAAGAGAATATGAGAAATATAAAGCAGGCTCAAGTTTGAGCTGGTACAATGTTTCTAAATGGAATCATTTATTGAAAGCGTGCCATATGCTAGTTATCACACCTCTTCTCATAATGCTTTCCCAGGAAAGACAGAAAGTAGACTTTGGAAAAAAATTTCACTAGTACAGATAGATGCTTAATTCCCATTATGTACAACCAGAGCTTTTGGGCAAAATTTCAGAATGTACCATTCATTCCCAACTATATAAGTGACACTCCTATTAGCATGTAATGCTTCCTGTTAAACAGAACTTAACAGATAGATAGATAGATAGATAGATAGATAGATAGATAGATAGACAGATAGATAGATAGATAGATATGATACCAAAAATCAAAATATTAACTATGGAGAAATTCCCTATTTAAGAGTAGACAATTTAGAGCTGAATAATATTTCATTGTATGAAGGTACCACATTTTGATTATAGACGTTTACTAACTGATGGTCATTATTTAGGCCTATTTATGATTTGTTCTAACTGTTGATCATGCTCATCAATTTGATCATGTTTAATATTTGTTTTACTCTATTTCATTTTACAAAACAATCGTTCACGTCTCATTCTAGGCAGAGTACTACTCTGGAACTTATTTAGAAGTGAGGAGAAGAAGAAATATATATGCTCTTCCTCTCAAACTCTTGCTAGCTTCTTAGCCCGCTGCTAGTGAAAGATAGTTCTAATAGAGTGGGGTACAGACTGATGCTCAAAATATGATGAGCAGTGCAAATAAAACAGACCCAAGTCTCTAAAAATGCTTCTGGTAGAATTTGAGCAAAAGAGCTTTAAATAAAGAATTGAATCTCAGCATGTAAATAAAGGCAGAGAGAATGTTTTATTAGCAGGAGACCATTATACAAAGTTTTGAAATAATAATGTTTTTCACTGCATAACCTATCCCCTTTTCCTATGATAGGGTGCTCCCCTACCCACCCATTTCTTATTCCCCTTTCATGGGACATCAAGTCTTATATATTAAGTATATCCTTTCCCACTGAGGCCAGACAAGGCAGTCCTCTGCTACATATGTGCTTGGGGCCATGGACCTTTTCATGTATACTCTGTCTGGTAGAATACTTTCTGGAACCTTCCAGGAGTCCAGGTTACTAGACAATGTTAGCGTTCCTGTGAGGTTTCCATCCCCTTCAGAAAGCTCAGTCCTTCCTTTAACTTTTCCACAGGGATCCTTCATTCCAATATTTGATTTAAGGAGCTGGATCCCTCTCAGTTAGCTGCTGATAGAGCCTATCAGAGGACAGCCATATTAAACTCATTTCTGCAAACAAAACATAGCATCAGTAATAGTGTCTGGGTTTGATGCCCCCCACATGGGATGGATCCTCAGTTAGGCTGGTCACTGGACAGCCTTTCCTTAAGTCTTTGCCCTATTTTTTGTCTCTTCATTTTTTTCAGACAGGAACAATTTTGGGTCAAAAATTTTGAAGGCGGATTGGTGACCTCATCCCTCCACTGCAGGCCCTATCTATCTACTAAAGGTAGTAGTATCTTCAGGTTCCATCTCTCTACTGTTGGGCATTTGGATTAGCGTCACCCCCATTGAGTTCTGGGAGTTTCTCACATCACAGGTCTCTGAGACTTTCTAGAGGTTTGTTTCACTTACCATAACCAGAGGCTGCATATTTCCTATGATTCTCCTAGCCCTTTGGATTTTTCTCCTGTCTCCACCAAAAAAACAACTGATCATGTCACCATTTTCCCCTCCCTTCCCTTCTCCCACTCAGGTCCCTCTCTCTCTCCCTCTCCCTCCCATGATTATTTTGTTCCACACTCTAAGTGGGATTGAAGAATTCTCACTTGGGCCAACTGTCTTGCTTAACTTCTTAGAGTCTGTGGGAGGGGGTGTATCATGGGTATTCTGTACTTTTGGCTAATATCCACTCATCAGTGAGTACATACCATGCATTTCCTTTTGGGTCAGAGTTACCTCACTCAGGATGTTTTCCAGTTCCATCCATTTTCCTGTATAATTCATGATGTCCTCATTTTTAATAGCTGAATAATATTCCATTGTGTAAATGAGCCACATTTTCTGTACCCAGTTTTTGGTTGAGGTACATCTGTGTTGATTCCAGTTTCTTGCTATTATGAATAAGTTTACTATGGACATAATGGAGCACTTGTTCTTGGGGTATGGTGGAGCATCTTTTGGGTATCTGCCCAGAGGCAGTATAGCTGGGCCTTTAGGTAGAACTATTTCCAGTTTTCTGAGGAACCACCTTAGAGTGGTTATACCAGCTTGCAATCCTACCATGTGCTGTCCCAGCATGTGCTGTCACTGGAGATTTTGATCTTATCCATTCTGACAGGTGTAAGATTGAATCTTCAGGTAAATTGATTTACATTTTTTGATGACTAAGGATGATAAACATTTCTGTAAGTGCTTCTCAGTTATTAGAGATTCTTCTGTTGAGAATTCTCTTTCCTTCTGTACCTCACTTTTGAATTGAGTTATTTGGTTTTTGAGAAGTCTAACTTTTCTTTTGTTATTTCAGACATTAATTTATTATATAAATGTTTATTGAATTTTTAAAATGGCTAAATGTCATGCCTTAACTACCATAGTCATTTTTTTCAACGAGTATTACCAGATTTATTTTAAAATTAATTTTTAAAATAATTTCATCAATGTCAATTTTTCTTTCTTCTACTATTAGTGATACCCATGTGTCATCAGGATAAAGTTTAGAACCATTAATTTAAAGTAATATCGTGCCATTTTCTTTTTACAATGCTCACATTGTCTTTATCACACTCGACACTTAACAAGCTTTTCTAGGAAAAGTCAATTTAACCCACAAGGTCTCTTTTTTATTTCTCCATTGAATTTTTTCTATTAGAAGATATGTTTTCAGTCTTTTTTCGATCTATTACTCAGAAACACATCCTGTTTTTATGAAGTATTTCCTAATAACTTTGACTTCACTGTATGATGTATTCCATGTGTATTCAGGTGCCTTGGGATGTCAGAAGAGGGATCAGATCTCCTAAACTAGACTTATTCACAAGAATGTTGTATGGTTTCTTGGGTGCTAGGACTGAGCCCAATCCCTCTACAAGAACAGCAAGTACTCAGAGCCACTGAGTTATCTCTCCTGCCTCCAATTTTTATTTATTGTATTTATGAGACAGGGCCTTTTTGTGTTGTCCTGGTTGTCTGGGAACTGGGTTTCACTGTGTAGACAAGTCTGGTCTGGAACTCAGAAATCTGCTTGCCTCTGTGTAAATGCTCAGATGAAAGGCCAGTGTCACAATACCTAGCTAAAGAATCATTTTTAACTAAATCCTAAGCCAGAGTTAGGCTTCTGTATAGAACTGAGAAAGAAGTTTCTGTCTTATTCCTCATTTTGGAGAGCTCATTAAAGTTTCCTTGGGAATGTGATGTTCACTGAGAATATTAATTTCTTATGGTATTTCCCTCAGAAGTATGCTTTTGGTTATTGGTAGTTTGCTAATATTTACATATTGTTCTTCAATATAAATTCAAATAGAGATTTAATTTTACACATGACAGACAGACAGACAGACAGACAGGCAGAGAAAGAGGGGGAGGATTGATTTCATTGTTCCTTTGCCTGTTTCCAGAGCAGTGATTTGTGTCATCATTGTACCATAAAGACATCCCTGAATGCCACTGGATTTTCAGAACTGTTCAGTCATGAGATTACTCTCAGGCTGTGAAAGGATAGAGTTTGCAGGCAAATATTTGTGACCAACTATACATTTTTTTTCTATGTTAGAAGTTTTAAATCAAGGACATTCACACTTATTGTATATATGGCCCAAGTATAGGAATGAGAGTAATTTCCTGATTGAAATTTTGATCAATAATTTACATCAGCCTTCTTTATCAGGGTTTGTTTTGAAATTATAGAGAGATATTGATATTTTCATTTTTTTTCTCATTTTGAAATTATGAAAGGTAACTGTAGCATCCCCAGTTGGTGAACCAGATTCTGTATTGTTCTAGAGTGACAAATCTGTCATCTGCTTGATGAAAGTCAAAGTATATTTTAAGGCTACAATAATGTTACTTTTAGCCTAGGTGTAATCAGTAGCTGTCTAATTGGACTTAAAACCTACTAAAATGGGAAGTAATGCCTGGAACTGTAAATATAGCCAATAAACTCCCTATGGCTGGGATTCCATAAGATCATGCATCTTACTATAACTTTTCTAAATCAGTATAATTTTAACTCTATTTAAAACAGTTATCCTTATACCTATAGATAAGAATAGGTTTTACAGGTCATCATATATGCTTCTTTTACAGCAAACAGGGACCATGATAGAAATTCACAACTAGTCAAAATATAGTGTAAAAAAAATGACTATCAGATAGGCAGACCAAAATGATTGATTTACAATACAATAATTAAACCTAAGGATCAGTGAATATTTCAGAATAGGGGGCAATATGATCTTAAGAGAAAAACGACCTGAAGATCTTTTATATGATACTGTCTTCTGTATATATCTTGTGTAACTACACAATTGAAATCTCAACAATATAATGTTTGAACTAAAAGCAGCAAAATACCATCGATTAACATCATCATGTGGATAGAAATCCCATATGGTCCCATTGCTTGATGAAGAACAAGTGATTAATAGCCGCCGAGAAAGGGAGAATCAGTCTTCTGCAGGGGTTAATATTTTTTCAATAGGTTATTGAATCCCAAGTTATCAACCCTAATCCCATTTTATAATATATCTCCTGCAGCTCTTAAATCTAATTCCTCTCCCTCTAAGTCATGGCGATTCTCCTCTTCCTCCCCTCTCTCTCGGTCCCTTGCCCTAGCAATCTTTATTTTATTTATTGACACTTCTTTATTACCAATTGTAGCCAGCTGGGGACAGGCACCCTCAGGTTTGGAAGCCCTGCTTTTGGGAGCCAAAGCTTTAGAACCACTTCCCAACAAAGAAGAGGTCATAAATTTGAGAGAGAATAAAGAAGGTATAGACAGATGGGATGAGGAAGAGGAGATTTGAAAACAATGCAAATGTGATACCCATGTATGAAATTCTCAGAATGTTTATAATAAAGTAAATTTTCATATTTTTGTCCACAAAAAAAAAGAAGTAAAGATTTGTCTAACTCAAGTAAGCATTCGTAGCCTTTAATCCTGAAAACACCTTCCAAACTCTGGTTTATGGGAAAACATTATAGCTTTTAGCAGAATGTGGGCTTCTCAAATTTCAACTCTAAGACCCCAAATAAGTTTCTATTTTATTAGGTTATCCGAGACTCTTTAGATGATGGAATAATGTTGACATGTGAGAAATATAGAGATGAAGTTGTTAATATGACACCAGTTTAGTTAATAAGAATGAAATAAACTTGTAAAGGAATTAAAATTACCATAATCACAGAGATTCTACGTAGCAAAGTAATGACAGAGAATTAAATTTACAACTCAATATATGTACAGCAGAGACAACAAAAACCAAAAAATATAAGAATAAAATTTGCACAGTATTGCACTTTAATAAGATATACATAATGTAATATGTAAATCTTATTATGAAGTTATACAAAATATAGGAAAAAAGGTACTTTGTTACAAGGATAGACTTGGCTTCCATTGTATTATATAAAATTAGCCTGGTGTGGACAAAACAAGTTTATATGTGTTCTCTTTAGCCTATGCTATAGAAAAAGTATATAAATATATATATGGAGTATAAAATGAAAAAATACCAAATTTAAGACTGTAAATAAAAAAGTATGTGTGTGAGTCAATGTGAATGTGTGTGTGTGTGTGTGTGTGTGTGTGTGTGTGTGTGTGTGTATGTAAATATAAGGTAAGAATTCTGCTACATTTTGTTAAATATAGCTGTACTTGGTAAAACATAATGTGATGTAGGAGATATTAATTTGTTTCATTGCAGCAACCACCTTGCATAGCATTGTGAAACACTATGGTATATACTTTAAATATACAGATTAAAACTTGTTTAAAAGAAGTGTGTGTATCACACTTACACATATTATTTTATTTCTATTTCCTTCCCTGGCAATCAGGTCTTAAACAACTAGAATGTCTCAAGTGATGTGCCTTGCATAGTTTTGAAATATACTAGAATTGGAAGCGCCTATAAAACCTCAGGCTGGCAACCAGGAGAATCAACAGTATGATGTCAAGGACTTTTAGCGTACCTACTAGCTTTCTCAAACTGATGAATGTTAGGCTAATAACCAATCACCAATGATATAATTCATTATACCTAGACAATAAATCTTCTACAGAAGTCCAAAGGGAGCAGAATTGAAGATACAAGATTGGTGTCTATATAGAGGCACACCCATATGGTATATATGGGTTCTACGATCTCTATTTGACATAGTACTATATAGATTTTTTTTTATCAGAGTCTTCACCTATACTCTTTGTAAGATCTTTTCTATAAATGTGCAAAATTGTTTCCTAGTTTGAAAAGCTTCTGTAGAAATTAATCCAAACTTAGCAGCTGATTATGATAACTTATATTTATGCTATTTCGTCAAAAGTACCAGACTGCTATGTAAAACTTTAACAAAGAAGAGTTGCTTTTATTGGAAAGCACTGGCACTTCCCTTATGCCTTAGGATGCCTGATGGACATCCTTTGAGCAGGATAAAGCAAGTATCTCTGTCTTCACTTTGAGCTGTCTCCTTTTTGGTCAAATTTCTATTCACTTCTGCATTGCATAGAGACATGTTAATGAATATAGAAGGTTAAAAAAACAGGTCATATAAAGTTGATTTCCCATAAATTTACCAAATTTATCTCATTAATTTTCATCCATTTTCAGGAATGATATTCTTAAGATGAGAGGAAATAAGATTTGGGGTTTTTGTAGTATTCCCATTCCAGACCACATGAAAAAGCTATATGGAAGTGTCATCATTATTCTCAACCAGGTGTTACCTTGGTTACTAAAAAAAGGAGCCCTTCAGACAGAGGATTCCAGGACAATCCACACCATAAACACCTTTATATAGAAGTAACTATCATGTGACAATAACTGAGAATATTTTTCAAGCAGAACTTTGACTCTCCACCCATGAAAACCAGACTCCGAATCAATGACAACAGTTACCTCTTTTCTGTTACAAAGAACTTATATATGAAAATCCTCACTTTTTAAAGGAAATTAGCAAAAAAATCTTGATAAAGGGGACTAAATTTACTTATAATTTTGTAAAATAGCAGAAACTCTTCTAGTTTTTACTGGTTGTGTTTTAGTTTAGCTCTGTGCTTCTTCTTCTTCTTCTTCTTCTTCTTCTTCTTCTTCTTCTTCTTTTTTTTGAGATAGTGTCTTAAATATCCTAGACTGACTTTGAACTCATTATACAGCTGAAGATGATCTTTTAGTTTTCACATGAACACCTACCTCAGAGGACTGATTAAGGTAATGTACCATATGTCTGGTTTCTGCAGTGATGGGAATGAGAGTAGGAATTTGTGAACAGCAGACAGTCATTCTAGTTATTTACTTCATTCCTAGACCAGAGTGGCATTTGTAAAATTTGGGATCTATTTCTATCTTTAGCATTTTTAAAAAGTAGAATATTTTAAAATAAAAATATTTGAAAACTTCTTTCTAAAATTAGCATTAGGAGAGTTTCCAGCTGCAATGGAGAAATGCTTGAGGCTGAGAAAAAAAACCTACAAATATGACCTCAGAACTATTGTGTCTAGGGGCAAATAGAGGATAGTGAAAACACCTAATTATTCCTACACCCTTAGTGTGCTAGTTGTGTTTATATGTGGGGAGAATAAAAATAAACCACTGTATAAGACTTGCACATTCTTCAAATGTGTAGGATATTCAGGTAAGACAGAAAAGTAGGATAGAGAGCCAGGTCTTGAAGGACTTACATGAAGGCTGTAAAATGATTATAAAGAAAAACCTATTGGCAAAAGAGCAGCACAAACACTTATCCATCCATAATAAGAGGTACTAGAGCTGGTTGAAGCCAATGGTAGAAGTGCTCTTTATACCCTGTACACTACTGGGTGGAGATGAAGATGCTAAAAAGACATGTGATAGATGAAGTTAAGAACTAGGATAGGGAAGTAGGCTCAGATACTTTGGTCATCCTGATAAGCCTTTAGAAAGAGTGATCATGGGAGTGTTCACGTAACTGGGTTTAGTGCCTTGCTTTTTCTTTGACTATTTGTGTTTATTGTATTGCTTGTTCCTCGACTATTTGCATCTATTGTATTGCTAGACCCTCAACCTAGAACTGACCTTAATACATGCATGTAATCAAAATGGTATAAAAGCATAAAGGAAGAGGGGCTATAGGATAGGAGGTTATAAGGAGGGGAAATGGGGAAAGGGGGTGAGATCTGTACTGTAAATAAATAAAATATGCAATAAAAAAGCACTCCATGTAAAAGGTAGGACATGCACTAGAGAGCTTGAGATTGAAAATGATCCAGAAAGCCCCCACTATGCATGTTACAAAAGTGCCCCACCCTATATTTCCTACAGATTTTCCTACTTTAGCTATAATAGTCAATCTTTTTACAGTGTTCAGGATTGCTTTTCATTCTTTGGATATGTTACATGCTTTAATGAACTGTTCACGTCTTCTGCTCTATCGCTGCCTTATTGTTTATTGTAGGGCATGACATTCCAGACATTCTCAGAGGCATCCTGTGAATCACAATATCAACTCCCAGTAACTTCCTATCCTTAAAATTTTGGTCCAAACTAGTGAAAAGAGTTAGTCTTTCCAATCTATGTTTAAGGCCTCCTTTTGTTTGCCAGGATAAAGGCTAACACATTTTGACTATTTAAAAGTATAGTCTACCAAATCAATCAAAGCACTAAGGCTGTTTACTCAAGCACTATCCATAGCTGCAGGTACACTATTGATCATACATTGTTTGATGTTAGCATACTCCTGTCACAGTGTCAGTTACTTTGATCATAGGAAGAACCTTACACAAACTTTTGTGGATATGATTGATATACTGAAGATTTCCATTTGTTTGAAGATAATCCCATTATCAGCATTTAAAGTAGCTAATTAACACTGTCATTTTGACAATGTTTAACAAAATATTATCTCCTGAAATCATTTACATAATCCAGAACTGGTGGATCAACAAACAGCAATATAGCTTCATTTTCCTTTGTCTAAATCTTGAATTGAATAGAAGACTTAAATATAATAACATGAATGTAAAATAACTTTTAATTCATGTGAGTTCTTACTGAAAGGTAGGCAATACTTATTCTATCTGATTGCAATCAATTCACTCTGTGTCTACAGACACTCGCTTGAGGCTCAGTCAGTAGCTAATTGACTAGCTAGTAGGAGACTAGTAACTAGAGTTGTAGTAAGTATGCCTATAAGATGGGATTATCTACTAGTAAAGAAATGGGCCTACAGAAACAACAAAGCAAGTATGGGTTGCAAGACTGACAAACTAGTTAGTAACATATATTAAGCTTATACCTCCCAGATTGAAAAAAAAATAAAACATATTGATCAAAAGTGGTTTATAAAAGAAAACATGGCAAGGTAAATGGAATTTTAATTTTAAAATAATACAAAAAAGAAAGCAACAGAGGGAGGGAGAGTGGGGAAACAATAGAACAACAAACAAAAGAAGAACATAAAATGACCCCTAGAACTAGGCTCAGGGAGATTCCCAGTAGATCTGTAGGCAGCTGAACTCCAGGGTTTGTAGTCTTCCAAGTCTAGTATGTAAATGCATTTGTTATACTTTAGGGGATGTGTACAGCTTAGAAATGATTTTTCTCTACGGAACACTGATTACATAAAACATTTCAGAACCCAGAGGAGAGTTTTAACCATTTCTTGTTTAACCACACTGAACAGCACAAAGCAGTTGTCTGTTCTTTCTCACAAGATCCCAGTGCTCATTGTTTTGTTCTTTGCAATGGATGTAATATTTTGATTCTTAGCACATACAATCTGCTTGATGACTGTTCTGATATTACTTTTATTTCTTTCAGGAGTATCTGATTATAAAAATTACAGTGGGCTGGGTATATTGGCACATGTCTTTTCCCAGTACTAAAATGTCAGAAGTAATAGGTGGATCTCTGTGAAGTTGGAGGTCAGCCTGGTCTTCAATGTGATTTCAAAGAAGAAATCCATGGCTGATGAATATTACAAGAGAAAACCTGTCTCAATGACACGCTGCCCCCACAACCCCCCAATGCCAATGTAGAAGGGAAGGAAGACCAGCTAATCTTTCATAACACAATTGTAAATAATAAAGTAGCTCAAACTCCCAACAAGAATTTTCTGATCTACAGTTGAAGGGTTGGTCACCTTCTATTTTCTTGGTAGAGTTCATCAGCTGGAAAAGTGGAAAAGATGCATTCATGTAATATATTAACTATAGTAATAATCCACATATTTCTCAAGAGAAAGAAAATAGTACAATGTCTTGGCATTCTCAGAAGAGCCTTGGGTTTTTTTTTTTTTTTTTTTTTTTTGAATATCTACAACACTGAACCCGGTCAAGTCTATATCCCATGGCTCCGTGCTATCTAAGGTTTATAAAGGAGGGAGAATTCACAGGAGAATTAAAAAAAAAAAGAGTTTCTATTTCATAGTTTGTATTATTTCTTGGGGTGAACAATCTTCATCCCTTTGTGACTAAATCAAACTTGCTAAGCCAGCTCATCAGTCATGTTTAGAGAAACTTCTTGTGTTCTTGCCTTTGACAGCTGGTTAATCAGGCTCCTCCCTGCCAAGGCTTTCATCACACACTCTTTGTGACTGCACATTTCACTGTATGGCAATTATTTTCCTTATCTTTCTTTTGAGCTAAGTGTTGGTCATTTCGATCACTTCTATCTTGAACATCTCCTAAAACAGTGAATAATAAATAGTAGTGTTTAGTAATTTAGATGAATGTGATTCAGTATATTAGTATCCACTGGTATAGAATCAACCAAAACAGATGTTCCCCAACTTGGAGAAATGACATGGTTAAATTTGTTTGGTCCTGTGATGTTGTATTATGCTAAATGAAAATGATACAATGTACTTGTTTATATTTTTTTAATTTATTATATTGGAAGATTGCCATAGAAGGTAATAACTTGCTTAGAATATTTTGTGATCCCTAACTAGGGCTTTACTCTTTCATCACACATTCTGAAAAGAAGAGATAGAAATATTTAATTTGTAATATACAAAGCATTAAATGACAGGCTGGGATGATTAGAGATTTACCTGTTTACTTCACCTACTTTTAGCTTTTTCTGCTACTAAAACCAACCAGCTAAAATTTTTATGTGTACAGATATAATTTGATAAAAAGTAAGGCAGTACTATACTTTGTCCAGTGTGATCTACAATAACACCATATTTTGACTTATTACTATGCTGACAAATATTCTCCTCCTCAATTTTTAAAAAAATGACTTGTGCCACATCATCATTTATCTAGTTTACGCTACTGTTGTGAAGACTTTATTTTTATTCAGAAATTGTAAAAGGAAAGATCATTATAGCAAATCTTGTCATTAATTTCTTGAGTTCTTCTTTATCAAATAACTACTTATTTTGCTACACTCTCAGAAGAATTAGGTGCATTGTTTCCAAGGTTTGCATGATCATTTGTTAAATAATTTGATTGAAACAGGTTAAGAATGCCCTAAGAATGCTGCTTGTAGTTCCTTTCTGTATGTTAACTTTACAAAGTTCTTCACCTTCAAAATGAGTACATGCCTGTCACAGTTTTCTAATATGTCTAGATATTTATGGGAAATGTATGGCAATCAAGCACAGGCAGCAACTAGCAGGTTTCTACAACGGTGCCTTTGTTCATAACATGGAAATACAGAGACTCCTCAGTACAGCAGTGATGATGGATGAATAGAGAAGTTGGACCTTTGTCACTAGCACGTTATGCAAGAGGTAATTTCCTTCTTCCTTCTCCAGTGTTCAGAGTTGTTAGTGCCTAGGTGTGCAGAGAGGTGGAGTCAACACCCTGGGGTGGAAGCACAGGGGATGCTGAAGCTAATAGCTTAAAACTGGTGCAATCTGTCCAGTGAGAAGCTGCCTGGGTCTGCACTTAGCACATCCTGACAGTGAGCAGACTCCCTACACCTGTCTCTATCTGCAACATCTTTTCAAAAATAATATTGTTTCAGTAGTTAAGTTTTTAAAGTGCTTAACTTTTTTCTCCGTTTGAACTTTTTGCCCTTCTCTTACATTATATCTTTTTAAACAAATTTCCTGTCAAGTTACAGTTTACATTATATTCACTTTTAACAAGTGTCTCTGCCTGTGACTAATCCAGAGATAATTACAGTGCCAATCCTATTGACAAAATCGAAACACCGAAATGGAAAAAGCCTACATTTCCACTCTCTTTTCCTAATAATATTAACCTGTCACTCCAGTGCTATATCAAAAATTCCCTGGCTTCCTTTCCTTAAATCAAATTGCCCAAAGCCCTAAAAAATCACATTTTCATAAGCAACTTAGTCAGGCTACATCTACACGCCTCGGGAGTGAGATTACCTCATTGCCTCTATCCCCAGCTTCTCTTATGTGATATTAAAAACTTTGGAAACTGGCTTATATAAGTCCACATATCCAAGATTTAGAGGTATTCCTAATTAGCTTCTCATGCTCTGGTTAACATGGAAACTACTCAGTTTCCATTTCAAAGGCACCATGATGAAAATGTTCATGTTTCTTATTTAAGAGCCTCAACACTTGTATCTGCAGGTTGTTTTCCATATGAAACTTCAGCATCGTGGAATAAAAGAGCATGTGAGAGGGCTATAAACATGAAGAATTTTCAAAAGAAGGAGAAAAACATTCACGAAACAATTTACACCTTGCTACCTCATTTGAATTTTAATAGGCAAACTTCTACAACAGTCACATGCTGAAAGGAAATACTCGGTGAAAAAAGTCACAGAAGACATCGCCAGACAATTATCATAAAATTTAAAATGCATAATTCTGTTGTTCATGCACAGTACTTTAAAAGAAATCATAGCATCATAAAAATTGCTGAGGTTAAAACAGAAATGTCAGATCAAATATGAGATCCAAGTCTTAGTCTCTGGATAAGAACTTTTCTTTAGAATTATATATGAAAGAACTTCCAATGCTGTGGGTAGATGATACAGCATTGAGTTTAAAGTGAAATTTAATAATGAAATGTTTTATAAAATGTGGTACCATGTGGAATAGTTTTCTCTAAGTTAGTAAGAGGGTACTTAAAACAGAGAAAATAAAAAGAAATCCAGAGAGGAGAGAGAAGTAAATATTAAAACCATTATCAAGCTTTTGATTAATAGGCATGTCAGTCAATAATCTAAGTTCTATATCAGACCATTTGAAACATCTATGAAATCCTCCTAGCAGCTGGTTTAATGACTAGCAATGGGCATCTATGCACATAGAAAGAACACAATGTCCAAACAAACCTAAAAGCAAATTAAAAAATCAACATTCCTACAATGAAGTTTGACTACGTGTCAGAATTAGACAGTATATTTGTAAGTCTATGTGTATATTTATAGTTGCATGAAAATATGTGTGTTATACATTTGTGTGTTCATAGCAATGTTTTTATTTAGAAACAACATTTGATTTATTAAGCATTTATAAATTAAAAAGAAAGTTATAATCACAGACTGTTATTAAAAACTTGAAAGGCAGTTACAGAAAATGATAAGACTTTAAAATTAAAAACAAGTGGGAAGATGTTCTACTTAGTAAAGACATGGAGAGGCTAGACAGATGGTTGGTTGTGTAAGCACTCTGGCCAAGCAAGCTAAACATGATTTTTCAATCTCTAGACGCCATGTAAAAGCCAAGCATGGCCATTCTATCCTATACCCCAGCACTGTGGGAGCAAAGTGAGGTAGAACCCAGAAGGTGATTGGCCAGAAGAATAGAGATGCTGAGCTTCAACTTCAGAGATTTTGTTTGAATAAAGTAAAATACACAAAGATAAAGGAAGACATTCACCATCTTCCTCTGAACTCTACATGAATGTGCATCCACACACCGTAAACACACAAAGAAAGAAAAACTGAAAGAGTGAGAAAAAATGAAGAAATGAAGAAAAGAAGGAAGAGAGAACTGAAAGAACAAATTAGAGGCCACAACGTCAGTAACAATATTTTATGTCGTTAACATTTGTAACGATCAAAAAGTGGAATGATAATTAGTAAATATATTGAGACTAAAAATTTGTACATCTTTGATTGGGAAATTAATTGATGCATGAACTCATAAGCATCTACCAATATTTTACGTTCTGTGATTCATTATACATATGGGTAAAGTGGGTAAAGATTACAGACATATAAAATACATGTATATTATACATGTATATGCATATACTAGGATGCTTATAACTTTATAGAAAATTTCTGGAAAAGTTGATATATAGGTATCCATATATGTGTGTGCTTCAAGTCTGAGAGTCCAAGGTATACACCAGTTCACTAAGTTTTCAATGTTTATGTTTATACTAACCAAGTAATGAGGCTTTCTTGTGTTCATCATTCTTTAAACAGTGCATATAATAGTTCAATTTATATTGAGAATTTATAATGCTTTTATTTTTTGCATTTTTTATTTCTTAACTAGTATGAAACAAGTATTTGCATAGGATTTATATCCCCCCAAATTTTCCATTATCCCCTCAAATTCCACATCAAATTCATGATGTTTTTTTATATAATTATTTCTCTCTCTCTCTCTCTCTCTCTCTCTCTCTCTCTCTCTCTCTCTCT
>JANHMN010000011.1:37538123-37578008 GCA_030674055.1 Rhabdomys pumilio | reverse complement strand
CTCTCTCTCTCTCTCTCTCTCTCTCTCTCTCTCTCTCTCTCTCTCTCACACACACACACACACACACACACACACACACACACACACTCATTCTGATGGATAGGTGGATTAGATATAGAAGATGATAGATAGTCAGACTGACAACAGATGAAAAATAGACAGATAACATCCTGGATTCATTTATTGCTGCTCATAGGTACATGTGTGTAAAGTTAACAACACAGTATTGTATTAAATATCAGAAATTACATCCATTGAGGAAACTGAATCTCCCTCGCTCTCTCAGCAGTTATTATCTGTCTATAGCACTTCATCTAGAGGTGAGACCTTGTGAAATACCTGACCTCTACACTGGCATGTTGACTGATGTTGCCATTATACAGTTCTTTCTTGGACATCTGTACTTACAGATACATTGGCGTAGTATCCCAACCACTTCTAGTAATCACAATCTTACAGCAGGCATCATAGTCATCTGGTTTTTATAATCTTTGCACCCCTCTTCTGCAATGTTCCTTGACCTGCATGTATAGGGGTTACATTGTAAATGTAGTCTTGCTAAAATCTTACCAATTATAAACTTCAACCCTTCCCCTTACTACCCCATCACACGTTTCAATATGAATTGGACTCAATTAAAGCTGAAACATCAACTCCTCATGATTTAAGAGATTACTGGACTTTCTTCATACTTGGACTATCTTATCTGTTCTTCTGAATGTCATGACTCAGATTCGATTTGGAGTTAAACCACTGACTTTCCCCATGTATCTCATTTGCCTGTTTCTCCTACATATCTTGAATCTTCTCAGTTTCCAGATACAGGGAAACTAATTCCATACAGAACAACTCTTTATGTACATTTCCTGGGGGTTCTGCCTCTTTGAAGAACTCAGGATGATGCTAAGGAAATTTTGATACATTTTTATTACTTGAAGACATTGCAGAACATGATTAACCCCTTAAGTGAAGCAATGGATACAGTCCCTATATTCCAAATGTATGTGCCAAAGCTCCTGTTGTCCCTTGGTCCAGGATTTATATAATTTCATGAGAAAATTTAAAACAAAATAAACTATTCCCATCTTGCACGATATTCCCTGTACCTTCAGTGTGAGGATTACATTGTACTTATAACAAATGACATTATACAGTTCTCTTTCTCTCACGATACTGTGGCCACCCCACTCTCATTTATTTTCTGCATTTTGTCCATCTGTGGACTATTGTAATAGACTGTGACTACTGAAGTAAAATACATTATTTGATGAGGGATGAGAGAAACACTTATCTATAGGCATAATGAACTTTTTTCTTTTTTGTTTTTGTTTTTTTTCGAGACAGGGTTTCTCTGTGTAGTCCTGACTGTCCTGGAACTCACTCTGTAGACCAGACTGGCCTCGAACTCAGAAATCCGCCTGCCTCTGACTCCCACGTACTGGGATTAAAGGCATGTGCTTTAATCACACTTCCTGGTGCCTGAAAAAAATTTTAGAATATACATATAAATTATATTAAGTTTGTTATCTGTTATATTTTTTAGTTTTTTTTTTTTTAGCATTTTTTGTGCAGTTTACATTCCTCTTTCTGGTCTCTCCCCTCTCACTGGGCATCCCAGTACTTCCCTTCTCTTTTTCTTCAGAGAGAGTAGCCCTCCCTTAGGTATCTCCCATATCCTAGCACATCAAGTCTCTACAGTGTTAGACAGATCTTAGGCCACTGAGGACAGACACTGCAGCCCATATAGGAGAACCTATTCCACAGACATGCAACCACTTTAGAGATAGCCTCCACTTCAGTTGTTGGGGGACCCACATACAGACTGGGCATCTGCTGCATATGTGCAGATAATATGACTTTAGAGATAACCTCCACTTCAGTTGTTGGGGGACCCACATACAGACTGGGCATCTGCTGCATATGTGCAGGTGTCCTTCCTTGATTCAGTTTGTGTATGCTCTTTGGGTGGAGTTTGTGACATTCTCTAAGGGTCCAGGTTAGTTTATTCTCTTTGGTATTTCTGTGAAGTTCCTATCTTATTTGGGGCCCTCAATTCTTTCCACAACACTTCCATATGAGTCACCAAGCTCCATTAAAATATTTGTCTCTGCATCTGTTTGAGTCAGGTGTTGGGTGGAGTCTTTCAGAGAACAGTTATGTAAGACCCCTGTCTGCAAGTACAACAGTATAATTAATGTGTAATATTCTGTAGATGTCTCTTAGGTCCATATGATTCATAACATCAATTTCATCATTTCTTTGTTTATATTTTGTTTGTCTGTCCATTGGTAAGAGTGGACTGTTGACATCTTCCACTATTAATCTGTGGGATTTGGTGTATGATATAAGCTTTAGCAATGTTTCTTGTACAATTGTGGCTGCCTTGAATTTGGGACAAAGATGTTCAGAATTGAGATTTTATCTTGGTAGGTTTTTTTCTTTGAAGAATATGAAGTATTCTCCCCTGTCTCTTTTGATTCATTTTTATTGAAAGTCTATTTTATTATATATTAGAATGGCTACTATTCCAGCTTGCTTCTTGGGTCCATTTGCTTGGAAATTTTTTCTAGTCCTTTAATCTGAGGTAATGTCTCTTTATCGCTTAGGTGTGTTTCTTGTGTGTAGCAGAATTATGGATTTTGTTTTCATATCCATTCTGTTAACTTGTGTCTTTTTATTGGAAAATTGTGTCCACTGATGTGGAGAGATTTTGATGACCAGTAATTGCTAATTCTTGTTATTTTGATGTTAGTAATATTTTGTGTATGTGTGTTTGTATGTGCTTCTCTTGTTTTGCTATTATGGAATTGCATATTTCCTCTATTTTCTTAGATATAATATTCTAATTGGGGTTAGATTTTTTTCTAGTATTTTCTGTAGGGCTAGACTTGTGGTTAGATATTGTTTAACTTTATTTTCTATCTATGGTGACTGAGAGTTTTGCTGGGTAGTAGTCTAGGTTGATATCTGTGTTTTTCTATAGAGGTTGTGAGATATTTGTCCAGGCATCTCTAGTTTCTAAAATGTCTGTTGAGCAGTTAGTGTAATTCTAATAGGTCTGCCTTTGTGTGTTACTGGCCCTTTTCCCGTTGCCACATTTAATATTCTTTCATGTACTGTAGATTTTGTGCTTTGGTTAATGTATGTTGGGGCATTTTTAATTTCCTGTCTAGTCTAATTTTCTAATTCTGAAAACTTGTATGTGTATAGGCATCACTTCTTTAGGTTGGGAAAGTTTTCATCTATAATTTTGTTAAAAACATCTTCTGGGCTTAGAGTTAAGATTTTATTTACCTTCCTTTATTCCTATTATTCTTAGGTTAGGTCTTTTCGTGTTATCCAAGATTTCCTGGATGTTTTATCTCAGGAATTTTTAGATTTAATGTTTTCTTGGACTGATATATCTGCTTCTTCTATAGTAATTTTTATGCCTGAGATTCTCTCTTACATCTTTTGCTTTCTGTTTGTGATGCTTGCATATGTTGTTCATGTTTTCCTCCCTAGGAAATTTTGTAGTATTCCATGAGTTGTCTTTATTGCTTCTATTTCCATTTCCGTGTCTTGTACAGTTTTATTTATTTCCTTTACCTAGTTAGTTGTATTTTCCTGCAGTACTTTAAGGAATTTATTTTCTCTTTAAAGACCTCTACTTGTTTGATTGTATTTTCCTGTATTTCTTTAAGGGATTTTTATTTTCTTTTTAAAGGTCTGTATTATCTGTATAAGATTGGATTTAAGCTCATTTTCTTGTGCTTCAATTATGTTAAGATATCCAGAACTTGCAGTATTATGATAACTGTGCTCTGATGCTGTCATATTGCCCTGTCTTTTGTTCTTTGTGTTCATTTGATGGCCATTAAGCATCTAGATGGCTTTAGTCCATGGGTGGTCCTGCTGCCATATATATTGGGAGGGGGCCCTAACCTTGATAATCCTGGTGTAGCAGGACTCTGGTGGATATCTTTGGTGTATATGCTTCTGGATCAGCAGGTTTGGTAAAGGTGGGCAGAGAAATGGTGGGATATTTTTGGTCTGGCAGGGATAGCAGATGGGTGACAGAACTGAATCAACCTTGTGGTTCTGGATCAACATGTCTGATCCTGCTGAGATTTCTTATGATGATTCTTTTCTTTCATGAATACTTTTCAACTATTGTTAGATTTTTAATAAGTTACAGTGTCTTTTCAGATGCAAAAAGAAATAAAGGCCTATCTCAAAGCCAGTCACTGAATGAAAAGACATTTTCGAACTTATCTAAGTAAATTTATTTATTTTATTCTCTTTTACAAATATGTTTATAAATGATGTTAATTTTTCCCTGACTCAGTTTTGCAGAAGTGATACTAATAAAATTTTGTTTTGAATATTTTTACTTTTGGGCAATCAATTTTTATTTGGTTTTCTTTCTATCAACCCTCTATCTCAAAAGCATGGTACTTTCACTTGTGGTATCATTTACACAATGCTGATTCACATTTCTACACCCAGAAAAGGTAACTATTGTATTAACTGTGTGGTTTTTATCTTTAAGCAGCATAAGCTGTCTGGTCTAACAGTGCTTTTGAAGTCTTCTAAAATGAAACCCCTTATAGTTTTTACCTTGTTTAGATTTAGTGTCATGATGTGTGTTCAAAGAGATGTTTTTAAAAACAGACTGCATATTCACTCAGCAATGGTGGATTTAAGCAGAAACAGTATCTTCAGTAGACACATTTTTATGTGATTTTTTTCAGATCAATTCTAGAAAAAGCTCATTTGAAGATTCATAACTCTTCTACTTTATTATTATACTATTGATTCCTAAGTCATCTTTAAGCCATTGCCTTCTTGCTGTAAGAGGAAGAAGCATCTTGCTGTCCATTCTTCCTTCTTCTTCATTTTCTATAAATGAAGGTTTCATTACAATCATAGATTCATGTCTCAAACAGAGTGCAGAATACTGAGTTACAGACAGGAAGACGGTAGGAAATGAAAATATCTTTAACAAGCTCTTCCTAAACAACAGAGGGTTTTAGGAAATATTTACCTCAGGAGCAAGCATTTTCTCACTAGCCCATTAATGCCTGAGGAAAGAAACTCACATAAGAATAAACAACATCTTAAATTATAATCAGGTCATATTCCTGAGAGTAGTAGAACAGGATTTTAAGGTTTGTGTATAAAAGGTTGAGACCCATCAAAACTTGTAACTATTTAAATTATTTATTTTATTTATATATGTTCTATTGTCTTCTCAATATCTAGAATCTAAAGAAAGTCAATGCTTCAGACATTTTCCTGATTATTTTGCTTTTTTTTTTTTTTTTGTCTGAAATAGTGAAAGCACTAAAAGCAGAAAGTTACTGTCTGAGGTCCAATAAATTGTGCTACCTTTGACTTTTTATTTAACTCTTTCTGCAACCATGGTTGAATCACCTCCAAATCCATTCACCTTTATTTCTGCCACTAGATCCCGTAGTACAGTAACATCTATTTATAGATGTTTGGGAAAAATGGTTCTTCATTACTAAGTTGGAGTCTTCTATGGTATCTTCTCAACATTTCTACAGATCTAAAATGTTAGAGAAAATAAGCATATTTTACCAAAATGTCCAAAGTCAATAACCTAACCACTACCTCAAGAAGCTCAGCAAAGTCTAGCAAAATATAGCAACAAGGTGTTGTTTGAATTTTTATACTAGTGTAGTAAAGTTTCATAGCTGGTGAAGCAATACTAAAAAGTATTATAATGCAAAAATCTATATTTTATCCAGATTTGCTTAACTTTAATTTGTAATTGTTCCTGTACAGTATACTATTTTTGTTTGCTTTCTTGACTCAAATTTTCTATGAAGTGGTCATCCGGCCTTTTAATATTGCTCTAGAATAATATTGCACTTATTTATCATATGTCATAATAGATTCTTGAATTTTTTTTTTATCCTCTTGTACTTCTAAGGGATACCAATTAGATATTTCACAGAAAGTTTGTATTGGGGATTGCCTGATTCTTTTACTGGATTAACATCAGTTAATGAATTACAAGAAGATGTGAAGTACCCCTTTCATTGCTTCATACCAAGGATGCACTCTATCTCTCCGATTTGTGTGAGAGAGAAAAGAAAAAAAATTTAGCTGAGGGGCTGGCAAAAGGGTCTCTGGTATTTACAGCATGCACTGCATTTTAGGGGAACACAGTCCCGTTCCCAGTGTGTACATCAGGCAGGTCACACCACCATAACTTCCACTTCAGAGGATCCAACATCTTTCTCTGTGCTCACATAGCATTTATGCTTACATGTGCATACATACACATGCATATGTTTACACATAAATAAAATTAAAACCAAATCATTAAAAAGTGAAACCAAATAGACACTGAGGTCATTCCCACGTAAGTGATATGTTAACGTTGCATACTCTGGTGGCCTCAAAATCCTTCACTACAGAACATGCATGGTCTGGCTACTGACATTATCATCATGGGCTTTGCACTGCTAATCTAACAACAAAATTGACCAAAGCCAGCTCAGTCAGTCAATCAGGTCTCTACGGAAGGAGGGAGGGAAGGAGGGAGGGAGGGAGGGAGGGAGGGAGGGAGGGAGGAAAGGAGGATTGAAAGGAAACGAAACGAAACAAAACAAAACAAAACAAAACAAAAAACTAAGCAGTTCTTAACAGCATCCATGCATATATGAGGAGGAATGTTGCTATAGTAAATGTGATTTTTATTTTGATGAAGATTCATGTACATAAAGGATAGATTGACTGTGAGCATGCATTTGCTAGAATTGTTTCAAATCCTTTCCTCAATTGTCTTTGGAATATCAGTCGAACAATTGGGTAACCTGCATGTCTGTTGAGCATTAACTCCACATGCACTGATTCTTTCCAGCTGTGTACTCTCAGAATTTAGGCGACCCTGGAGAAATAACAGAATGAGAAACAATGGTATCCAAAGAGCTGTATACTTAAATTCATAGGGCCCTAAAAGTTAAACCTAATCGTGTCATTTGTATTTCTGCCTTCAAGAAGTACCTATTTTCCTTCCTGTAATGAAGAGTATATATTCTTCAGACTTGCAATCCTTTATGCTTATATTGTTTGTGTCTGTGCTGGTCCTGTGGACAAAGCAATATTTTCTGTTATGGTAACAAAGGAACGATTGTCCATCTGTTTGGAATAGCATGTTGCTTCGAAAGTACAAAGTATTTCTCCTGTAGCAAGGCAAAACAAATAAAACTAATTAAAGTAGGAATATTTTGTGCCATATTACTTTTTCTTTGAGAAATCCAGCAGCTCTGGATGGAGCATATAACTGTTTAAGAGACTTTAAAATGGTATTTTAAGTGATAATTTGTACACATTTGAGAAACAAAGTAGTAAAAGGTAAAATTGAGAAACTTTTTTAAAAAGGTGTTTCCTTACCATTGTTTTGTCCATGTTTCTGTTACTTTATTTATAATAATAATTATAAAGGATGCACCATCCAACCTAAGTACACATTGGGGTGAGTTGTTCAGGCTTTATAAAACAAAAGAGTACATTGTAAATAAGGACTATAAAGAGCACTCTTATTAGTATACTAGTTGGCTCCTGTCTTGCTTGTCTTATTGTCAGATAAGCAGACCTCACTACCACTGTGTTTTAACCCTGGTCCATAAAGTGAAAGTGCCAGACATTTTAAATAAAGCTTTTCTTGGTGGTATTTCTAACATACTGCCAGTGACTTGAGAGAACAGAAAAAGTGTAAGATAAGGATTCACAGTCTAAATTTAAAAAAAAAACACTTCTGGAAATCACCTTCTAAAGGAAACATTGAAAATATGCTTCAAAAAAAAATAGTATAGAGATAACAAAGCTACAAGACTTTACTAGAAGAAGGGCATGGAACACTGGAGTCTTGATGCTATTTCATACCGACACATGACCATTTTAAGGTCATAGTTTTCTCAGAGAGGCCATCTTAGAATGTAGAAATGTATACTTAGATATCAGTTTTCTGAAATCATGCTGCCTCCGTTTATTTCCAAGGAGGCTTAATGTTTGCGCATCATATCACCATTGTAAAAGTTAGAAGAGTGACTGAATATGTTTTTCTATACAAAACGAAAGAATATCAGTGAGCTATCCTTAATGATATGTTTTATTTAAAATAATATTAAAAGGGTGCCCATGAAATATGTCAACAGGTAAAAGCACTTATTGATAATTCTGATGAGAATTTGATACCATGAAACCACATCATGTAGAAAATGAAACATCTCCTGCAAATTTGTCCTCTGACCCGAGGGCTGTGCCACATGCATATAAGGTAAAGGAATGGAAAAACATAAAAATGTAGCATTGATATACTTTAGTTAAAATTATAATTTCATGTAATATCATATACAAATTTGATATGCATTTTTAGTAAAAATACAATCCTATGATTTTTTTGTAGAAGATATTGGAAAACTTTGGTGAGGTTACTTATGCAGAAAAAAACAAAATCTGCACCTTTTTCCTCAAAGAAAAGGTATTCTTATATTGAATTTAAACACAAAAAGAAATATCAGTTTATTCTTAGTTGCAAAAGTCAATATAGGGCAGGGGAAACAGCTCAGTAGGTCTGCCTGCCAGAGTTCAATTACTCAATTCCATAAGAAAAAAGGAGAGAATTGACTCTCCAGAATTATTTTCTGAGTTCCAAAAGGGCTCCTGCTGTTATGAAAACGTCCCATTCAACACACACACACACACAAACACACACACACACACACACACACACACTCACAAATTACATAAAAAATTTTAATGTCACCATAAAGATATAGAGACAGTCTATATAAAACAGTACTTCTTAAATTATAGAACACTCCCTAATAACTGCATTAGAAAACTTGTAGGTTTCCATGTAATAAAATTTATGTCACATTTTGACAAAATATGTGAAATACTAACAGAGAAAGCCATTGAGGCTCTCATTTTCTAGGTTGTAAGGTAGATTACATAGCTGTCATTGTGTAGAGCTAATAGCAGATAGGCTGCTTCAGTAAATATTAATGAATAAAAAGTTCATGTAAAATCAATTTTAGACAATTATAGATACCTGACACATTTTCCAACTTTCTGAAATTACATTGCTAAAAAATAAATGTCTTTTTATTTAGGGTGGACTATTTACATATGTTATAACAAGAACTCACAAATAAAATGAGATCTTCTGAAAGGTAAAGTATACAGAATAAAAAATATGATGTCTCCTCACACATGGAACCTAACTATTTATTTCATGATAAAAGATAGAACAGAGGTAATTAGAAACTTGAGAGGGTAAATGTAGGTGTAAGAATTTGGATAATATGTACAAATGTGTACTTAAATGAGATAAACAGGTATTTTCAGTAGACTTATCACAATATACAACAATTGTGTAATATGTTTTACAAAATTTACTGGAAAGAGAGAGTCCAAAATTTGCCAAATCAACAAATGGTAAGAATTATATGAACATGGGCCTGAGTCACACCATATTTGCCTAGCATTCACAAGCCCTAATTTAACATAGTCTATATGTAGAAAAATAAAAATAGATCTATATTTGTCACCTGCACAAGCTCAAGTCCAAGTGGATCAAGGACTTCAACTTAAAATCAGATACACTGAATTTAATAGAAGAGAAAGAGGGAAAGAACCTTGAACTCATTGACATAGGTGAAATTTTCCTAAACAGAACACCAATGGCTCAGACTCTAAGATCAAGAATTGTTCCTGTCCAAAAGAACTGCAGGGACAAAAATGGAAAAGAGCCTGAGGGAAAGGAGGCCCAATGACAGGCCCAAATTAGGATTCAGCTCAAGGGGAGGCTCCAAGGTCTAACATTGTTACTGATGCTCTGGTGTGCTTCCTGGCAGGAGCCTAGCATGGCTGCCATCTGAGAGGCCCAAAGATCAGCTGATAGAGTCAGATGTACATACTTACACCCTACCAATGGAGAGAAGCTGGGACCTCTGTGGTTGAATGAGGGAAAGGCTAGAAGAACCTGAGAAGGAGGACGACCCGTAGTAAGAGCAGCAGTCTCTATTAAACTGGATATCTGAGATTTCTCCAACACTGAGCTGCCAAGCAAGCAGCATATACTAGCTGGTATGAGGCCCCAGCACACATACAGCAGAGGACTTACTACGTGGTATGGCCTCGGGAAGAGAAAATGCACCCAACCCTCAAGAGACTTGAGGCCCCAGGAAATGGGAGGGTCTGGTGGAATAGGAGGGGTGGAGGTCGAGACCTCCTCTTGGAGACAAGGGAGGAACAATGGGATGAGGAACTGTCAGAGGGTGGACCAGGAGAAGGATAATGACTGAATGTAAAAAAATAAGATTAATTAATGATGATGATGATGATGATGAATCCTGACTATGGTTTCACCTCCAATCTAGGTCTGTTCATATCTTAGTTGGTCTTTTAGTTATTGCTATAATAAAATATCATGACTAAAAGTAAGTTGGGAAGGAAAGGTTTTATTTGGCTTATATTTAGATATCAGTAGTCTATCTCTGAAGGAAGTCAAGACAGGATCTCAGCGCCAGAACCAGGGGGCAGGAGCTGATGCTGAGGCCCTGGAATGGTACTGCTCACTGGCTTGCTGCTCCCTCCTCAGCCTGCTTTCTCATAGTAGGCAGAAATACCAACACAGGGAAGACACCACCTAGAATGGGCTGGACCCTCTCTATTGATCACTAATTAGGAAAATTCTTTAAGAATTTTAAGAAAATCTTATGGTGTCATTTTGACTAAATTGACTGAATTTGACTGGAATGCAGCTCCCCCCTTTCTGATGACTCTGGCCTGTGTTAAAATGACATGAAATTAGTCAGGACAACTTCCTTTCTGTGTCTCATTAGAAAACAGGTATCTAATGGATAATAATAAAATAAAAGGAAACAAAGCAAAACAAACAAACAAGCAAGCAAACAAAAAACCCACATGACAATAAAATAAAACACACAAACAGCATAAAAGTAACCCAAGAAAAAGCACAAGAAACAGCTTTTCTGTACTTTTTACCTCAGTTTTTTTTCCTTCCTTTCAGAATATTTTATGCAAGAATTTTGTTGTTGTTGTTTGTTTGGCCAAGGTATCGTTTTCCTCTATCATGTCTTCAGTAGCTTAAAATTCTCTCTTCTTTCTCTTATATTCTTTTTGGTACCATTTGTTTCTGGGATTCCTGTTCAAATAATTAAAATTTTCATTCCAGATTTTTCTCATTTTGAGTTTTCTTTATTGATTCCATTTTCAAATATTAACTGTTTCATTCACTTTTTTCTGTTCGTTTTGTTTTCATAAATTTCATAAAGATATTTATTTATTTTCTTTTATGGACCTCTCTTATATTTCCAAAGAAAATAAAGAAGGACGTTTCACCAAGATCTATAGTCACCTGGAAATGGACACAGAGAATGAGGAAAGACCACAGCATGTAGTTTGCTACAGACCTGGAGATGAAACTGAGGGACTAAATTTAGAGTATCAGAGAAACTGTGAAAATACGAGGCTTGCCTACTTTCTTTAGTGTCCTACTTGCTTCTCTGGCAAGCCTGTCTAGCAGTTTCACACAGAATGCCTACAAGCGTTGGGGACTGGGATAACAGAATGAGTGGAGAGAGAGGTTGGAGGAGATCTGTGTATTCTGCAAGAAATACAGACAGAGAAGAGGAACTGGCCACCCTAGATAGTCTTCAGAGTTGTGTGTGAGACTGAAGAATTAGACTTAGAAAAGAGGAGATGTGAATATACAAAGGGAGTACCAGTTTGCCTGGCTGGAGTGATCTGAAGGGGAAGGGAGGGAGGGGAGGTAGTAGCTAGAAACGCCTGTTGGTGTTGAGAAGTAGGTTAAAATAATTAGTTGGGAGAAGGATGGTTGAAAGGGAATATCTGTGTGATCCATGGGTATGGGACAGGGAAGGAGCCAATGCAATAACAGAGCTGAAAATGAGTCTGGGGAACTGACCTGGGAGGAGAGGAGGAAGAGGTATATAGCTTTGTTGTTAGCCTACCTAGTACCCTGGATGGTATGTGTTTTCCCATTTCTTAAAACAACATTTGGTCCTCGTGAAGCAGTTACGTAATCCTATTTCTATTTTTAAAGCAGAGGCATAGAAATTGGAACTTGAAGTCCTTCTTGGCCTTACTAAGTCAATCCAAGTCCACTTTGAGCACTAAGCAAGACTCTTTCAAATCATAAACTGGAAGAAAACCAGATGTGTAGCTCAGTGATAGAGTGCATGTCACCACGATCAGTTTCTTAGGTTCACCCTCAGCACCACACAAAGAAAACATAAAACCTTGTTTGATTGCATTAACAATTTAGAAGGAAATGAGCTTAAAGAAGGATTCAACTTTTGAATTTCAAACTTCTTTAAGCTTGCATCACAGCCAAATGCAATTCTTTCATTGAGAACCCATAACTGTTGTTATATAGGCACAAGACTAAGAAGAACCCTATGCAATGCAAAGGCTCTACCCCACTAATACCTGACATTGACCAGTTCAGAGTTCCTCCTGACAATTATAATACTACATTTCTCTGAGCTCGTCTAAGGAACTGGAAGATCTTTGCAAGTCACTCTTGTAGAAGGGAGAGAGATTAAATCAAGGAGGGTGCATAATTTTATCCAAATTCTTATTCTCTCAGCCTAAAAGGGAAAAAGATAAAGCCATCTTTAACTTTTATACTTCATTTAGAATAGAACAGTGGCTGACAGGAAGAGACAGAATGTCCTGAGAAGTAGAAATGAAAGTTGAAATTTCGGTAAATGTGCCATAACAGCAAAGGATAGGATTCATAGCAGAATGGAACTGTCCCTAGATATTGTAGATTACAGTAATTTATTAAACTGTCTGTTAGAAAGACATATTCTTTATAATTTTAATGTAACCTTGTTAAGATAAAAAGAGGAAGCACTTGCCCTCTTTGTGCCCCATGCCATCACTAGGGACAAGGACTGCGAATCAATACAGGCTCAATGCCAGGGTAATTTAAGGCTATAAAATCATTTAGCTTTGAGCTCTAAGATGATCACAGTACAAAAGAATGAAGTCGAACTCACAAAAATATAGTATGGGTCTGCTCCTTTGTTTCTAAACAGATTCCATTTCTTTACTTCTCCAACTCCTCCCGTTTAGAATTTTTATAGATCCAAATGCTGTCTTTTGAGACACAGATGAGTACTGGTTTTATTTTGTAAGTCTTTGTCTTAGGATTTCATTGCAGTAAAGAAATAACATGGTAAAACTAACTATTATGAAGTGAAACATTTCACTGAGACTGGCTTACAATTTCAGAGATTCTGTCTATTATCATCATAAGGCAGAGTCCAGGAAGACATGTTATTGGAATAGCCAAAAGTTCTACATCTTGATCGGAAGGTAACCAGGAGGAGAGTATAATCTACAGGCAGGCAGGAGGAGGGTCTCTTTTATGTACTGGACAGAGCTTAAGCATAGAAACACCTAAGGCTAATCTACTCAATGATATATTTCCTCCAACAAGGCCAGACATATTCCAAGGCTACACCTCATAATAGTGTCACTTCCATGGGCCAAGTATATTCAAACCACCACAGTGGTGCTTTATAGAGAATAATAGAAGGGATGCTGTTCCGTATTCAGCTCAACCATGATTTTCATTACCAGAGAGCTATTTTAAGATTTTTTTATATACACATTTTTTAACGAAAAAAACTCTAAGTGTTATTTTTGGCAGTTGCTTTTCAATCAAAAAATGTAATGATTATGATATTGATTGGTTAAGAATTGTTGCTATTTTGCTTTGTTCCCGTTTGCTTTGGCTTTTCATTGTGATATACCACATTGACAGTTTTGGAAAATGCTTTGAGACAGAGAAAAGGAATGTGTATTTTCATTAGCTATTATGATATATTTTGCCCCTTAGAAGAATATTGACATTCCTTTACATTTTTTTATACAATGACGATTCTTCCAGACTTCATGTATTACTGCTGAAAGATGCTAAATTTTTAGCCTTTTCTGAAGTAGTTTTTGCAGTTTCTCATTATAACTTGGCTTGATTTTGTTTTATATATTTTGACAATATAAAATGAAGCCCACATTACTTAATAAATGACACAACCATTTATTTTTACTCAACAAGAAGGAAAATTAAAGTTTTTATTTTTTTGTAGTATTTGACACTTTCTAGTCTAGTGTTTTATCTTCCATTAAATCTTTTGTAAAAGTTACAGAGAATATACATGCGAGCATTTTCTTTATAAAAATTGAGCTTTTACTTTTAAAATTAACATAACTGTTTTAGAGAAATGTAGCAATGAACTATAATAAATCTCATTCAGTTGCATTGTTATAGGTCATTATGAATCCCAATAAAGTTGTTATTTTTTTCTAATGAAAACATTATTGAAAACTGTGAGTCACTCTTCTTATTGTTTTGCCCACAGAGGCATGAAAAACAATATTAAAAATAACATTATTTTCTGCTTTGCTTGTATTTGTTATTTCCAAAATCCAATTACAAAAAATTGGACTGTGATAAAGTAAAAACACATTAATTTATAAGGAACAACTTGTCCAACTTTAGTGACAAACTTTTCATGAAGTAAAAACACTACGAAGGAGGAAGCTTTGATTATAAAATATTATCAAAGCTGAATTTTAATTTAATAGTTATTGCATTTCTAGTACAAACTAAATATTATGCTTGGCATTAGGGATGCAAAAACGAGTGAATCTTTGCTCCTGTTTTTTAAAAGTTCATAGATACAATGATTATTGAAGACGAAAACTGTCTTGTTTTTCAAAGCAACATAAAAGTTGAACTCTGATTCTAATGGTAAAGTGAGGTTTCTATGCAATGCCATAAAGAACTTGTCTCACAAATATAGAATGTGATTAAATTTATAATAATTGTATGATAATGCAAAGAGTTTGTGAATTTGATAAAGTCAATCAACAGTACTTGGTACGCAGATAACAATAGATACAACTTGAAAATTATAATTTGATGATATAAAAGTCATAAAACATTATGTATCCAGTTAAGATTACTTTATAAAATCTTGGGTTGGTAGTGGATACTGACTCTAAATATAAACAAATTTTTAAGTCAATATATAGAATTAGAAACATATAAAACTTATCCTGAGAAGAAATGTTGTTAGTTACTTGAAACAATTTTAACAAGGTTATGTAATTATGATTTGATAATGTGTCCTAATACTCGACTAAATAGCAATTTACAAAACCTGATTGCTTTGTACTGACACTATGAAGGAAATATAAGGGTAAATTTTCTTTTCTAAACTAGATATAATAAATAATAATACATTAGCTAATTTTATACCTCTTTTAAAGAATATTTCTTTCATAAAACATGGAGGCCCCAAAGGAGGAGTTAGATAAAAGACTGAAGGAGCTGAAAAGGTCTGTAATTCCATAGGAAAATCAACAGTATCAACCACCCAGAACCCCTAGAGCTCCCAGGGACTAAACCACCAACCAAAGAGTACACATGGAGGGACCCATGGCTCAAGCCACATATGTAGCAGAGGATGGCCTTTTGGACATCAATGGGAGAAGAGACCCTTTGTACTGTGAAGTCTTGATGCCCCAGTTTAGGGGAATGCCAGGGCAGAAAGGCAGGAGCGGGTGGGTGGGGGAACACCCTCACAGGAGCAGGTAAAGGGAGTATGTGTGATAGGAGGTTTCCAAAAGGGAAAATGGGAAAGGGGATAACATTTGAACTATAAATAAAAAATCCAATTAAAAATATAAAAACATGAAATAAAAAGAAATGGTCAGATATAAAATAAAATCAGGACTTCCAGATTGTATATTGGGGTTTCAATACTTGCTAAGTTTTATGAACCTGAACATCTAAATTTTCTCGTTTTTGTTCCCATACTTTTATTGATAATAGACATGCTAAATACCGTAGATGACTGTAAATCCTCAGGGTATTATTTCTCTTTAAGGTAATGATAAACTTGTTCATGTCTATGGCCATTATTATTAAAGTGGTAGAATTATCCTTTTAATTTTGTACAACCAGTAAATTAATAATTCTTAAATGGCCTACCAAAATTTTGTCTGTGACTTTAGAACTTTTGCAAAAGATAAATAAATAAATAAATAAATAAATAAATAAATAAATAAATAGCAAGATAATAAAAAACTCAAACGGGGCCGGGCGGTGGTGGCACACGCCTTTAATCACAGCACTTGGGAGGCAGAGGCAGGCAGATTTCTGAGTTCGATTCCAGCCTGGTCTACAGAGTGAATTCCTGGACAGCCAGGGCTACACAGAGAAACCCTGTCTTGAAAAACCAAAAAAACAAAAAAACAAAAAAACCAAACAAACAAACAAACAAAAAAACAAACGGTAAACTATCGGCCATAAAAGCATAAGAACTTGGGTTCTGTTCCCCAACAATGATATAAAATCCAAGACCTGCTGCATATATCTATAACCCTATGATAGCAGAGAAAGATGTTTATTTCTGGTGCTCATAGACCAGGAAGACGGTCTAAGTTTTAAAGTACCATGTTCTGTGAGAGTCTTGTCTCAAAATAAGAATTAAGTTGATCAGGTAGACCCAAGGTCCACTCTTTCTCCTCCAATACAAGCTTTGGCAATTCTTCTTGTTTACACACAAACACTAGATGATAAAAAACTTATTGTTGGCATTGCAAATATTTTGATGTAGCAAAATCCTACTGGAAACAAACAAGAAGATTATTGCTTACACGGTAGCATTTATATTAATTGAAGATATAGTGCAGGATGTCAGAGACAAATGTCAGCAAAAGCCTTATCCACCTCTGAATCCTCTGAACTGTAAGATTGCTCTTCCAGGCAAAATGTGGAAAAGTGTCATTTCAAAAATGCTATGAGGATAACCAAATGTTCTTCATTTGGATTTGAGGCCTATTTTTTAGGAAGGAATCCATGCCTGTAGAATTAGTCAAAAACCCATAGCACAGGAGTCCCTAGTTCTACATCAAAAGCTGTATACTGCTAGAATGGCAAACAAACTTCTAAATATTATGTTTATATGAATAGACAAATAGTATTTAGCCTTAATCAAAGAAGACTGTCTTTTTAGTAAATTGTGCCAAATATAGATATTCATGAGTACATGGGTGCTGAGAGTAACTGATGGAGCATAGATTGGAAGCCAAGAAAGCATTTATAACTTTCATCCAAGGTTCTTAGAAAAGTTTGAAAGGGCAAGTGAAGAAATATAAGACTCAGAATATAGAAGTAAAGTCTGCAAAATGCCATCAAAGACCAAGACATATTTATGGAAATCAGTCTTGCTGCAGTGACGGATACCTTTTCTGTATCTGTACAAGAATTACCTATCAATAGGCAGGAATGATAGAGGAGGTGCTCAGGAGGTCCTATCTCCTCACCCCCATTACTGAACTATAATGAGATATTCAGGGAGAAGGCAAGTCATTGCCTTTTGTTCTGTGGTGGCCCTACCAGGCTCCAATGACTAGTTGTAATCCAAAAGTCATACAGATGGTTCTGGTTAAATTCAGTGGGTTATAAAAAACCAAAATTCATGATTCAAGAAAAGTAATTGCTATGGAGGAAGATTAGTTCATATGAATGGATAGAAAGTAAACGTGAATATGGAATGAGCATGATCTAATTGCACCATTCACAGGGAAGAAACCCTAGAAGTACAAAAGTAATTTTGTCCATTAATTTATTTATTCACTTAACATCCTGACCACAGGCCTAGTGCTATCAGCCCACTATTTACAAAGTCCTTCTCCCATATCTTGCCCCCTGCTCCTCTAAGAAGCCCTTCTCTAGACACCAACCTACCTTAGCACTTCTCTAGACACCAACCTACACAAGTGACTGTAGGACTGGGCACATCCTCTCCTATTGAGGTCAGACAAGACAGTCATATTAGGGGAATAGGATCTGCAAAAAGGCAACAGATTCAAAGACAGCGCCACTCCAGTTGTTATGCAAACTACATGACCAAGCTGCACTTCTACGTATGTGCATGGGTCCTAGGTCAAGCCAATGTATGCTCTTTGCCTTTTGCCACAAAGTGGTAAAGATAGTTGACTGTAGGTTTTCTTATAGAGTCCCTAACCACTCTGGGTAACTCAATCTTTCCCAAAACTTGACCATAAGACTTCATGAATTCTGCCTAATTTTTGGCTGTGGTTCTCTGCATCTGGTCTAGTTAACTATTGGGTAGAGCCTCTCATAGGACAGTTATACTAGGATGCTGCCTGTAAAACAGATTATTATTAGTAGTGTCAGGGGTTTTCCCATGGTATGGTTCTCAAGTTGGATAAGACATTGGTTGGCCATTCCCTCAGTCTATGCTTTATCTTTTTCTCTGTACTTCATATAGACAGGACAACTTTTGGGTCAAAAGATTTCTCGGTGAGTTGATTTCCTTAATTTTTATTGGGATTCCTGCCTAGCTACAGAAGATGGCCACATCAGGCTCCATATCTCCTACTGCTAGGAGTCTGAGCTAGAGTTACCTACATAGAATCCTTGAAGCCTCTCCCATTCCAGGTAACTGACATGTCTTATTCTCTCCCATCTCCTTCTACACCTGGTCTCTCCACACCTCTCCATTCCCTTTTCCATCCCTGCTCCCAACACGTTCCCTTCCTCCATTCATCTTCAATGACTATTTTATTTCCCTTTGCTGAGTGAGATTCAAAAAGCCTTCCTTGAATTCTCCTTGTTATTTAGCTTTTTTGAGGCTGAGGATTATAGCTTGGGAATCCTATACTTTATAGCTAATATCTACCTTTAAGTGAGTACATCTCATGCTTGTCCTTTTGGATCTGGGTTACCTCATTCAGGATGATATTTTCTAGTTTCATCCAGTTACCTTCAAAATACATGATGTGCTTTTCTTAAATAACTAAGTATTATTCCATTATGTAGTTGAGCCTAGTTTTTTCTTTAATCCATTTTTCATTTGAGGAACATCTGATTTCTTTCCAGTTTCTGGCTATAATGAATAAAGCTACTGTAAACACAGTTGAGTAGTTGAGCAAGTGTCCTTGTGGTATGTTAGAGCATCTTTTAAGTATATGGCCATGAGTGGTATAGCTGGGTCATGGTATAGAATGAGTACAAATTTTCTGAAAAACAACCAATTTGAGTTTCAGAGTGGTTCTACAAGTGTGAACTCCTACAAACGATGGAGGACTATTCTCCTTGCTCTACATCATGGTCAGCATGTATTGTTGTTTGAGTTTTTAATTTTAGTCATTTTAATGGGTATAATGTAGAATATCAGAGTCATTTGGTTTGCATTTATCTGGTGAATAAGGATGCTGAACATTATCTTAAAAGTTTCTCAGCCATTAGAGATTCTTATGTTGCAAACTCTCTGTTTAGCCCTGTACCCCATTGTTAATTGGGTTATTTGGCTTGTTGGTGTCTAATTTCTTGATTTCTTTATGTATTATGAATATTAGCCCTTTGTCTTATATAGAGTTGGTGAAGTTCCTTTATTAATCTGTAGGCTGCTGTTTTGTCATAACATGTCGCTTTGTCTTACAAAAGCCTTTCAATTTCAGGAAGACTCATTTATCAAATGTTTATCTTAGTGCCTGGAGCATTGGTGTTCTGTTAGAAGTTGTCTCCTGTACCAATGCATTCGAGGCTATTCTTGTTGAGTTTGGCCCATTGAGATATATTGTAATGCTATATTCTATTCCTGAAGGTCTCTGCATAAGAGTGAATTCTCATGTTTACAAGCTTTTGTTGTTCAAACCATTATTAGTGAGTACATGCCATGTGTGTTCTTCTGTGGCTGGGTTACCTCACTCAGGATGATATTTTCTAGTTTCATCAATTTGCCTAGGAATTTCATGAAGTCATTGGTGTTAATAGCTAGTAGTACTCCATTGTGTAAATATAACACATTTTCTGTATTCATTTCTCTATTGAGGGATATCTGGGTTCTTTCCAGCTTCTGGCTATTATAAATAAGACTGCTATGAACATAGTGGAGCATGTGTTCTTATTATATGTTGGAAAATCTTTTGGGTATATTCCCAGGAGTGGTATAGCTGGGTCTTCAGGTATAACTATTTATAATTTTCTGAGAATCCACCAGATTGATTTCCGGAGTGGTTGCACCAGCCTGCAATTTCACCAGCAATGGAGAAGTGTTCCTCTTTCTCCACATCCTCACCAAGTCTGCCATCACCTGAGTTTTTGATCTTAGCTATTCTGACTGGTGTGGGGTGAAATCTCAGGTTTTTTTTTTTTAATTTGTATTTCCCTGATGCCTAAGTACATTGAACATATCTTTAAGTGTTGTCAGCCATTTGATATTCCTCAGTTGAGAACTCTCTTTAGCTCTGTACCCCATTTTTAATATGGTTAATTGGTTCTCTACAGTCTAACTTCTTGAGTTCTTTGTATATATTGGATTTTATCTCTCTAATGGATCTAGGGTTGGTAATATCTTTTCCCAATCTGTGGGTTGCCAATTTGTCCTATTGACAGAGTCCATTGCCTTACAGAAGCTTTTCAATTTTATGAGGTCACATTTGTCAATTCTTGATCTTAGAGTATAAGCCATTGGTGTTCTTGAGCTTTGTACAAGGAGATAAGAATGGATCAATTTGAATTTTTATGCATGGCGATCATAAGTTGAACCAGCACTATTTGTTAAAAATACTGTCTTTTTTCCACTGGGTGGTTTTGGCTCCTTTGTTAAAGATCAAGTGACCATAGATCTGTGAAGAATTGAGTTGGAATTTTGATGGGGATTGCTTTGAATCTGTAGATTGTCTTTGGCAAGATGGCCATTTTTTCTATGTTAATCCTGCCAATCCATGAGCATGGGAGACCTTTCCATCTTCTGAGGTCTTCTTCATTTTCTTTTTCAGAGACATGAAGTTCTTGTCATACAGATCTTTAACTTGTTTGGTTATTGCTACACCAAGATATTTCATATTATTTGTGACTATTGTAAAGGATGTTCTTTTCCTAATTTCTTTCTCAGCTCATTTATCATTTGAGTAGAGGAAAGCTACTGATTTATTTGAGTTAAATTTTAACTAGTCACTTTGCTGAAGTTGTTTATCAGCTGTAGTTCTCTTGTTAGTTTTTTTTTTTTTTTTTTTTTTTTTTTTTTTTTTTTAGATTACTTATGGATAGTATCATAGCATCTGCAAATAGTGATATCTTGACTTCCTCTTTTCCAATTTGTAATCATTTGATCTCCTTTGGTTGCCTAATTGCTCTATTTAGAATTTCAAGTATTATATTGAATAGATAGGGGAGAGTGGAAAGCCTTGTCTTGTCCCTGATTTTAGTGGGATTGCTTCAAGTTTCTCTCAATTTAGGTTGATGGTGGCTCTTGGCTTGCTGTATATTGCTTTTTATATTTAGATATGGACCTTGAATTATTATTCTCTCCAATATGTTTAGCATGAAGGGGTGTTGTATTTTGTCAAAGTCCTTTTCAGCATCTAATGAGATCACATGGTTTTTATCTTTGACTTTGTTTATATAGTGGATTATGTTGTTGGATTTTTGTATACTGAACCATCCCTGCACCCCTGGCATGAAGCTTACTTTATCATAGTGATTGATCATTCTGATGTGTTTGTGGATTTGGTTTGTATTCATAATTATGTCTCAAAACCTAGTACATGACATTTTTGTTCAGCTGTGGTATGCAAATCATGTGTTGTTTGTGTATGATGCATGCAGTCATTCCAGCAATTTGGAGGCATAAATAGGAGTGTCAAAAGTTCAAGAACAAATTCTGATATAGAATATTTGAAACTAACCTGTGTTATGTGAAAGCCTGTCTCAAAATAATATCCCCTAATTTTTAAAATCTACATATATATGTAGATTTACATTTTTATTATTTCTTTCTATTATCATCATCAAATATGTTCTTGATACAGAAAGTCTCATGCCCAAGTGGTACAGTTTGCATAATCATGTGACAAGGCAAGTCAGCGCAGAACTTACTCCATCTTATACTCCTTCTGAGGCCATTTAGGTTTGACCAAAATTTGATATCTTGATAGAAATCTGCGTAGAAAATTTCCCAGCTTTATTTTATGAACCTGAGGTCAAGATGCTCTAGTTAACTTATCTTGGCTACTGTCAAATGTCTGCTTGAGAAAATCTCCCCCTCTAATTAACTGCTTATCTTACCTTCCATTAAACTGCATTGTTACCTGAAAGAGGTAAGATATAGAAACACATTCTAGGAACAGTCATATGAGCATTCTGAGTGCTTTTGGAATCCCCCTAAGCAAACAAGATTAGAGTTACCATCTCCTGCCAGGAAATAGTTGTGCATGTCTTTTATTTCAGAACTCAGGAGGCAGAGGCAGCAGGCTCTCTATGAATTCTCAATCAGCCTGGTTTATAGAATCAGTTCCAGGACAGAGGGTTACACAATGAAAACTTGTCTCAAAACAAAACAAAACAAAAAGAAACAAGCTAACAGTTACATTCTTTTCACAACCATTATGAAAAATACCAGTGTACAAATGTCTATACTACTTAAGATAATAACATGTCTATAAGTGATGGTGCAGTGAAACCATTGTTTATTGTAAATATAAATCTGACACGTGGGTATTTTTCCGGTTGTATGGAGAGAATAGGCAAAGGTATTTGGGGAAAAAAAATAGGTGACGAAAGTTTTCCGAGTTATAAAAACAGCAGGTAGCTGCAGGACTCGCGATGTTTGTGTGCAAGCCAGAGCATCCTGGAAGCTTAGAATAGCTTGAAGGTGGGGAAAGACAGAAAGTTAGAATGGAAGGTTTGATATTTTTGCAGGCATGTGCTAGTAAGGAAATAGATGCATCACTTGGCAGAGTTAGAGAAGTATGACCTTTTTTTTTTCTTTAAAAAAAAAAAAAGAAAGAAACTAGTATTACAGATTTTTGAAGAATGCTGTGGACAAGCTTTTATTTATCTGCCAAGCATCTTTCTGTTTAATCGTGTTTTACAATGCCAGTGGCACTGCCATTTGAGGATTTCTGTGTTGGGACCTAATAGCATCTTTGTTTATAAAATGACTAAATAGGGGATACAGAATTGAAAGCAAGCACTTAATCATCAGATAAATTACTACCTAAAAAGGAGGAGTCCAATTCTTCTTTGTGGTCTAGCACAGTGAGTCTCCTGGACACTCCACACTCATGCCTTCTCCCCATCCTGCCTTCTACATCCAGTACCCAGGTATTGTCTGGATAGCCCTGTTTTCTTGAAAATGAAACTCTAGCTCTTGGTAGGATCCCACCCTACCTGCAAACACATACTGATCATCTCTGCACTACACCCAGCCTGTGTACCCAGGAGATCTTGCACATCCTTCTCTAGGGTCTAGCCAAGTGAGTCGGCCTCAACCTCTGCATTCACATCTTCCCTTTAACCAGCCATATGAAGCCTATCTCACATTAAGTACAAGACCTTGTCTTGCCATCCTTCCCTGCACCATAACCTACCTCTAGACATCTTCCTGGACACTCTCTATATGCCTCTACATACAGATTTCTCAGCATTGCACCAGCCTCTCTTCCAGACATCACTCACTTCTTTGCCAAGGTTATCCCAGTGAATCTTCCTTACTGTTACATCCCATACAACCTAATTTCACCTCCCCTTCCTGAAACCCAATCCATTTCAATGCTTTTTTCAGGACCCTCTTTACCTATCTCCCATAATACAACACCACCCCATACTATATCTAACCTTGCCATCCAGCCAGATCCTACCTCTGTACTTCAGGCTTGGACCAGGTACAGATCTATATGAGAAGTTGTTCCTCTCTCTATCTAACATCTTTCCACTTAAATAATCTCCAGTCTTTAGGCCCAAACTGCCCATAATCCTTTCCTATGCCCAATCTTGTCTGTCTATATCAGACTTACCACTAATAAAAGAAGTCTATATGTCCAGAGCTCATTAAAGATACATCAACAATATCAAGTCTATGTCTTCTCTGAAAGCCTTACCAGTCCTATAGAAATGTTTGACAATTAGAAATGCCTAAATGAACCTCAAAGTGTCGAGTTTTAAAACAAAACAGAATAGAACTAAAAAACTACATCAAAGAATTCAAAACATTAAAGAAGTCACATGTCAATGAGTGATATCAAGGAAGGAAAAGAAAGACAACAATATAAGTTTGATCAAAATGATGAAGACAATCTCGACTTAAAAATAAAATGTAAGAAAGAGAATAAAACACTAAACATGAATGAAGCTGAAATTGATAAGGAATTAAAAAACCCAATAACTCAATTAGAAAATTCAAAGAAAATCTTTACCTGTAGAAACAGTCATGAAGAACTAGCAGAGGCTACAATGTTCCACTTAAAATCAGAGGATCTAATATAAATAATATATCTAATATAAATGAGCAATGAATATGAAAAACCTAAAGCAAATACATATATACACACACACACACAAAGAGAGAGAGAGAAAGAAAGAGACACACAGAGAGAGACAGAGACAGAAACAGAGAGAGTGAAACTTATAGAAAATGTGGGACATACTGAAACAAACAAACAAACAAACAAACAAACCAATAAACAAAACTTTGAGTTATAGGCAAATATGAAGGAGAAGAACCTCAAGTTATTGATATAGACTAGATCTTCAACAAGGTCATAGAAGGAAACTTAGACACATACGTATAAAATAAGCATCAAGAACATCATATAAACAAGACTGGAAAAGAAATTTTCCACAGCATATCATAGCTATAAGAGTAAACATATAGAACAAAAGAAGATGCAAGAGAAAAATGAGAGGGCAAAATGGAAGTCACAAAAAAACAAAAACAAAAACAAAAACAAAACCTTAACCCAAATAACAACAGCTGATTTCACAATGGAAACTTTGAAAGCCAGAAGAATTTGGAACAGTGAGCTCTAAATTTTAAAATGTTGTGAAGGCCTGTCTAGATAAATATACTCAGCAACAATATTTGCTATTGTAATTATAAAATTATTTTAAAAACAATGTTTAGAGGAAATATGAAAACATGATAAGGTGGAGATGAAATCACATTGCATTGATAAAATATAGCTCAGAATATTTTGACTGTCTTCACATTTCTTTGACCACTTGTGCTGTGTGAGAGCTTCTTAAGTTGTACTCTGTCCTTGAGGTGCTCTAATATCTAGAGGCAAAGATTCTATCTGCTGTTGGAAGGGAGACTTCACTGGGACATCCTTTGTTTACATGGGCAATATGACCTTGCCTACATTGACATTATTTTTTGCCTTTACCACAAGTTATTCTTATCTCTATGATGGGTGGCTTTTTCTGAGCAATAGAGACATGGGTATTACAGTAACACTTACTTAGAGTGTAAGTGACAGTGATCAGTCTAAAATAGAACCCACAATTATAATATTGTGTTTTAGGACTTAGTCAGTCAGACCTAAGCAATGCAATACAATAAGAGTCCTCAATTATCTGACCCAAACAAAGTCTGAAACTCAATATACTATCTTTCAAGCATCAAACCTCAAAATGACACTGTAATATACCTCTAAATAGTGGTTCTAAACATGATTAGTGATCACTTTGGAGGACCGATGACCCTTTCATTGGATTCACATGTAAGATATTCTGCATATCATATATTAACATTAATAGTCACAACAGTAGCCAAATTACTGTTATGAAGTATCAATGACAATAAATTAAAAATGGTTGTCACCATAGATTTAAGAACTGTACTAGAGGGTCACAGCATTAGGAAGGTTGAGAACCACTGCTCTAAACCATTACTGACCAAAACGATGATGCCATGTATTTCTTAAAATAGGTTTGAGGAGTAGAGAGACAAGCTATCAGACACTTAATTTAATATTATTCATTTCTCTCCTTAAAATTATTCTGATTGTAAAATAATTCCTTTGGTGATTGGAGTCATGTAGCTGTAATATTTATAAAGCAATCAAAAGAAAATAAGTTAAAAGTCTACAATAAAGGTATAGACAAACCCTTAAAAATTAAAGAGTAAATATATTCAAACTTATTACTTTACTCCTATTTTTAGAGTCAAGAAATCTACTAAATATCCGTGTGAAGAGTATAAGAAGAAACCCAAGTAGAGACTACGGTAAAGCCGAAAGATAGCAAATAGAGAAGAAAACATTAAACAATATACTTTGAAGTTCTTGGGTAAAATTGGACTGTGACAGCTGCATGAAACAACCTGGTTCACTGACCCCTTCAGAATGTATATTTTGTCCTTTCATATCTTATATGGAACATAACATATCACTATATATGGAATAGATATAGTTTTTATTAGAGAGGATGAACAACAGCTAAGTTTCATTAGATCATATCTAGCTGGAAAGCTGAGCTCCAGGAAGAAATTGAATATCCCTGCCAGAGGAGAGAGAGGAAAAAAGGGTTCTGCAGAAATGCTGCCATTCGTGATTCCAGAGATATTCATTTCATCAATGAGCATTGCTGCCCAAAGCATGCTGTAAGAATCTCAATTTGGGGGACAGTAGATTACAGTTTGACTTGGAATTTTGTGGAAAATAGTTTATATGGCATATATGAAATATTTTATATCCTTTCTTTTGGAAAATTGACTTTATTATTTTAAAGGCAACTTGGATTTTTGAATTTAATGTTCAGCTCTTTTATCAAACAAGATTTGCCTTGAACTTCATATTTTGCATGTTTAATCACTTGTTATCATAAGGAAGCTCAAGTTTTAAGATAAACCAATCTATTTTAGGATGCCCACTCTGATTAATTTGCTATAGTTAACTCTTAGCCTGAAACTGGTTCACCCGGGTGCTTAATTATATTGTGAGCAAATGGATGAGACATTTTATCCATTCGCCACATCACATATTTTGCTATTAATTTCCTGTAAGTAAAATCAAATAGCAAATGTCAATATCAGGAATAAAAAACATTTCCAAATAAAATTTCTTAATAGAATGCTGGATTTAATATCTTGTAACAGGCATAGAACTGCAAAATCTGTGGAAGAAGGAACTGGCTGATAACATAAAATTGCATAGCTTGCAACTAATTTAAAGTTTTGTGCATTCCTAAAATGTAAATAGATGTACTAGTTTATAACCACTGACATTTATTTTCTCTCAAAAATTTATTATAATTTAATTTAAAATACATATGTAGTTGTCATTTTTGACCAGCTGCAATAGGAATATGAGATTAATTTAACATATAAATGAAATAGAATGGAATGACATAGTTTTTAGTTCATTTTTGATACTGATAGCCTCTCTGGAGAGAATGACCAGTTTTCTATGAACACATAAACAGTTGATACTAAATATTTAATTACTGGGGATCCAATTATGGTTTTAAAATGAGAATAAACCTAAATAGGATAAGAGGTCAATATAGTATTACAAATATGAAAACAGGAAGAACAAATGGCTTAAGTGCTATACCCAGACAATATCATACTTTTAAAAGTATGGGATTGAAGTAACTTTCTCATACTGCATCAAAGAACTAAGATGTTGAACCAGAAGAGTTAGTATGAAAATGTTTCTAGCTTTAGTTGCCAGCCTACATACTAGAGTAGCAAGCACATACTTTATCTAAAAGGATAGCAACCAAAATTGAAAAAGCAAAGAATGTAAGTGTTGACCTGTAAATGTATAGGAAACCAAGTATATTTACTAAAGAAGAGGCATCAATAAGTAGTGTATTAGTATTTTGAACTCCCATTACTAAATGGCAGAAATGAGGGATTCAAACCTCAGAAACTAACTATCTGAGTTCTGGAAGATAAAATTCTGTCATCAGTGTGTCTGCACGGTTGGTTTCTTCTGAAGGCTGTGAGGGAGAAGCCCTTCTTCTGTATCCTTAGTTATTGGTGGCTTCATAATAATCAGTGACACATGTGGGGCAGTTAGCTCACGTGTGGGAGTGCGTGGATCTCGTTGGGTGGTTGTGGTTCCCATGTTTCTTCCTCCCCAGACAGCTCAGGAAGGTGTGGCTCCAGGGAGAAGCAGAAGCATGGGACTTTTGACTGAGTTCACTCAGCTCAGCACCTGGCAGATGCGGCAGGGCTCTGCCCAATTGGGAGCTCAGGGAGTTCTCACTCAGTCTGAATTTCCAAGGTGGGTAGTGGGGCAGGGCTCTTAAGTGGACCCAGAGGCCGATGGTCTCCATTCGGGGCTCCCAGATGCGGCTGGGGGGGGGGCACAGATGAACAAAGAAGGGAGAGGACCGAGGGGGGAAAGAGAGGCCCTGACAGCACCCCCATCAAGAAAGAGACTTTGTTACTGAACTCGCTTGGCTGGCTCGCTAACTTGCTTGAATCAGGGTGGCCTCCATGGCTGGAACACAGAGAAGCCCTCCACAGAAGATTAGGCAGCAGCTCAATACTCAGAGGTTTCCTCCATGGTTCTCAATGGCGGGCCCCAAAGACACAAGTAAGTCCATAGTTTCAAAAGGTTTTATTGTCATGGTGAAAGGTGAATGAATCAGGCTGTATCCCCAGATACAGGGCAGGCTTGACTTAATTAGGGAGGGAGGAGAGGGGGAGGATCTGGGAAGAAATATTTAATTGGCTATGCCCTCTGGCCTTTAGGTATCTCATTAATATGGAAATCTCTCGCAGGCCTGAGGCCTGTAGTCATGTCCTCTACCTGTGGAGGGGCTGGTTGGGGCATTGTCCTATGTAATTGCAAGGTGCTGATCAATGGAGGTCTTGGTCAAGTGTCAGGAGCCTGGAGTCTGGGGGCGTGGCCAAACACCTGCTGTTGTTCCAATAGGGTCCGGAGTTGGAGGCCTACACTCTTCCAGGAACCAAGCTATCCTTTCATGGTCTCACAGACACATATCTTCTATTACACCCAGTCTGGTATTCTTTATTCATGTAGTAGTATTCTTGTTGGTGTGTCTTGAACTAAATGCTCTGAATTTGTTAACTTGCAAATCTTACTGAATTAGGAACCCAAGCTACTGTGATACAATCTCATCACAACGTAAATATATTGGAAATGGATCTATTTCCTACTATAGTTAAATTCCAATACACCAAGAGTGAGGATTTTCTCTGAATTCTAAGGAAACAGAGTATAATACATATTTTATTATAGCCATACAATATTCATTTTGCCCAAAGCAAAACAATTAACTTGACTTATTAAAATAGAACTCTATTATTCATGAAGGTTTGTTATTTTTATAAATTCTGTGTGACATTTCAAGTCTATGTTTTTGTCGGGGAGGGTAACTCTATGGAAATGTATCAAATGTCTCTAAGTTTTGATAGATATTTGACTGATCATATTCTATTGTTGGATTATCTACAAAGAAAACTCAAAAGAGCTAATAAATATTATAATTTACAGAAATGCTTAGTTCAAAGCCTTTTTTATTTATAGAATAATGGAAAAACCTTACTTCAAGGAGTAATGCAATGAAGTGTTTGTTATGAATGATAGCTATACGCAGGTGCTAGTGGTTATGTTAGCAATGTAACTAATGTGTCACAGACATTTACCTGCACAACTCATGTACATTAATAAATAAAGTCCTCACAAGAACCCATGGAGCCCATTTCAAAATCCCTGTTTGATTTTCATAATATTAAGTTAGGAATAGCAAATGTAAACAGTTTGTGTAATTCTGTTCAGTTTTTTATGTATCTAAGGAGAGATTTAAACTGTGTTAGGCAACAAAGTCTGCATAATAACCATATTTTAATAAAAACTTACATCTAAAATTGACAGGGAGATAGATGTGATGAGGTCCTTTATTAAGATAAAGTCTATTTTGCACATAATTTCCATTAAAGTAGAATGAGAGGGTAGTGTGACAAGCACTAGCCACTGTTTCTACAGTATCAGTGAATTGGTATTCTGTGTATTTTAGTATATTAAGATGTAAACTAATTGTTTTCATAATTAAAAATTGTATACAGCACATTATGCATTAATTTATGTGGTCATTTCTATGGAACTATCAATTTATAAATCTAAGATATAAATTTGGGCAAAAATATGGATTTCTTAACAAAAAACTTGTCTTGTTATATAATTGTTATTTGAAACCTTCATTCATGAGCACTGCATTTAAATGACTTCCATCCTTCCTTCTTCCTCTAATTCCTCTCATGTTTTCACACCACAAAATTAAGGATCTTTTCTTTATCTATTATTGTTATATATGTATTTAAAAGTATACCTGTATATATGTACACACACACACACACACCATACTGCCTCCATTTAACTTTGCTTACATGCACATATATTTATGGCCAATTACATGGTTCAGAGCAAGCTATAGGGAGCTCATCTCTAAAGGAAGCTGATTCTCTTTTATTTTTTCAGAAGCCATTGACAATATTGACTGTCTGCTATAAGGACTGTCTGTGGAATATAAGCTGCTGCAGGAGAGGAGTGAATGGTAATTCTACTCAGGTATAACACTATGTAGTCCAACAATGACTGGTTAGCAAGATATCCATTATTGCAAATTTTGCCACAATGACAGTTTTCTTTTGCATGGAACCAACAACTATAATGATGTTAAGGCCTATTTAATGAGAAAGAATGAGTGACTCGTCGTAGAAACCCAGCCAATTACGTGTTACTGAAAAGCTCCTATTCCTAAGTCAATATATTTTCAACATAACACTCACTCTTAAACTCACAGAAAACCAAAGCTCTCATTCTTCTTCAAAGAAGCTGCCTTTTGCAACCAACAAACACTATTAAAGAGATTCACAACCAGTACCCATCCCAGCTGACACATCTGCAATGCACCTTATATATCTAAGGATCAATGAAATTGTGGAAGATAGAGTAGAAAGATTGTGTTACCTGGTTTGTAATCCTAACTCTGCTACATGGTAAACTGTGGAGATAAATATGTCATTTAACTTTCCCATCTTTGAAAATCTTTTAGAAGAGGTAAGAAATATAGAAGATCCAGAAGACAAAACAGACTAAAAAAATGCTATCCTGTAGACTTGATACGATATTTCTAAAAAATAGCTTACAAGATGTGTAGTCATCTGCACCAGGAGAGGGATTCCTTGAGCCTTACATTTACAGCTAGACTATTGGCTTTGGATAATATCCAGGGAAGGAAGAATCTTTGTTTTTAATTATTTACCTGTAATTGAGCTCACCAGATATCAAAGAGTAGTTTCAAACCCATGGCCACACAGACAGCACCAGTTAAAACTAAGTGAGTTAGAAAAAATGAATAGACATGAATATATGAGAATTTTTGAAGTGGGTAACCTTAGGTAGTAGGAGATGAGATAGGGTATTAAGAGTGGCTAGAATATATTTTGTAGATGTATGAAATTGTTTAATAACTGATATAATTAATAAAAATAAATAAGCTTTATACAATTAAAACAGAAAGCATGTATACATATTGATTGGTTAATTTTCTATTATCATGGTAAACACAATGATCAAAGTAGCTTTTATAACAAAGAATTTATTTTCAAATAATAGCTATGTTGGTAGAGCAAGGAAAGCAATCTGTGATTCTAGAGCAGGGTTAATAGTTAATGAGTGTGAAGAAGCAGAGCATAGCAGGCAGCAGGAACTGAAGCAGCAGCTGAGAACTGACCCCTAAAACCACAATCAGAAAGCAAAGAGTAAATGTGTGAACGAGAATGAGTTTTTTGAAAACTCTAAGCAGAACCCTAGTGTTATACTTCTGCTTCGGTATGTAAAATATGTATCATAATCCCTTGTCCCAGGTCTGAAACCAAACATCACAGTCTTTCGTTGATTATAATTACGGGGTGTTGGGAGCCAACTTCTAGTAGAAAGTAGCTATCATCCTTGTAGCCATCTCGAGCCATATACCCTGACAAGAGACTTGTTTTCAACAGACTACAACAGCTGAGCACACTCTGATAAACATATTGTTTTTCCCACATATCTTGTTTTGCTGCAAGGCGCATGTGATATCCACACCTGCAAGGCACATGATATCCATGCCTACCATGCACGTGGCAAAAGTGTATAAATACCTGGACTTCCCTTCAATGAGAGAGAAAATAAACGAGACTCAAGACTTGATCAGAATCTCTGTCTTGTCTCCATTCTTTGCATCTCTTCCCCTTCATCCCCACTCTCTCTCTTGCTAGACCCTGACCTGCAGACTGGAGCAGTAGCTCCGGCAGAGACAACGGGGTGCCATAGTTGTCTGTGACTACTCCCTGCTGATTTTGGGTCACAGTTTTGGATTGTGAGCAAAACTGGAATGTTGGCCAAGTCTGGGAAGAGATGGTTGTTTTACTGCTGTCTAGGTTGTAGAACCATCTTGAAGTAGGAATGTGGAAGTCCAGTTGAAGCAGTTTGTGAGGTTGGGCCAGAACTATAGGGAGAGGCAGGCCAGCCCCTGGGCTGGAAAATACAGGGCTGGGGACAGGATATGCTGGGTAGGAACTGAGGGATACTAGAATAACATGGATACCAGGTCTGCTTTGGTATGTAAAATATGCACCTCAGACCCTTTTCGGAGTCCACCTAAAACTTCCTTCATCAAGGCCACACAGCCACAAATTGAGAACCAAGTATTCAAACATGTGAAACAGAGGAAACACTTCATTCAAGCCAACCAATATGCTGGCTAAAGGTATTCTGTAATAATCTACATAAAGTGTTTTTAAGAGCTGGCAATATAGCCCATTAATAAAGTACTTGCCTAGTAAGGCTTCAAGTTCCATTTGTATCCATGCAAAAATAATATAAGTAATTATAATTATATCTTATACATTATTAATTATGATAATATACAGTTAAGGTATAACAAAATAAAATATCTGATATACAGTCATAGATGTGTATATTTAATGTTCAGTAAATAAATTGTGATAATAAGTGCAAAGTCATTGGTCATTTAAATTCTGTTTCTCTCTAGATAAAATTTTAAAAATTTTTTAATTCAAGCCTCAAGAAGCTAGATATCCTGGCAAAATATAAATAGATTGCATGTTTTATGCAATTAACCCAAGGCCACTATTTATTATAGTTTAGTTAGTAGACATACCTTGGAGACAGATGGAAAACTCAGGGAGCTTCATGTAACCCAATTTGTGTATATGACCCAATGCCCTTCAAATGCATATGTCAAAAGACTTATTGTTAAGTCCTTGGAATACTGGCTTTTAATCGCTATTATAGAATACACTCTGAGTAGGGTGCTCTGAGTAGCTGTTGGAGCTTTGAAAACAGATCAATATACCATGGACCAGTATAAATTTTCAACAAAATCACAAATTCTTAAATAATGCTTACATAAAAAAAAGGACAAAGAAAGTTAGAGAAATGTCAATGAAGAAAGGTTTCAAAGAAAAAAAAATAAAATTCCAATTCCAATTCCCTTCTCTTTACTTGTTCAGGTATACAGAAACCTGCACAGTCCACAGTATACTTGCTAAGACTATCTTGTGCAAAGGAAAGGGTGGCATTCCTGAGTCATTTTTTTCCTTTTCCTTGTATTTTCTGGGGATCAAACTAAGGTGGTCAGGTTTAGCAGCAAGCACCTCTACACCCTGAACTATGCTATCTCCTTTCACGGTTTCCTAACATCTCATAGTACACTTCATAATCATATTATATACTACCCTCATTGTCTATAGATTGAATCTGGTGGTGGATGGAGAGAGGTACAACTCAAATAGTACTTAATTGCAATTGTACACAAAGTAAATTAAGCCCAGGGTAAAAGTTCTGTTTTGGTTTAAATATAAGTTCAGAGACTGCACAAATGGTATCTGGTTTTATTATCTAATTTAAATGTAGTTTTATTAATCAAACATAGGCATATTGAAAATCTGTTGCTTCATTTGGCATTTCTTGCTAAAATAATGACATGTTCCAGTGTAATAGGCATATATCCCTAAGGCATTCAGGATGACCTCAGAGAATTCATTTAAATTTTAAAGGAACAAAACATCAGGGACATTGAAGTATAGACTTTGAAGTATATGGAAGAAATTCAGATTATGGTACTAGAAAACTGTGTGGAAGTCCGAGCAGTAACTATGGTGATCATTTGAGTGTTCAACTTTTACTCAGATAATTTTCTGCCTCATTTATGTCAAAAGATAAATTCTTCCTTACAGGCTAGAAAAACACTAGAAGAACTTTGTCTGTGACAAGGATATATGAAGGCAGTGGTGGTATCTGTGATGCAGAGGAAAAATACAAGAAAACAGTTTGGTTATAGTTTCAATGATTGTATCTATAAGATAGCCTGCTAAAATATGTTCTACTCCCACCATTGTTGGATTTGGTTCAGTTTATTTTTAATCTTCAAGATTCTCAGTTTGACACTTTCTGCATTTTGGTATTACAATTTTATCACAACTCTTTGCCATATAAAATACAGAAAACAGATAAGGTATATTGAACACACTACTGTGTGAAATTAATGCAGTTGCTTTCTTCTTGATTTTAAACTCATCTTATATAATGTCATGTGTTTGATCTGTGCTTAATGTTAGTTTTGAGTAGGAACACTCAGAATATTTCAATGTTTATGCACAATAATCTATTCTTGCATATTTAAAATAATGGGCTAATCATTTTAGTTATATTTCAATGAGTAAGATTAAATAATATAATGTAGTCATGTGTTTTTGATTTATTGTACCAAACACATAGGTAAAGCAAAAATGAAAGAAATGAAATTAAGAGAAATGTGTAGATAATTTTACTGATATACATAAATGTGTATATGACCAGACAGTGAGGATTGGAGAAAGCTACATTAACAAGTTAAAGAAGCCAGTAGGCAGAGAAAAATGGAAAATCCATCCTCTCGTGGATTGCACACAATGACTAGAGCCTCTTGAAAGCATCTCACAAATATTTGAAAGGACAGAGCAGTATAAATGACCCACAAAGAGCTGTGATCTTCAGGTCTGACTGGTGCTTTAGAAGCAGAGGTTCAATTCTGCTCACTATCCCAACCCCATTCTTGGGAGTACTTTCCTAAGTCTTCCTAAGAATCTCTATTTCTATATTTCTACTCATATACTCCCATATTTCTATTTCTATTCACCTTTAGCTTGTTCAATGTATTGTTTTGAGACAGAAGAAACATCACTCTATGCCCCAGGCCCCAGCAAAAAACCTGTAAGAGCACAAACTGTTAGCCAAGAGAGGCCTAATATGGTACACGTTTATTCCTTTCTCTTTTGTGTTTTTTTTTTTAAATTCAGGAGTACTATAATGTTTTTGAGAACAATGATGCTTTTATGGCCCCTCTATAAACTAGACATGAGTAACTATGGTCTTGGAAATGTCACGGTCACCAAGCCTCCTCAAGTCTATAGCTTTCCTGGGGTAGTGTCTTAAGAGTATTTTTTAAAAAAAGAAACTTTACTACAAAGGATGAGATTTAGAGGGATGTTTATTTTAAATTTATAGTGGTAACTGAAGAGGGGGGGTCACAGAAGGCAGAGCAGGAAGAATCTGAGGAAATAGAACAATCAATGTATTTGTCATGTTTCTTTTTTGTTTTGTTTGTTTTGTTTTTGCTTTTGTTGTTATTGTTAAGCACTTAGAATAGAAACTGGGGTGAGTTATGGGGTAGGGCATGAGTTTGTCAATCCAGTTGTCCAAGAATGCTGTGTAGGTGCTCTTCAGTTTCAGTTACATAGCCAAGTAGTCTCAGGACAGAGGTATGGAATTTTTAATCAGCAACCAGAACTATAATCCTTTTGCCATTTATGGTCTATAGTGAGGACATTCTAAGAAGTGTACATTAGTATCTTTCCCTCACTTGATAAATTTCTATCTCTCATTCTAAGCATTTTCATTCATAATGGACAAGTTCTCCTATGTCATGCTGCTATCTGGGAACCTTTCTGTCCTCTGTCTTTCTCTTTTTCTTTTCATGGCTAATGGTGCTGAAGTTTCAGATTATGCCTTTACCATCTCTCCTGACCAATGAGAATTTAGCTAAATATATACCAGGGCCAAAAAGACACAATGCCAAGTGTATGACTAAGAATGATAGTACTTTGTACTTTGTGATGAGTAAGTACCAGAGACTCACTTGGATCCACAGGACTCAGCACTGAGGCTGAGAGCCATACAAATTTCTGTTGGGGACATACACTCTGATGCTAAATGGGCACATCTTGCACAGCTACCAGCCCAGCCATGATGGCAGTGCTTAAGTGGTTTCTATGGGTTTCCAATGGTTCTAGGATCTCAGAGCACTACCATCTCCTAAAATTTCCAGTGTTGCCAGCGTTTATGTGTTCCAAATCTTCCATCTATTTTTCAAAAAATATGGTTGCCAAACAAGACCTAAACAAGTATGGAAGCAATAGATATGCTAGCATGGAGGTGGAGTGTCTCATGGGGCTGAACCTATAGACGAAGAACTACAGGGAAGATTTAAGAACAAAAACAGAAACAGTCTTCCCCAGGATAAGTACCTTAATTAGTTATTCAATATCCCATGACCAGCACACGCACATAATTGAATAAAAAGAGGTCATGAATCCCAAAGCGATTGATGGGCAAATAGAAGTGTTAAGGAAGTGAAGAGGAGAAAATATGCAATTAATTTGTAAATTAAAAGTACATAAAAGTAAAGATAAATAAATAAAATAAAATGATAATGGGAGTCAGACTCAGATGTAATAGGATCCTCACCTGAATTTTGAATGCAATGTTTTCTTCCAGTATCCTAATGCTTTCTGACTTCTAAGTCACTCCATAGTTTTATTCCAACTTACCTCCAGCTACTTTTTAGTACATACCATTACTGCTCTGTGGAGTCCTAACACTTCTTGACTCTTCTCAAGAGTCTAGAGTTGATTGTAAGTGTGGAATCACTTTCACTTGAGCATTAGATTCAAAAGTGAGAGACGGGAATCCTTGCCTTTTGTCACTTTTAACCTGAGTGGAATTTTAAAATAAAAAAGGCAAAGCTATCACTTAAGAAAATAAGAGGATTTCCCCGCGTATGGGGACATGCTACATGGCAAGTGTTTTATTGAAAATTTGTAGAGAAGAAATAAATTGTGATACGAGAATTGATGGACCCACACATAGGGACATATAAAGATGCCCAGCGTTCTAATGCGCATTTTCTTTGTAATGAGCACTATTGAGAGAGAGTCTTGTTGCAATATCATTATTCCACTGTGGCAAAGTGAAAAGCTTCAGAGGTGCTGTGGGCAGCACCAGAACATAGAGAACTTGTTAAGAAAACAATACATTGAGAGTAACTTGAGATACAAACTAGTCTTTTTGCTCACTCTGTGGCTGTCTCTAAACATAGCCAAGAAAAACTCTTTGAGAGTCAGGAGGGAGGTTGTTCTAATGTGTTCAATTCCTTTGAAGTCTTTGAGAATGGATGAGGTCCTGGTACTTACTACTTCACTGAATAATCTTTAGATTACATGCTACGGTGCAGCTTCAGAACTAATACAAATTGACTGTAAAAATATAAAATATAAAATAGCCTCATATTTTACTAAAGACACATTTTGCCACATTATAATCTGGGTAATGAGGAAAGTCTGACCAAGGATGGAAGCAAACCATCTTTGCCTAAAGTCAATTTCTGATTTGACTTTTATTTTTGAAATCTATAACATTAAGCAGTAATCTTAGAAAAAAAGGAAAACGGCATCCTCACATGTTTAATCTAAGCAATAATGTATGTATATGGGCAAGAAAACATTCATGTGGGCATATCCTAACGTGAAGAAAAAAGAACAAGAACAAAACACTAGATATATTGGAAGGAGGAATGACTGAACACGTGTAATGGACTTGAGTCCTGAAAACTGATCATCTTTGCAGTTTTAATGTTCTGGATATTTTTGGTTTTGGTGGTAGATAAGTACATAACAACTTCTATTGTGGATGCCTCTTATAATAGCAGTTTACTAGTACAAATCTAGGTTATAGTTAATTTTAAATTTGGTGTATGATATTTTTATTTATTAGCAAGTTTGTTTATAATAGAATTTATGAAATGTTGATTCTTATTATCATTATTATTATTACTATTCAAACTTTTTTGCAGTCTGGTAGTTATTCCCCTCCCTGTCCATCCTCTGACAGTTCCACATTCCATACCTCTTTACCCTAACTCCAAGAGGATGTCCCCAGCATGGCAGGTTCTGTTCCCTCGAAATCAAGGATACCTCTGATTTCTTGCTTGACCTCACTCTGCCCAATCTTTGACTTCAAATAAGAGAAAAAAATTGGTAACAAGGCTCAGGTAAAGTATGTTTTCCCACTACAGAACTGTACTGTACTCCTCATGCTCTCATTTATTCCATGTTATAGGAAAAGGGAACTTAGATCTACAGACTATACATGAAGTTCCTGCCTTTCATGCACTCTTGTACCTACAATGCTATCCCTAGGAGGATACCAAAAAAACTCAGAGGTAATTGCAATTCCTATTCCTTTATCAACTATAGACTCTTAGCTCTGCAATGGACATGGAGGAAGCTTCTAGACAGAATATCACTGGACAACAAGATCACGCTAATTGTTCTTATCTAAATTTGTCCCTACCTTCATTTTCCCTTGACATATGGGAATAAACAAGAACCTAAATTCTCTGTCATCATATGAAAACAAATGTATACCTTCCACTGCTTCCTCAAATAAATAAAAACTTCTTTCTTCTGCCATGCCTGCTGATCTGTTTTTTTCCTTCCTTTTTAACTCCTCAGAGAATATTGTTAAAACTTAACACACATATCCATGTTAGCTTAGAATTTTCAATAATATAGAAACCTTAGGCTCTACAGCCTCCACTATTCAACACTTCCATTTCAAATACTGAACAAGTGAGACCTTAAAAAAGGAATGAATCATACAGTATATTGGTGCATTAGAGACTGAAGGTACCCAATAAAACAGAATGACAGAGAAACAAAGGTAGTATTTACAGATTCCCCAAGAGTTCACCTTGGTTCCTATAAACACAGGTTAAATAGACCTTTTAAACATGTTAACCTAATGCTATCATACAAGCTTATAATTGTTATTATGCCACTGTTTGTATGGTGTATCATTTTAAGATATAATAGAACACCACTCACTATGTCCCTATGATTCCCTGAAATATCACAGTAATAAAATCTGTGGCTACATGATTTCTCTCATTCATTTTTCACTGTTCACTGAAATTTATTTTGTGTTCCTCATTTAGTATTTTTTTGTCATGGGTAATTGAAAAGTGCAGGTGTATTTGTATGTGAATGTGTTTGTGGTTATAATAAAACATTTTTTTTCATTTCCATTCTTCTCTCCTCTTCTCTAACTACTTCAGTGTCCCTACTATTCCCTCTCAAATTCAAATTCATGACTTCATCTTTATAACTGTTACATGTGCATGTGTAAATACAATTTTCTTAGTCCAGTCATCATTCTACAGTAAGATAACACTCAAACACACACACACACACACACACACACACACACACACACACACACACGAAGTATCAGATGAAGACTGTAACTAGCTGAAATCTTCACCTAGTCAAATGAAAACAACAACTGAACATGAAGTGGCCAATAACAATTGGTACATTTACAACACAACAGTTACACCTAAGATGCAGAAGGCTCAGAGACAATAATGGAACGGGATACAGACAGGTTGTAAGCTAGCAGACCAGTATAACTGCTGTGAGAATATCTTCTATATATGACAGGGATGCTACAAATAGAGACTTGAAAAAACACGGTCATTTAAGCAAGATGAATGTTTGATAAAAATTCCACAAGTTCACAAGATTCCAATTCTGAATAAAAAGCTACAGATAACTGATATGTGGAGAGAGGGGGAGAGAGAGAGAGAGAGAGAGAGAGAGAGAGAGAGAGAGAGAGAGAGGGAGG
>JANHMN010000011.1:37485073-37538023 GCA_030674055.1 Rhabdomys pumilio | reverse complement strand
TGAGAGAGAGAGAGAGAGAGAGAGAGAGAGAGAGAGAGAGAGAGAAGGAGAGAGATTTTCAGCTTTTTCCAGGGATGAGGCCTCTGGAAGGTTATCTAATCCATAGGTCAGTGCATGTAACCATGTTACTCTGGCTTAGACTGTGTTTTTAATCTCAGAAAATCTGCAGTTTCTTTATTTTACCATTTCAAGTTAAATTTCCTGTGATATGTAGGTTTTGAGCTAACCCCTTCTACAGAATAGGTAATGTTCCTTCTCTAACCGATAAAGTAGAGAATCTTGTGGTCCCTCATGCATGAATTATACCTCTCATAAGCATTGGAATAGTTATAGGAAACATATCGACCATCACCTGTCTACCTCTCTCAGAATATTGCATTTTTTAGATATGTATCTCTTAAAGTGTAGGTGTGACAATCAAATGAAGTCTTAAAGAAAATCACAATAATAATAATAAAATATACTAATTGCAATAAAAGAAGAAATTCGTTCCTAGCTAGACTAGGTAAAATAAGCTTGGCATTCTCAAGAACAGCTCATGATATACAGATGTAGGTGAAAGCACTTGAATGTAAATGACATGTCTTCACATGTCATGATCCCTGTGGCCAAATGATTTTGGAGTGGACATCATTTTCTTGCTCGGTAGCCTACTCATCTACTCCTAATATTTTTTTCTATTTCTAACCACATGTTCCTGGTGTGATTATTTGTGCTGTGACACAAGAGCCTAGAAACTTCAGTAAGTGATTTGAATATATGTATATTCAAATAATTCAATAATGCATGTATAGAATATCAATAAAATATAACACAAATGTGGAAGGAATCAGAAAATATTTTTCTTTCAATTCCAAACATTAATTAATTCTTTCAATTCCAAACATAAACAGAATATTATCCATATTCTCTGAATCCAAACATCAATCTTTAGCCTTATGGAACCCCTAAAACTCTTCTAAATAGCTGTGACCCAGAAAAACTTCTTGATCAGTGTGGTTCATTCATACACGACCTTAAGTATGACCAACCTTCCAATCCAGAGCCATGTTTCAGTTCTCCATATGTGATGTCTTTTAAATTCTGGAAGGTTATTGTAAGAAAAGAAAAACCCTAAATATGTTTTATATAATTATGTAAGAAATTAATGAAATTAAGATGGCATAAATAAGACCAGATTTGCCTGCTGCTTGTTTTGCTTTTGACTTCTTCATGTACAGCAAAATAATGCACTTTGGTAAATAAATTTAGGTAAAATATAAAAGCTGAACATAGATCTGTATAAGCTAAGATATTATGGACATTTATTATGATAGAATGAAGCTTATACATATAACATAAATAATTATTTAGAAAATGGTGATTTTATTCAATAAAGTTGGGGTTTATTTCGAAAATTCAAAACAAAGAAAATTTGGTCTTAAAGTAATCTGGAAGTTTTTGCTTTGTTAGTTTTAAAATCTTTTCTCCTAATACCCAACCTCCTTTATATTAACTTTGAAGCAAATGGCAAATGCCTTTGCATTTTCATATCTGTGAATTTGAATAGATTGTCTGAGATTTCTGCCCAGTATGATATATTGTAAACTAACTTTTCATGTTGTGAAAGAAAGTTGGTAACACTTTTCTTAATTAGCTTTGGTGGGAAACACAAGTAACCTTTGGGTTCTTATGCCACACAATATGCTTTCTCTGGAACTGAACCAGCAAAGTTAAATATAACAGCTACTAATAACAAGCCTTTATATTGCTCTTCACTGATAAATAACTAACTGAGCCGGAAACCCTGTCACAATTAACATGGTTTTATAGAAGAATGAGCCAAACAAATGACAGGTTAAATAAATAATAAATGAAATGTGTGTAAATGATGAAGAGAGCCCCAGAATTATTTTCAGGCTCATGTAGCATTCATTTTGAGAAAATTTTCCCACATGGATGTTGTCTTCTAATTTTATATTGATAGAATTATGGAAATGTTGTAGAAATGAAATTTAGGCTATTAATTAAAAGATAAAAACACTAGAAATATCATGGACTCTGGATCTGAAAGCTTGTAATTTTAGCTGTCATTACAGGAAGATTTTTCTGTGACAGTCTCAAAGTTGTAGACATATTCTAAATACCTAACTGGAAATACTTAACATGAAGAGACCACAAGACTGCTTTATATGTACAATTTCATATACTTTGAAACTTAAAAATTACAGAATATAATGTTGAAGAAAGATATTTCCTGTCAACGATTCATTGCATTGTGTCCAAAATTCTTTGTATTATATACATACACACTTAATATTTTTTCTTTGTTAAACTTATATACTAAAGGAATTAGTTTTATGATATATAAAGCAAAAATATTCAGAGAGGCCTAATTTGGGAGTTGATATGGGAATAATAGTTGTAAATTTTATGTAATGTGCTAAATCAGGAAAATAGGTTACTAGGTCAGAATAAAATTTATTAATAGAAAACAAACATAAAAACACTGTGTAATAATACTGTAGTTGAATCTTGGTCACTGTTATAATCAAGTTCTATTCAAAATCAAGAAGTTTCAAAGACCAGAAAATTCAATGTATTTTTTTTTATATATATAAAAATGGAGTTTTGAGGGCTTCAGCATTTAATAACTTGAAGAAGAAGTTGAGATTTTACCCTATTGGACACTATCAATTTTGTGTGACACCATCGTGTTGAAGATAGTAGGAAACATGTGACAAGCTGTTCTAAGAAAAGGGCTTTATTTTCATGGAATAGCAAGAATCCTTGAGCTTCACAATTTCATCAGTTTTTCTTGTTCTTTAGATTCTGCAGTAGGAATTCAGGGTGTCCACCAGATAGATGTATTTCATGTAATATATGCACATAATATCACATCTGAGCAGCCCTAAGTTTTATTAGCATCAATCATTTTGCTTAGTTACAAACAAGCATGGAATTTTTTGCTTCCTGCATGTAAACAGTCTCTTCCTCATTCAAAACTAAATGTAGTGTAGCATACTTGTAATCTAAACACAAAAGTGCCTTTGTGCAAAGTATTGCAGAAAGGCTGGAGACCTATAGAGAACTGTTTGGTTCGCCTGTCTTGAAAAATTCAAATATACTAGACACGTGGGTGATTAGTTTGCTTTTTAGCTCAGGGGTGTATTTCAAAATGTTGGAAGCTTATTCTTCTAATTTTGTTAAATATCATTATCTCATTGGCTTGGTCCTTTGGCATTTCATATAATTATCTTTCTCACAGGGCCACTAATGCTGTCAAACCTTTAGTGGAGGTATTTTTGATGATCTGGCATGACATTTTGGGCTATTTGTACACTTGGGATCCTACCTATTTTTTTTATTAAATTTGCTATTTATTATTTTACTCTAAAGATCTGAAATTTCTCCATTTTTAGGTAAGATTTGCCAATCCCTTCATGAAGTTAAGATTTGTGTGTGTTTTCTTCTACTAATTTTAAAAGAAAGATAAAAATGCAAGTCAAATCAAGTTAAGATCTACACCAATGTCTTTTAATTTCATCTGATTTTTCTTTTTGAGAAAAAGCTTACACAGCAAAAGCAGTAGAAGTCATCATTAGAAGAAACTCATCTAACACACAGCTAAGGAAAGACCTAAGCTAACATTTTTCTTTGTAAAGTTTGCATTCAGCAAATGCAAAAGAATCACTAAAATACTCGGCATTTCTGCTCTGCCAGCAACATGAAGGACTAATTACCAAGCTATTGTTTCCTAGTTGTATTAGAATACCAGTATGATACATAAACTTCTCTTACTAGTCAATATTCACAGTTCATAGACAATTTAAGTATAATCCTTATATTGCAGATTTATTTAATGACATCATTTATATGAATATGAATATATTATTTTCATTATAAAGCTTTTCAATATAGGTAGGTTAAAGATCTACTTATGTATTTAGGAATATATGCGTAAATGTATATGAAAACATACATGTTTTTCATGTAAAAACAACATGTGAATTCTAAAAGGACCATGATGGGATATAAGGGAGAGTTTGGAGGGAAGACGATATAGATATATTATAATCTCAAGAAATAAAATAGGATGAGTTGAGTTACTGCTTTTCAGAATTGACCAGTATGTAATTTAAAAATGATGTCAATGTATAGCATTGCAACTTAATTCCACGAACAGTATTTCTATTAATAGGTATCTCACTTTTACTTGTGAAAGGTGATGTTTTCTTCAACCTATGATACTTATTCTTGACTAAGACATGTTTAGCAATCAAACAATTAAAATTTGTTAATAAACTGTCAGCAAAAAGAGATTTGCAACTAGACATTTTTCTAAGTAGAAAAAGTACCACCTAAAGTCATTCAGTTGTGAAAACTGAGCTCATAGACTGAGTATTTTCTAAGTTCAGAATTTTGTGTAAGCAAAATTTGAGGCTAAGCATGTTTTAGTTGCAGACTGTCAGTTTTTGAGCACTGCTTTTGATAGGAAGTGGCACTTGAATATAGTTTTAGGAAATCTTTTAATTTTATTTCTTTTTAATATTTATTTATTTATTTATTTATTTATTTATTTATTTATTTACAGTCCAGACATTGACCCCCTCCCAGTGCTCCCTCCCAAAATTCCTTCCCCAGTCTCTTAGAGGACCTTTCCCATCCCTAGGGCCTCAGATCTCTGGAGGACTCTGCACATCTTCCACTGAGTGGTGGATCAGGTAGTCCTTTGATACATATGCGTTTGGGGCCACAGATCAGGTCATGTATGATGCCTGGTTGGTGGCTCAGTGTTTGGGAGCTCCACGAGTTCTGGCAACTTTTAGAAGCAATTAGTGGGAGGGCTTAGGCTCTTCATGAGAGGGTAGAGGCGTTGCATTTAAAAATGTCTTTTTAGCATCATCCTGAATCGGATCATGTGAAGAAGAAAGCAGGACTCTGTCTATCTCAGGTATAACTTTAGTAACTCTTCTTTGATTGATAGGAAAGAAAATACTTCAGCACAAAAGCTCTTCTATTGAACCAGTATTTTCAAGGTGATAAAACAATGTCAGGTACCCATACATAAAACAAGCCACTCTCATGCTTAGAATTATTCAAATTATATCGTTAGAAATGGCATGATACATTGAAATGTGGTCCAGTATGTTGTGAAAAATCTTTGAACATATTTGAATTCATTACTAATCTTATTAAAAACAAAACAACTGACGTTTAGGGTTTGAACTTTGGAAACCAACCAATGATATCCTAAAGACTTTTTAACCTGTTTTCTTCAAAAATAAGTAGTTCTTTTTATTATAGTAGATTTAATCTTAGGCTCTGAACGTTCATTTTCTGCAGACATTAAACCACTCTAATTTTCTTTACTGTTATGTAATGTTGTCAAAGTACTTGTAATGGTTTTCACAAGCAATCTTGAATGTTAATAGTGAAGAAATTAATCCGTGTAGGCATTAATTATGTAAAAAAAAAGCCCTGTGAGGTTTGAGGTGTTTGTTATAGTATTCAATTAATGATTAAATAATAATTATAGATACAGTGAGAAGAATGTTGTAATCAAAGGCACTTGCAGAAAATTGTAATGTGAAATACAGAGATTGGCTCCCTATAATGGGCTCTATAGAACTCAAAATACAGACACAGTATATTAGAAGGAACTGAAAATAATCAGTTATACCTGTATTAAAGGATTTATGGAGATAAATTTAAAACATGTCATAGACATGAAAATTAGGTTTGGAAGATGCAATCAAAACAATTTTTAGTGTTATATATTTCTTATTTGAGAGCCAATCTTCTAGACCTAGTTATATGCTTAATTGAATGTGTCAGGAGAGGGAACCTCAGTGTAAATACATTTTTATACAGTATAGATTGTGTAATGTACAAACAATTTATATTTAAATATACAGCAGAATTGGATATAGATCTGGAATATTAAAATACTAGTAGTTAGTGACTACATTTAACTTTAAAAAATAAATGACTGTGTTGTTTTAAAATCTTTTGGTTTTATTTTTAGTTATTGCTTTGTAAATCTCCATAATCTTACTCAATTGCACTTCCATAGTTTATATCCATATGTGATTGCTTCTGCCTTAACAAACAAAAGTGCTTTTGGATATTAACTGCTTTAAGATCATAAATGCCTTGAAGGAATTTTATATTCTATTAACAACTTTAAAAAATATATTTTATTTTTTACTTAGCACACAAAGTAACTGTTTTTTTTCTGATTTTTTCATGCACAATTATTATACTAAATAGAATCTTAACACATTATAGAGGCAAAGTTGTTCTATGGATATCTTTGAGAGATTGATATTTTTAATTAATGAAGGACAGTCCATCACACCATGTGTAATGTCCTGTTTACCTTGTTTTGTGTTATGTAAGAAAACAATCTAAACATTAATGAATATGGGGACGAGAACAAGCAACATTCTTCTATGGTTTCTGCTTCATGTTTCTTCTGGTGTTCCTGCCCTGACATACTTCAACTATATATTATCACATGTAAGCATAAATAAATCCTTTTCTTTGCTATGTTGAAGAAGAACACACAGGTTTGGTTGATAATTCACTCCAAATTATTTTCTATACATTTTTGTTCTGCTCACTGCTTGAATTCTTCTAGCTAACACATCTCTGTCCACTTTCACATTACATATGTTATACTGCCTTCTCTATTTTTCATATATGTAATATTGTCTTCCCTATTTACCTTCCTTAAAACCCAATTTTTCTGTCATAGACTCACTTATATTTTCCTGACCACTACCTCCCCCACACACATAAAACTTAGATATATTTTATATGCATATATATTAAGGAATAAAATATATACATATATACATTCACAAAATAAATGCATATGAAAGAGAATATGCAGTATTTACTTTTCTACCTCACTTAATGAATTGTCTAGTTTCATATACATTCTTGCTGATTTCATAATTTTATTTTTATAGCTGAATAAAATATAATTCTGTAAATGTAACACTTATTTCACTATGTAGAAATGGGCATCTAAAGTGACTACATCTCTTAGCTCTTGTGACTTGAATATAAGTAAACATGGGTATGCAAGTCTTCTTGTGGTAAGGTATGAAAATCTTAGAGTATGTTTCCTGGAGTACAGGTAGCTACTTTTTCTGTTATCTTATTCACATAGTCTAAATATTCCAAAATTGTTTAAATTTTGATCAGTACACATTTGAAGGTCTTCTAGATTCTGAGTAACTTCCTACTTCATGGCTCTTAACTCTATATCTTCCTTGAAATGTCAGCAGACAATATATACTGAAGATTTATAGGAAAATAGTTTTTCTCTTTTGTAGGAAGGATCCTGCTCATGTTTACAGAGGCAAGGTCATGACTGGAAGCCAAAATGGAACAGTTATGATATACCATCATTTGCATAGATGAAGTTACATAAAGAATAATTGAATGTATTATGGCTTACCTTAACAGCCCTGAAACCAATGGAGACTTCCATCATTGGCATGGCAGGAATTTTATACAAAATATTTCTCATTAACTGAATGAGAACACCCAAGTCTACTGCCATTATCATGTGTCTCTTCCACATATCCATTGCTCTTTTAGCTACTATAACAATCTTATTTGCTTTTCACTTTATTCTAAGGGGTGAGTTATTGCACAATTTACCAGTTTGCATTGTTGGAAATGATTCTCAATCTCACAGGATTTTGTGCCTGAATTCACCGCTACATAGTTTGTATCCTTCATTTTCATTGTCTTTAAAATCCACAGTAATTTTACACTTACCAAAGTTCTCAGTGTTTACTAAGATGCAAATTTTCAGTACATATATGAACCCACCTTTACTTTCTTGACTAGCTAATTCATAATCGTTTTGTCATCCCATGCAATCTACTATGTTTTCAATCCATCCTTTTGCGTTGAGCCAATTAGAATATCTTTAATATATAAACTCATTTACCACACACTACTAGTACTTGTTTTGTTTTAAATTTATACAGCTGTACAGGATGATAATTTGTCATTATATCAGAATAGTTCCTTATGAAAAATTTCTAGTCTTTCTATTGCCAAGTCTTTACATTCTTAATACCAAACTACTAATAGAGACTACAAAGCATACTGTATTAGTGGATGACTGGATATTTAAGTGATTAAACGTGTATGTAGGAAAGTGAAATATGTAGTAGAGATGAACAAAAAACATAAAAAGAAACAGTGTTAGATAAAACATGCTATGATATCTATCTATCTATCTATCATCTATCTATATCATAGTGTGTGTGTGAGAGAGAGAGAAAGAGAAAGAGAGAGAGAGAGAGAGAGAGAGAGAGAGAGAGAGAGAGAATGCAATTTACTTAAATAGGATACTCAAAAAGGCTTACCAGATTTTAAATTTTGTAAGTGGTTATCAATCAAATTCGACATATAATCTACATTACAACTGATATAACACTTTCACATGACAATTTTTTTCCAGTGAATTTATTCCACTGTTGCTATTTAAAGAAACAATATTATAAGGCTCTCCTTATAGTCATTATTAGTGAATATGAGTTTATAGTAATGCTTTGCTTTAGTCGGTTCCTTATTTATTTCCTTCTATACAATGACATTTCTTCCCTAATATTCTTAAGCAGCAATGTTTTATAAACACTGCAATTAATCCTTTTGAAATTACGTTGGTGCCAATAAACTGTTCATTTTCTGTATTACCATGGTTTAGACTTGATAAAACATACATTTTTCTACAGAGACAATTGGTAATACTACATGTTTTTTGCATTATTTTTACGCTATACCCATCTGTCAAACATCTGTCATTCCACTATCAGGTCAGGTACCATTGGAAGGACTCACTGGTCAGAACAACTGTCATAGACAAGCTTTATTAAATAATAAAAACAAGATATAACAGCAAATAAAAAAGAATAAGAGCAAAGTCTTGCAGAGACCAGTTATGGACTTCCTTGTTGTTTCCCTAGTAGAGCTGTACTATAGGGCACAAGTTCTCTTTGTAAATCATATGTGATAGTACTCGCTCCAGGAAATTCACCTGAGGCTCTTTTAATGAAATTTCAATATGCTCAGCTTAATACCAACTTCCCTGCCTCTATGCTCACAGAGCAGAAAAAGGCAGTCACAAAATCATAATCAGCATAAACTACATCTTCAAACTATACAGCATGAATAAAGGTCATAGACTTCACTTTTTTTTTTTTTTTTGATGGCCAGAACAAAGAGCACAGTGCCTGAAGTAGACAGAAATCAAAATGTAGAGCAGATCACTCACTCAATCCCCCTGAATTAATACTTGTTTCTAAAATATCTAGTAATGGAATCGTGGGTCAAAGGAAAGAATTTTATCAATTTTAAATATGATTTTATAAGAATAAAGGACTCTTCAGGAACTGACTAAAAGCTGATTTATAAGATTTCATGTATGCAAAAGAATACCAACCAATGAGAATAGGATCGCATGACTGGGTATAACTTTAGATGAATGCTATTAGGGCTGAGGAAATGTCTAAATACAACTCTAGATATTGTCAGAAGGAAAAAGAGGAAGAAAATTAATATTCAATTTTCCATCAAACCTATTCCTACAGCATATTCTTTATGTTGTTCATTGTGACAGAACTAAACAGGAAACAAAGAGATTTGCAGATTGTTTCTTATATATAAATTATTCACATATATGCACAAAGCATTTTTGTGTGTGTCTGTAAAATAATTGTTTATATACATGCTATACATTGGACTTAGAATGTTCCCTGAAGAAACATTGTAAAAGCTTGGTGCTCAATCTTATGTAGCTAATAGACATGGGTAGAACCTTCAATAAGCATGGCTTATCTGGAAAAATCTTATTTGGGCTCCTTACATTGGTCTGTAGTTCTTTTTTGTCTGTTTTTAAATTCTCCCTAGATGCTAAGAATTGAACATGTATTCTCTGCTATGTCTTCCTTCACAGTAGAACTGGTTGAAGCAATATCATCATCCACCTCTGCCCAGATACCCGTGAAACCATGAGCCAAATAAATATTCTCCTTGATTACACTGAATATATTAAGCAATTAAGTCACAGTAATGGAATATGAACTAACCAAATACATACTTTTCTGCATGTATGTGTGGTAAAAATACTCTATATATTCACACTAAGAGGAAAATAGAAATAAATTAATAAACTATGATATGCTTATTTTAGGTTGGTGGTTTAGTCCTTGGGAGCTCCAGAGGGTCTGGTTGGTTGATAGTGTTGTCTTCCTATAAGGTTGCAAATCTCTCCAGCTCCTTCAATCCTTCCCCTAACTCCTCCATGGGGTCTCCATGCTCAGTCCGATGGCTGACTGCCAGTATCCACATCTGTATTAGTCAGGCTCTGGCAGAGCCTCTCAGGAAACAGACTCTTGTCAGCAAGCACTTCATGGCATCAGCAATAGTATCTGGGATTGGTGACTGCATGTGGGATGGATCCCCAGGTAGGGCAGTCTCTAGATGGACTTTCCTTCAGTCTCTGCTCCACTCTTTATCTCTGTATTTCCTTTAAACAGGAGTAACTCTGAGTTAATATTTTTGAGATGGGTGAGAGGTTCTATCTCCCAAACAGTAGACTTGGTAACCTCTGGATATAATCTCTACAGATTGTCTCTCCACTTTGTAGGGTATCTCAGCTAATGTTATCTCTGTTGAATCCTGGAAGTCTCTTGCTTTCCTGGCATTTAGGACTTTCTGGTGGCTACCCCTAGTTCCCCATCCCCACTGCTACAAAACTCTGTTCAATTTCCTGACCTTCTGTACATCTCCGCCGTCTCCTCTCACAACTGATCTTGCCTCCTTTTTCCCTCCCAAATCTCTCCCTCCCTCTTCCTCCTGTGATAATTTTCTTCCCCCTTCTAATTAGGCCTGAAGCATGCACATTTTGGTGTTTCTTCTTCTTGAGCTTTTTATGGTTTGTGAGCTGTATCATGGGTATTCTAAGCTATTTGCCTAATATCCACTTATCAGTGAGTACATACCATGTGTGTTCTTTTGTGACTGGGTTACTGTAGGGGAATATTCAGAAATAGCACCCAGTCTGGCTTGTTCCAAGGAAGCTGCTATGTTCCCTCTGCTCCTTGGCTCTGATGGGAGCTCTGGCAAACTAAATGCTTAAGCCTTGGCACCCACAAGACACCAGCATGGGGGATGGCTCTGCCAATCCCCCATACTGCATCTATCAAGCTCAACTGAACCCCAGACAATATATGCTATCCCCCAGTACCTGGTAGAAATAAGACTCTTAAAGTTTAATGATTTTTTAAAGGATTTTTATATTTAGAAATGTTCAATTAACAAAGATTCCCACACAATTAGACTTATCTAATATCTAAACAATATCTAACTTTTTGATAGAAGTTGCTACCCAGGACAGCTTTCGACCAATCTGTCATTCACCATGGATGCTAGCCTCCTTCTTCTCCTCCCCTTCCTCTATTTCTCCCTTTCTCTTCCTCTTTTTCCCTTCTTCTGCTTCTTTTTCTCCCCTCCTCTTTGTCTGTTTCTCTCCCAGCTCCACCTCCTCTTCTACTTCCTAATTACTCAACTCCACTGCAAATACAATATAGCAGAATAAGTATCCTGCTACAGGTTACCTCACTCAGGATGATGAAAATGCATTCAGCAAACTACAACACCTCTTTCTGTGAAAAGTCTTGAAAAGGCTAGAACAATTAGACAACAAAAGGAGGTCAAAGGTGTTGTAGTAATTATTTAAAAATGACCACCTGCCATGCCTACTATCTAAGCTGCAGCCTACTCTCTGTCTAGCTCAGCCAGCCACCATGTTGTGTGGCCAGAGGTCACATGTGCGCCACAGCTAAAAATGGCTAGCCAGAAACACCAGCCCTGCCACCCAAGAAATGCTAGCATGGGAGATGGCTCTGCCATCTCGCACACTGTCTCCGAAAGGCTGGACATTGCCCAGACCATCCCGCCAACCACACTGGCCCAGTAAGAAAAATGAGACTCTAATGCTTAAATATTAATCAATGGCTTTATAAGTTTGGCAATGCTCAATAACAAGATGGCCATACAATCAGAAGTGTAACCCAATACACAACCTAGATATATCAACTACCTTTGACTGCCAGGGATATGTGAACATCTACCTCCTTTCCCCCCTTATCTCCCTTAGCTACTCCTCTTCCTTCTTCTCTTCCTCTCCTTCCTCCTCCTCTTCCTCTTTTTACACTTCCCACCTTAGCTCCTCCTACATATCACCTACAAAAACAACCTTTCTCTCAAAATACAATTAGAGCATAACTACACCAATTTTTATCAGTAAGGTACAAGATAGACCTAATATCCAGTCCATCATTTTGTTGACTAAACAGAACCTCTGTCATCTCTCCTAACTAAAAGAATTAGCTCTCAACCTGGCTTTTTCTTTGCTTTTCAGAATGAATGTCAGCTGAAAACCATCCTCTCAAATATGTTCTCTCAAAGTAAATGGCCTGGGTTGGATATGAGACCTTAAGCCTTCAACTCTCTCAGGAATCCAGAAAGACTGAGTTAACTGAAATTATGGGTAGCACAAAGCATAGCTTCTAAAACTTAGCCAATTTATAGAGACCGATGAACACCTGGACAGTCCATATACTACAAAACATTGGAACATCCGATCTTCACCCTTCTGACCCAGGATCATCTGACAGACCAAGTAATGCAGAATTATTAAGGGCTGATTACTCTGTATTGGCAGATATAATCAGTCAGCTATTCCTCAAGTGTGTCCTTTTCTGGACAGTATTTTGTCTGTAGATGAAAAGAGGCAATTTTTGCCTAGTGGCTGTCTCACCACAACTGAAGTAACTCCAAAGATGCTCAATTTCTTCTTAGAATCCAATACAGGGAAGTTGTCTGGAGCAGACAGGTCTCTAATCAAAATGAACATTAATACAGAAATGTTTTTAAAGTCAATTCTGTGGACTTCTGACATTTTTGAAGACCAACTATCCATGAAAGTCAATCTAGACTGTTGTCCATTAACTCTTCTCAGCTTTTTCTAATTAAAATATAGAAACACCCTAACAATAAACTCAGAGCCATGAATTTGCTATAGGCCCTTAACTCACAGGCTATCTCAAATCAGTTAAAAATGGTTAAAGGGCTAGGTCTAAGCCTTATATTCCTAAATGTGTTATATAGTCACAATGCCTATGAGAGTAACATTATTAATCTCACTTTAATAACAATTTCTAGCTATTCCTCCCTGTTCCAACAAAACCACTACTTTCCCCTAGAAAGACAGCCAAATATTAACCACTTCAGTCTCCAATCCCAAGGAATACAGGCACCGATTCTTCATTAACTTCTTCAAGCTGATTATGAGCGTTGAGATATTAGAAGAGGGGCAGGGAGAATGATAAATTGATAAGCCTCTGATGTCTGTGTCTTCATTGCATATAGCTGAAATTCCAGGACATCAGAATTTTGAGCAGGTCTACTCAGCTTGTTTGATGAGTAGATTTACCAAGGCTGTGTATTCTGCAACATACAATTCTCATAACAAATTTTAGTATCAAGAAAATTTTTTGTTTGAATTCTGGAATCTAGTCTTCTGATGGCCTGCCTCTGTCATGTCTAATCCATATAATTCTGGAAGGCGGAAATATCTTCTCTTAATCACCTCTTCTGAAAACGCACAGACAAAATCTTTTTCCCTAAATAGCATATCCTTGAGCCAGTAACTAGAAAAACCTTTATCTTGACCTCTTTTCCAGAGGAAAAATAAAACCACAAAACTGAAAATCACACCCATCTTCCTTCCCTACTTTGTCAAGCAGGAAATAAATCCAGAATTCTCGTGGGGCCCATGTTAGACAAAATCAAAGTCTCCTGTGAGGCAATGTAACTTTATATCATTTAAACACACCTGATTTACACTCTCTTTCTGTTCGGCCTTCTGCCTAGAACAGTTTTTTTATTTATACCATCTGTGTGTTTGGCTCTGTACTCCAGAGCAGCTTCCACCTGTACACTGTACTCTCTAAAGACAGTGGCAATTTTCCCTATCTTAAGTAAAGTACTGTGCCTATTCTTAGGCTTTCCCTATTTTGCCAAGTAGGAAATGAATTCAGAATTCCCGTGGGGCTCACGTTAGACAGATCCTGAGTCTCCTGTGAGGCAATATAACTATATCATTTAAACACACCTGATTTACACTCTCTTTCTGTTTGGCCCTCTGTCTAGTGCAGTTTTTTATTTATACCATCTATTTGTTTGGCTCTGTACTTCAGAGCAGCTTCCACTTGTACACTATACTCTCTACTTTAGAGCCAGTGACAATTTTCTCTATCTAAGTTCCAAATTGTGGGAGATAATCCTCACGTGATTTGGACAAATCTGTTTATAAATCCTTCCTAAAAGCAAATAATCCCTATATTTTAACTTTATGCTTAAATCAGTAACTTCTCAACAATGGAGGCTTATTTATTTAGCTCTAACTGCAGCAGCCTGCAATTTTTCTCTGCAGAAGACATGTCTGCCAGGTCTTCTTTGTTCAGGGTTCCTGTGCTGAAGTCACTTGACTCTATCAGCACCAATCACTCACTCACTTTCTTAAAAAAAAAAATACAACTTTTCTCACAGGTGAATAGACTTAAATTTCTAGTGAATTCATGCCAGAAGTTGGTCCACCACTTTGTTGTAGTAATTATTTAAAATTGCCAGCATGCAAGATGACTCTGCCAATCTTCCACGCTCCGCAAGGCTGGGCATTGCCTAGACTATCCCGCCAACTGGACCCAGTTGAAAAATGAGACTCTAATGCTTAAAGATTAATCAAAGGCTTATATATATTTAGTAATGCTCAATAACAAGATGCCCATACAATCAGAACTGTAACCCAATACCCAACCTAGATATACCAACTACCTTTGACTGGCAGAGACATGTAAACATCCACCTCCATGTTTGCCTCTCTCTTGTTCTCTGCTCCCTTAGCTCCTCTTCTTCCTTCTCCTCTTTCTCTCCTTCCTCCTCCCCTTCCTCTCTTTACTCCTCCCACCTTAACTCCACCTACACAAAGGGATACCAATTGTAATGGAAGAAGTAGAGATATCACTATTTGCAGATGATATGATAGTATACTTTGTGTGACCCCAAACATTACACCAGAGAACTACAGCTGATAAACAACTTCAGCAAAGTGACTGGATATAAAATTTTCTCAACCAAATCTGTAACTTTCCTCTACTCGAAGGGTAAACAGGTTGAGAAAGAAATTAAGGAAATGACACTCTTCACAATAGTCACAAATAACATAAAATGTCTTGGTGTGAATCTAACCAATTGAGTGAAAGATCTGTAAGACAAAATCTTCAAGTCTCCAAAGAAAGAAATTAAAGAAGACCTCAGAAAATTGATAGATCTCCCATCCTTCTTTATGGATCAGAAGAATTAATAGAGTATAATGGCCATATATTTTTTAAAAACTTTTTATTAATCATTCTAATTGTTTACATTTCAAATGTTATCCCCTTCCTGGTCTCCTCTCCAAGACTCCCCACCTACCCTTCTCTCATTGTCTCTAAGAGGGTAGTCTTTAAGCCACCCACCCACTTCTGCCTCACCTCCCTAGCATCCTTCTTCTATGGGGCATCAAACCTCCACAAGACCAAGTACCTCCCCTCCCACTGATGCCAGATGGTGTAGTCTTCTGCTACATATGTGGCTTGACTCATGGACTGGCCCATATATACTCTTTGGTTTGTGGTTTCGTCCCTGGGAGCTCTGAGGTGTTCATTTATTTAATAACTTAATTTTCCTATGGGATTGGAATCCCCTTCAGCCCTTTCAACCTTTTTAGCCCTTCCCCTAACTCTTCCATTGGGGTCCCCAGGCTCATTCCAATAGTCACCTGTGAATATCTGCAACTGCCTGAGGTGCTATCAGAGCCCCTCATAGGACAACCATAACACTCCTGTTTGTAAGCACATCTTGGCACCAGCAATAGTGTTGGAATTTGTTGTCTGTGGACGAAATGTATCGCATGGTGGGGCAGTCTGTGAATGGCCCTTTCATCAGTATCTGCTCTATTTTTGTCCCTGAATTTCCATTAGACAGGAAAAATTCTAGGTTAGAAATTTTGAGATAGGTGGGTAGCCCCATCCCTCCACTCAGGACCTTGTCTATCTACTGGAGGTGTGTGGGACTGTTTAAGGATAGCTTGGTTTCTGGTAGAGCACTGGCTAGAGATGGCAGGAGACTCTGCAAGGGACAGCATACATTTCACCACACTTCTAGACCCCAGGCTCCTGACATGAGGCCAAAGACCTCCATTGATTTGTGCCTTTCAACATCCCTACCAGCCCCCTCCACAGGTAGAGGGCATGACTATAGGCCTCAGGGCCTCAAGAGATCTACATACTAATGAGATACCTGAAGGCCAGAGTGAGTACTCAATTAAGTATTCCTTCCCAGACAATCCTCCCTCCTCCCTCCTTATTTAGCTAAGATCCACCCTGAGTTCAGGGGGATGCAGCCAGACTCATCTACCATCCACCATGACAATAAAGCTTGTAAAATCATGGCCATGGACATCTTCCTGTCTTTGCGGCCCTGTGTGGAGTACTGTGGAGAAGGTCTTTAACTAATGAGACATTACCACCATTGCTGCCTCCTCTGCGGAGGCCACCAATTCAACCAAGCTAGCGCCAGCCAAGGGAGTGCCATAACAACTGTCTCCTTCCCACGGGGCACTGTTGGGGCTTTCTCTCTTTCTCATTCCTCTTGCATCTCTGTTCTTCTGAGGTCCCCACCGGTGTCTGGGAGAACAGAGATCACTGACCTCTGGGTCCACTCAAAAGCCCTGCCCCTGCGGAACTTCAGACAGATCGCCCCAAGCTGGTTGTAGCCCTGCAGCATCCATGTGAAAGGAACTCAGTCACAATTCATTCATTTCTGCTTTCCAGAGCTGCAGCCAGCGGCCTGGGGCTGCAGACACCCAAGATACACAGCTCCATCCAACAAAACCCACCCCCACCCCCACGTGAGCTAACAGCCCCACAGAGGTGGTCTCTTCAGGTTCTGTCTCCCAGCTGTCAGGTATTTCTGCTAATGTCATCCCCAGTGGATCCTGGGAGCCCTGCATTCCTGGTGCCTGGGATGTACTAGTGGTTCCCCAAGTTTCCCACCCCCACTGCTACATATTTTATTCATTTTCCTGGCCCTCTATACTTCTGTCACCTCTGATGCTTATTTTTTTTATTAAATATTCTCACTATTGAACTTTGAATTACCCTATAATACTATTCTTTATTCTTTCTGCGAATAAACTAACTTCTCATTTTCTGATCTTGCCTCCTCAAAACTTCTTTTCAGTTTCCTATACAATTCGTGTTAAAAATTCATGAAATGCTAATATTTCTCTGGATCCAGTTTTATTCATTTGCTTACTCAAGTTTTTAAAGGAAATTGATGTACATAAAATTGACTCTTGTCTTGAATACCTTTCATACTTTTGAATGCTTGCTACTTCTCTTTTCCTGGTGACTAATGTTCCTACCAGAGAATCCAACAAAATTAATAATTTTATGTATTTCTTATCTACCTTCACAGATACCTGAAATCTGAAGCTTGTTTTAATAAAAAGGATTAGTAATAAAACCAAAGAAAAACTAGGCATTTTTAGGATGAGGTTCAAATCACAAAGACTTCGATTTTCTTCACATAAAAGTATTCATATATTTGTGCTGAGTGATCTATTCTCTTGTCCTGGCCTTTTCTGTTTCCTCCCACTACAACCATCAGAAGGCATTAGATAAAAAGCCAAGTATGAGGCTTAAAATCAAGGAAAATTGAAACTATAAAATAAGTATTGAGAATAGAGACTGTGACAAGAGGAAAGAAAATACTTTCACATTTTGCTAGTGTGATTACCTAGACAACCTATCTGACCCCTAATTTGGAGGTCTGATGGTCAGCAGAGTTATTTAGTGCTCTATGTCTTTTTAAAATCCCATTTATAGTGTTTTATTATATACTACATGTATTTTCTATACCTTGTATAAATATGGCATAGCCATATTTATTAAGTTAGTTCAAATTCAGTAATTATTAAGTAATCTTACAGGTATCCTTACAGAGAATGAATTATTCTCTTTGCCAAATTTACATAACACCAGATGTAAACCTCTACAGTTTTTTTTTAATAGATTACAGGCATTTTTCATCATTATGTAGCTCATAAAATGAAGGTTAAATCTGAGAAGTAGTAAATATTTAAAGACATACATTAGGAGCAAATACAAAGAACTGTATGAATCAAATGTAGGGAGGTGTGTGTGTGTGTGTGTGTGTGTGTGTGTGTGTGTGTATGTGTGTGTGTGACAGAAACAGATATAGAGAAAGAGAGATAGACAGAGACATAAAAAGAAATAGATCATCAATGTACTCCCTCATCCCTCCTTTTTTTCCTATTTCACACAATGTAGTACTCTCACAAACACAATGATTTGCAAATATCCTCATAAGTATATGCAGAATTATGATTTCATAGTAATGTATGTGCTTCTCAATCCAATAGAATACAATTAAGACCCTTTATCACAGTTCTTCTTGTCAGCTTGATACCTAAACAGATTTCTGTAGACTGTAACAATCCATCCTTGACATCCCAAAACAGTATTACAATGTAAAAACATGCTGAGTTCATCTTTATAAGTTTTCATGGTCTTAACAATTTTTACAGTGTTCAAAAGTCTAATTTCAAAGTCTCTTTAGAGGCAAAAGACTCAAGAACAAATTCTGTATTTCAAATAATGACTAAGACTTAATATTCCCTGTATAAAAATAAAAATGTTGGAAAAAAAGGTAGAGTGACAGAAACAGCATATAACCTAGAAAGTAAACAATAAACAATCTCTGTGGTCTTTGCCTCCCCATGGAGCAACACCTGAGGTATCTATCCGGAGACTACAAAGAGATGCAGGCTTGCTTTTATAGAAAACTGGAAAAATATCTCCTTGCAAAGAATTTTCAATATTTATTTATATACCTTAAAGCTGCTTCAAAGATATTAAAATTCTTTTCAACTTCTGGCATTTCTTTCAAGCCTTGTTATGATATATATATATATATATATATATATATATATATATATATATATCCAATAGGAAGGCAAATAGATCACTTATAAAAATAACAACTTAAAAGTATTCTTGACTGTTTTCAAACATTTAGTAATGGAGAATTCTTGTCAATTAAATTCCTTAAATCAAATAATACTATGTAGTCATTATAATTTTTAAAATGATCATTTTAATATGTCATGTATATAAGAATTAACATTAAGTATATTTTAATATATAATAGTGTGATCAGGAAATTAGATATTACAGGAGAGGCAGTGGAAGATATATTTCATGAAGAGAGGGTCAAATTTACTTTTATAATGTTCAAGCTATTAGTGTCAGTCCACATAAGGACTTTGGCTGTGTAAAATTGTTACTAATATTGGTATTTTAACACAATGTTTCCTTAAGGCATTCTTAAAATCCACTTTCATGCTTGATAATCATACCATATTAGTGTTTCATATTTCTCAATCCTTCTGTAGCTAATGAGGAAGGCACAAGGAATTTTTATAGTGAGTTTTTTTTTCTTTTTTTTTTTTTTTTTGAGACAAGGTGTTGGCAGGAAGGAAACTGAGAATAACTGCATATATTAAAAGAAAAAATAATGGCATCATATTTTCAAATTGAGTTCTTGTCTGTAGCATTGTAAAGATATACAATGCCAAAATTTCCACATTGTTTCATTTGTTTCTATTACATGATGCTCAACAACATTGTCTCTTTATCATAGATTTGATGACTGGTTTTTCTTCATTTGTTTCAAGATTTCTATATTCAGTCTGCCTTCTTCTTATTGCAATGCCTTAATGTACTTACAAATCCACGAGACTGATTCTTTTGTAAGAGTTGAAACCTGTGAGCTTCCCATGAGGAGTCTATATCACAAAGGTCACAAGTTACTGAAGATTAAGTTGAATTTTAGATGTGAAGCTGTGATCTCATTCTAATTGATTAGAAAGTGGTTAGGAAATATTGCTTATAAAAATCGAATGTATTGGAATACTTTATTAATGATATAATACTTAGGCAACGTATATAATTTTTTCTATGTGAATTTTGTGGTGTGCTGATTTATGAAGCATTTAAAACTTAAAATGGCAATATAGCATAAAATAAATTCGACAAATACTTGTCAAACATTGTTTTATTTTATGTGCAATAAACAAAATATGTCACTGACATTTTAAGCTTCTCATGCCTGAGGACAATTCACTTAGCAATGAAAGACACACATTAGACTAAAGAATGTGCTATTAGATATTCAGCAGCAGTTGTCATGATCAAATTAGACAAAAAATATCAAAGAATTAAATAAATGTTAAAAACACGAAAAACAGAGTTATAGGATAGTGGTCAGATTTAACAGATCATAATTATAATATGACTAATATGTTGCACTTTAAATGTTCACAAAGATGCTTTTGAAATACAAAAGACAAGATTAACAAGTACACCTAATTGTTCTATAGTTAATTTTTTTTCATAATAACTATAGAATTTCATACTAAGTTTTTAGCATTTAACTTTAATATATTATCTGGCTATGACTTAGCAATTGTAGTAAATGAAACTGAAATAAAGCACTGAATAATTGAAAATTTTAGTTTCCAGCAGAGTCAGGAAGGAAACAGATTTAAACAGGCATATCATGCAATATCCATTAAAATATCAATGGAATAGAGTACTTGGTTACAATGAACTATGTTAAAATGCTATATTATGTTTAAAATGCTATTTTAGATACTTTCTGCCACATTACCATTAAAAACCATACAGTTGTTGTTACCTCTATAATCTGAAAAACATCAAAGCATCACAAGAAAAGTTTTACAATATGGAAAAAGAAAAAGAAATAGTAAATCTGTAAAACTGGAATGGGTACTCAGCTAGTTATGATAAAAGCATCTCTGTTCCCTTTCTAGTTTTGTTATAATATGCACAAATATCTTTCAGGAATTCTTTGCACTAGGGATCTCTTTCAGGACAAAAGCTGCCTTCAGGAATAAAATTGAAAATCCTTCTCCTTCACCTAGGCTATAGTCGTATAACCTGTGTTGCCTAAAAGAGCACTTAGAAGTGAGTCCTGCAGCAATCAAGATTAGTGGAAAAACTGTGTTGAAAGACACATGTGATATGAGTCTAAGTACTGTGAAAAGGACCCAGCATCAAAGAATCAAAGCAGCTGTATAACTTATGGCAAAAAAGTAATTTAAGCCGTGTTATGGCATGGAAAACTGCTTGAACAAGAAAAAAAAAAAGATTGACATCAACTATGAGGCTAAATTTGACAAAAATAAATAAATAAATAAATAAATAGATAAATAAATAAATAAATAAATAAATAAATAAATAAATAAATAAATCTGAGTTCAAAATTACTTTAATGTTGAAATTTTGCAGAGGTACTCTGACATCCAAACATCTGGATTTAGGCCACAACATCTAGACATTCTCCAACACACATGTGAGAGATAATGATGGAGTATAGCCATGAAAATTCCAAAGGAAGTAGACTGAGAATAAGGAGGGCAGTGGACAAGGGAGTTCCTCTAGAGACCATAACAAGTACTCCTAAAGATATTACTCCTCCAGGTTTATTTTTTACAGAATTAAGTTTTCACTCTGAATCATCATCAAACATTTCTCACTTTATATAACAGAAAACATGCCTCCATGATACACTTGTGTGGGGAAACATTGCGAGAAGTTTTAAAGATGATCAGTAGTTCCCGCGATAAGCCCAGCACAGGCAGGCCACATGACACCAGAGCTACAGTGTTCTGTTCTATTGAGAAAAATAATGCACTGGATGTTAGATTTATCTTGTACTTTATAAATTACAAAATGGTAATAGTTGTGCTCAATTTATATCTGAAATAAAAGAGTCTTTGAAGTGAATAGAAAGGGGGAAGTGTTGTGGATGGGCCTGGTGCTGTTTGTATTTTAATGCTAGTTCTGCTCTCCTGGGAGCAGCTGTGACTTGGAGTGAGTCAGTTACTTAGGTGACTTCTTGTGAACTGAACCAATCCCCTAATGAATAAAGAAGCCAATCACTGGGGAGGAGGAGGGACTTCCAGGTTGGATGAAGGGAGAAAGAAAGCAGGAGGGAGAGAGGATCTTTTTTGTACGGGGCGATCATGTAGAGAAGATGTAGTTACTAGTGTCTCCAGGCTTGTGTCATTGACCAGTGGAATTATGTGAAGATAAAGAAGCCCTTAATGATGTAGAAATAGAAATGTTGGCTCCAGTCTCTGGACCAATGTGAGTAAGAAGCTTGTGTGCATCTCGCTATACTTTCCTTTTTATATTCAAACAGCATGTGATTGCCAAGGGCAAACTTCATTCTGTTGTGAAAATGTAATACCCCATTCATTTCTTTTAAGGGTACACAGAAGTCTGCACCACACTACTCATCATTAATCCAACGAGAAATATCAATATTAGTATTTATCTATGTACATAATAACTAAACTCCCACTTTAACATTTACCAGAAGTATTAAGAACACCTATTTAACATTCCAAATATCTACCTAAAGCACAGATATGTAAAATGATTCATTGGAAAGTTACTGTGGCTTTTCTATGCCTAGTCCATTTATTGATTTATTGATTGATTGATATTTATTTATAATATTATTTATTTATTTGCTTATTTATATTTATTTACATATTTATCACAAGCTTCTTGCACTATAGCTGGACAGGGATCATTTATTCTAAACCTATTCTAACAAGCATAGTTGTATTTACATTGTTTAAGCAGAGGTTACACATTGTGTTAAATGAATTTATCCATTTAGTCTACAATACTGAATTTCATTGGCTCAGTTATTCATAGTATTTATATTTATTTATTTATTTATTTATTTATTTATTTATTTATTATTTAAAAATGAGCTAGACATGTTTTCCTTCAATATTGTCATTTGTACCTATGTTTTCTCTTCACTTGATTGAGATTCTGAGATTTAGAGATAATATTCAGTTTATTGACTCAACATACAACAATCAGAGTTTTCATTTGGTCTCTACTTTTGTAGATGGGAAAACCCCATGGAAGACTGGGAGAAAAGATTATAGAGGTCAAATGATGGAGGACACCAGGAGACCATGCCCCACAGAGTCAACTACGCAGGGCTCAGACGGGCTCACAGAAATGGAAGCAGCAAGCACAGGACCTGTATAGGTCTGCAGGAGGTCCTCTCTGTATATATTATGGCTGTCAGCTTCACGTTTTGAGGGACTCTTAACAATAAAGCAAGTGTACCTCTGACTCTTTTGCCTGCTCTTAGGATACTTTTCCTCCTATTGAATAGCCTTGTCCAGCTTCAATGTGAGGACTTTAGCCCTGACTGATTATACCTCGTTTTGTCCTGATTGGTTGTGGTCTCTTGGAAACAGTCTCTCTTCTGAAGAGGGAACAAAGTGGGGTTGCTCTGGGGAATAGGAGAAGTGGGTGAAAGGGTGATGTGGAAGGAGTGGAAAGTGTGGTTGGGTTATATGAGGGAAGAATCTATTTTCAGTAAATAAAAATATTTGTGTTCTTAACTGTTGAGACATTTCTCCAGCCACTATCTTATTGATACTATAAATTTATTTTTGGAATGGCTAAATGAACTAATTTTTATAATGATCTGTGAAAAGCATATTCAATTTTGAAAGTAAAAATATAAAATTAAGGATTTAATACATAATAGATGGGAGACTTCATCTAATCTTAAGAACCAAAGCCACAAAATGTCTGAGAGCAATTTAATATGTGAAATACAACCCAGTGGAATTGAGAAGAATTCATAAAAGAATTATTTTTATATGATGAACTGAAATTTTTAGCTATATATCAAAACAAGTAGGATAAACCGTGCATTTTAACAAATGCTGCTGGAACAAACAAAAAGAAATAGAGTCCTATTTTTTATTATTGTGCATGAATATATAAAATATCTTAAAATGGAATTGTTCTAGATTTCTCAATATTAAAAAAGCTATTAAATTTCTGGTTGAAAAATAGCTTTATTGATAATAACTATCTCAAAAAAATAATGGCAAAATGCATAAATTATATTGAAATTAATAGGTTGATTGGGCTTTATTAAAATAAGCCCAGTCTATACTTTTTCAAAACAGTATAGAAAACTAAAAATCATAGACCATGACAATAATTTTTGTATACTAATGTTATGATGAAAAGTTTGCATGTAGAACTAAATATGTATATAGCTAAAGTACTTCTACATCAACCAAATAATGATTTTGCACTTTCTTAAACAGGTGTCTCACAAACTTACATATAAAGGATAAATACATTGTTTGGTGAAATATAGAGATACAATACTTCATCAAATCGCGATGTCCATTATATTACACAAATACAAACATTAAAATGTTACTCAGGCTTAATAAGTCTAGGAAATATGGTAAATTTTAAAAACGGATGAAGTTAGAAGACATCACAATAAACTAAATAATTAGACACAGAAATACATTCCACATTTGAAAACTAAACAAGAAAATGTCTTAGGAAGTAGTAGTAGAGTGATGCTGAAGACAGACTTGTTGATGGACAGAGCATTATAGGACGATGTTGGAAAATACTGTGACTAGAGAGAGTCTCAGTGGTTAAGAGCATTGGTTCTTGTGAAGGAGAAGGACCTGGGCTTGTTATCTGGCAGACACATAGTACCGAACAGCTATCTGAAACTTCTATTTCAAAGAATTCAGTGTCCTCTTAACATCTCTGAGGGAACTGGGTATGCTGTGGGCACACAAACATGAATGCAGGTAAATAATCATACATATAAAATAAAATTGCATATAGACAGAGATGATATTTTTAGAATACCTATTGTATACCGTGGTATCCATTGATAATATACTGAGAGTTTTAATAAGCACTATTAGAGAAGATTCTAAATTGTCATAACCACATTCATACACACATGCATAAGGAAACTTTAAGGTGACATATTGACTAGATGCATTATTAAAACTATTTCAATGTGTGTGTCTGTTTTATGTCATTACTTAGAACACTGCATAAACAATTATTTATGGATTATATTTTCATATGTATGCGAAAGTGACAGAATTGTGTATTTAAAGGAATCATTTAACAAGAATATCTAACAGAACAAATATTAAAGATTTTAATATCATACAACTCCTAATTCTTTACACATGCACACAAAAATATTTTATGTCATATTAAATATTGTAGGGAATATTCACCAAATTGTATCCTAGAAAATCCACATGACCTTTGATAAATTTATATTTCTGGAATTTTGTTTCTTAGTTAAAATTTTTTTATTTCTAAACTTGTCGTCATTTAAAAAACCCATTTGCAAAGCAAATTATGTACACAAAAGTTGATTGCAAAATACTTTAAGTGAAACTTCTCTTTGGTACAGCTAACAACAAAATTTTAATTGATCCATGAAATTTGTAAAATGTCAGTACTTAAATGTATTTAATTATGGAATATGTCATTTTCCTTATTGCTTTGTTTAAAGAAACAAACTATCCATCACTATGAGAAACAATTAAAGTAGCCAGCTGAATATATTGATAAAAATTCTGACGTAGATCACCTACATGATCCTAAATAAGACATCAAAACAGCATCCTCATACCACACCACACACACATACACACACAAAGCACATAATCATGCAACATACAAGCGTAACACACACATGTCCATACAAAACACACACACAGACATGCACACACACATGCACATACATACACAAAGCACATACATACAACATACAAACATAACACAAACACACACACACACACAGACCCTCATGGTTAAGGCACCTGCAGGTCATTTCTTTCTTCTCCTCTTCCAGTTGAAGTTTCGCTTTGCTCATTGCTCCTCCATTCTTTCTCACCATATTCATCTCCACACAGTAAAGAAAATCACTTGTTGTTTGTTATTGTATTTCTGTTTCTGTGCACAGGGACAAGGAAGTTTCTGTGAAATGTCCCCAGTGTTAAAATTCCCTGCAGCGAGTGCTTTTAGAGAACCCATGGTTAAGCCTTCAAATCAATATGTGAATATGCTTTTTTTTTTTCAACAGAGGACTTGTGGGTGTTTCAAAACAGATACACATTAAATAAGTATTTGTGCAATGTTACAGTTGTTAGAACTAAGAGACTTTTCTAAGACATGTGAAATAAAAGAGCAGAGCCGAGGCTGCATTTCCAAGGGCTTGGCCCTGCCCATGTGTCCACCAGGCCAGGCAAAACTGAAATGACTGTGTTCTTTGAAAAGAACACATGCGGTTATGTGTGAAGAGAGGCATTCATGCACAGTCCTCAATGCACCTGGCTGCCTGCCCAAGGTGGAAAAATTTCAGTTGGCATTTACTTCCTAACTCCTACTTTCACATAGTTACAAGTCTCTCACAATCAGCATGCAATTTTTATATAATTACAAACTACATAAAGAAGCTATTTTTACTGTGAAAAATCATGCTATTTCAATGCAATCCAATATATCTTACAATAGTTTTATGAAATCTATTATATTTCCTTTTCAAAGCATAATTTGAAAGGAGAAATGATTTTATGTTGAATGTCCTCTTGGACTCTGTTTCTTGAAAAATATTGCCTCTCATTCTCACTCTTAAGTGGTAACACTGAATGGAATGTTATTTTCATAATTTACTTGCTTCTTAAATGTTGAATTATATGTGAGTAGATTCCCCAATGATACATTATTTAAATTTTTATTTTTAAATATGTATCAAATGATTGATTCTGTGTATATGTATTTTTCTGTTATGCTCACTTTCTAATTTGCCTTAACAATGAAAGGATCATCTTGCATGCAGCAGAGGTGATCTTGGTTCTTCACTTTTCTAGAAAAAGGATATTATATTCATTGTACACTGTATTCATCAAGTTTATTTCCTGTATCAAAAGAAGAGTTTTATACAGAATTTATATATACATATATGTATATATATGTATATATATGCATATAGATAGATATAGATAGTATTTGACTACTGCTTTTCAGCATTTTATTAATATTTTACAACCTTGAGTATTATGTTGTATGTTTTTATTAAACATACTCATCTATTTTTTTTCAGATTTTGTTCCATTGTAGGGATAAGATATCAGTAACTGTCATTTCTTTTCAAATGTATGATTGAGGATTTAAGGTAACATTAGCACTGTTGTAACTCCCTGCTACAAACTGCAACATGCAGCGTCTTAGACTTCCCTTTCTTACTTTTTACCTCCTTCATTTCTCTTCCTTCCCCCATCCCTTCCTTCCTTCATTCCTTCCTTATTTTCTTTATTCTCTCTCTTCAAAAAATGTTATTAATTATACTGTAATTTAAAAAATAAACAGTAGTATTTTCTAAAATATAAAGGTGGATTGGTGTTCCCATCCCTCCACTGGGAAGACCTTATCTATCTGCTAGAGGGAGTCTCCTCAGGTTCCATCTCCCTAGTTTTGGGCATTTCGGCTAAGGTCACCCACATTGAGACCTGGGAGCCTCTCTGGGGTTTCTGGGGCCTTTCTTGGGGTTCCTCCCATTGGCCACTTCCAACAGCTGTATTTTTCTTCTGGTCTCTGGGTTTATATCCTGTTTCAACCTACACCTGATCCTGTCCTCCTTTTCCCTCCCCTCCTCACCCAGGTCTCTCCCTCCCTTCCTCTCCCATGATTACTTTGTTGCCCCTTCTAAATGGAATTGAAACATCAATTGGGCCTTCCTTCTTTCTTAACTTCTAAGAATCTTTGGGATGAACCATGGGTCTTCTGTATTTTTTTGTAATATTCACTTATCAATGAGTACATACCATGCATGTTCATTTGAGGATGAGTTACCTCATTAAGGATGATATTTTCTCGTTACATTCATTTGACTTCAGAATTCATGATGTCCTTGTTTTTAAGAGCTGAATAGTATTACATTGTGTAAATAGACCACATTTTCTCTCTCCAGTCTTCAGTTGAAGTACATCTAGGCTGCTTCCAGTTTCTGGCTATTATGGATAAGTCTGCTATGAACATAGTAGAGCCCCTGTGTTTGTGATAATGTGGAACATTGATTGGTTATATGCCCAGGAGTAATATAGCTTGGTCTTTTGGTAGAACTATTTCCAGTTTTCTGAAGAACCAACAGATTAATTTCCAGAGGTATTATACCACTTTGTAATTGAACCAGCTATGAAGGAGTGTTCCCCTTTTTTTTATATCCTTGGAATCATGTGCTTTCACTTGAGTTTTTGATCTTAAAAATTCTGATTGGTATAAGATAGAATCTCATAGTTGTTTTGATTTGTATTTCCCTGATGACTAAGGATGTTTAACATTTCTTTAAGTGTTTCGTAGCCATTCGAAATTCCTCTGTGGAGAATTCTGTTTAGCTTTGTACTGCATTTTTAATTGGGTCACTTTGGTTTGGGATTATAATTTCTTGAATCCTTTATATATTTTAAATATTGGCCTTCTAGCAGATATAGGGCTGGTGAAGATCTTTTCTCAACCTCTAGGTTGCTGTTTGTCCTGTGGACAGTGTTCTTTATCATTGATGTTGAGAGATAATAGTGAGTAGTAATTGTTAATTCCTATTATTTTGTTGTTGAAAATGTTATTATGTGTGTGATTCTCTTCTTTTGGTTTTGTTGTGAGATGATTAATATCTTGTGTTTTTATAGATGTAGTTACTCTCCTTGTGTTGGAGGTTTCCTTCTTGTACCCTCTGTAAGCTTGTGTAAAAGGAAAGATATTGTTTAAACTTGTTATTGGTTTGTTTTGTTTGTTTGTTTATTTCTTTGTTTTTCATATTCTGTCTAGGTTTCTCTATCTATGGTGATTGAGAATTTTGCTGGCTTTAGTAGTCTTGCCTGACATCTGTGGTCCCTTAGGGTTTCCAAGTTATCTGTATAGGATGTTGTGGCTTTTAGAGTCTCTGCTGAAGTCAGGTGTATTTATGGCAGGTCTATCTTTATATGTTACTTGGCATTTTTCCCTTTCAGATTTTAACATTCTTTTTTTGTGCTGTGCATTTAGTGTTTTGATTATTATGTAGAGGGAGGACTTTCTTTTCTGGTTCAATGTATTTGGTTTTCTATAGACTTCATGTATATTTATGTCCTATTTCTTTAGGTTAGGGAAGGGCTTTGTTGTTTTTGATGTTATTTGCTTGTTTATGTTGCAGATATTTTTCTGGCCCTTTGAACTGGGAATCTTCACCTACTTCTATTCCTATTATTCTTATTTTTGGTCTTTCCATTGTTTCCCAGATTTCCAGGATGTTTTTACACTTGGTATTTTCTTTAACTGCTGTATTGATATCTTCGGTAAAATTTTCTGTGTCTGGGATTTTCTCTTCAATCTCTTGTATTTTTCTGGGTCTTGTATGTGTAGTTACTGTTTTCTTTCCTCGGTTTTCCATATCCAGGGTTGCCTCCATTTGTATTTTCTTTATTGTTACTATTTCCAATTTAGGTCTTGAACCATTTGATAAATTCCTTCACTTTTTTGATTGTATTTTCTTGTATTTCTTTAAATACAAGAAATACATGTATTTTCTTGTATTTTCTTTGTTTGTTACCTCTTCAAAGTCTTCTACTTGTTTGCCTGTGGGTTTTTTTTTTATTTTTTATTTTTTATTTTTAAAAGGATTTATTTATATCTTCCTTAAAGGCCTTGCTCGTCTTCATGAGATGGGATTTAGGATATGAATCTTTTTCTTCATGTGTATTAGGGTTTCCAAGTCTTGCTGTGGTAGGAAAGCTGGGTTTTTATTACACAAAATTGCATTAGCTTATGTCAATTATGTTCTTGTACTTGCCTATTGTCATGTGGCTATCTCTGGTGTTAATTGGACTGAGTACCTTGGATTGGAACAGGCCTCCTCATAGGCAGGTGAAGCTGTGTGTTTCAGGTTAGAGCAGGCTTCAAGGGAGACAGGTTGGGCTGTGAGGTGGAGGAACAGGCAATTGCATCTATCAAGGTTGCAGATGAAGGTACAGACTAGATGGGGCTCTAGCAGGGCTGGAGAGATTCTACATCTGTTGGGCTCCATGGATGTCCTAACTGTCACAGATACACATACACACACCTCCTAATAGTATCAATCCCTGTGGGCCAATCATCTTCAACCTATAACATAGCTAAAGTAGAAACTACTCTATTTAAGATACTGAAATTCTCTATATATTTTCTCTACTTGTTTAATCATATTTAATTTTTTAAACATTTCAGAGTTTGTATTCTAGAAAAATTTTCAACATTGCTAAAGTAAAAATCTTCTTTTGCTCATAGACCATATGCTACTCCTTAATTATCATGTAGTAAGAAATACTTTTAAATTCCACTGGCATATATTTTATTTTTCATGCATAATCAGAATTATGCTGCTCAACTATTCAATATTTGGTACTTATCCATAATCCAATGATATTAAAACTAACTTATATTTAAAATTGTCTAAGTCACATTTTAGTCATATAAAGTTTGCAATGTCTTCTTTATGCACTACAGTAGTGACTATCTTGGATAACAACATACAATTTCATCACTATTTAGGAAGGATGACGGTGTGTCATTCATATACAATCACAACATGTTTTCCTAGATGCATGTTTGCATTTATTATCTTTTTCATGGAGATATTTATTGAATTTCTGTCTGGAACTTGTTCATACACAGTTAATGACCTCATAATAAATGACCTCCATTGTCTTAGATAATACTTTCATCTCAAAGAATGCTACATTCAACACTAAAATATGATGTACTAATCACATTTTGCATTCTGTTTGCATAGTGTATGCTTTCCTATAATAGCACACACCAATATAAATTACAATCTTTATATACTCAATAAAATGAGACAACATATATCATGATAAATATGTAAAAGTCATTTATTTTTCATTAACTTGGTTAAATATACATGATTTCTTTTTAAATAATATGTATTTTACATTTATGGTACATTTTTAAATAGATTAACCCATTCTAATATTCAATTTATAATTACTTATTTATAGATCAGAATGCATAATTGGTGACTTTATAAATTAATTTGATTGTCTTGATTTTCTGCTTGGCAATCTGCTTTGGTGTAAGTATTGATACTCTTTTAATTTATCTCTTTACCTCATCCATAGTTTGAGTTAAATTCAAATTGTTTTTCTTTTTTCTTGTACTGTTATCCCTTGAAACTGCACATTATTCTTAAATTGCACTTAGTATTTTTGGTTAATTTTTTATTTACTCGACACAATCAAGCATTTCCATGTTTTTCCATCCCCTAAATTCTGTTCTTCTATGTTTAAGACATGTTTAAGATACAAAGTACTTTAAATTAACTACTCATGTATACTTAAATAAACCAAAGCAAAATATATGGTCTTTCCATATTTACCATGATATATGTTATATCATTTTTGAATATTTGATGATTTTAACTGATATTTATGTATGCTAATGACACTAGAATATTTGTTTATGTTTTTAATAAATAATGTTAATGTTGCATTAATCAGCATTTAGTCTTTTGTGACAAGATACCTAACAAAACACATCAAGAGAATGAAATAGAACCACAGGTTACATTAGTATAAAGTTGACTAGACTACTATTTTGTGATGTATGGTATTATGCACTGAAATTTTCTGTTTCTTAGGTTGTTTGCTAACTTAGGGTCTTATGTAGAACAGGTTTGGTTTAAACTTTTCACATGCCTAAGGATGGACTTAAATCTGGATGCTGTTTCTTCTCCTACTTGGTTACTAAAATTACAAGCTTTTGCTTCCAAACATATTGATACCACTCATTTTTAGTTTATACAGACTTATAAGATGATAGTATCTTTCATTAATTCTTTTCTTTATGCAAGTGCTTTAACTTGTTATGGGTTGTACCATCCTATAATTTCTCCAATTTTGATTTCTGATTATTTTAATCCTTTTTGATGCTTTTCAAACAAAAATTTCAAAACCAAAAAAAAAAAAATATATTTTGAGGTTGTAGGGAGACTGATTTTCTCATTCTTTTCCTGCTTTTTCCGATTTTGGAAATTCTCCACTTTTTATTTGATATTTTTCCAACCAATTTCTTTTCTTTCACTCTGAACTTCCACACATACTTCCTCACATGCTCCTCTACTTATTTTTAACTTATTAAGTCTTGACTCTTTTATCATGTCAGACTTTTGACTTTAGTGTTTATGGTCTGTTTTTCTTGGTTATCTGTTATCTACCATTAGTTTCATCCATTAAAAACAAACATACATTGTTTTTAGAATTGCAAAATCTTCTTACAAACACAATATTTCCCAATTCTTTGTTGATTCTTCCAGTGTGAGAGAATTTCCCTCTTACTTTATTGGGTGTAATCATATCTGCTGCTTGAAATTAATATCCTGTCATTTAGAATTGTGGGGTAACTTGAGTAAGTAGTTTGATCTTGTGAAAAACTGAGAAGAGGTCAGTGAATTCTGATCTTTCATATGTAGAGTAATTGAAGTTTCATCCCTAGATAAATAAACTTGTGTATGTATCAGACAAAAAAAATTTACTAATTTTAAGTATAACATAGTTCAATCATGTCTCTCATGTTTCATCCCTCCAGTCCTTTCTTCCACTTCATAAATGTGAATTTCAATCCAGTGCCCTTTTTGTCTTATTGGAATATTTATATTAAGGAAGTAGTTTAAAATTTTTCCTGTTTTAATTCACCATTTTTTATTTGACCCATAATGTTGAATTAATTATAGCAGGTATACAGTTATTCTCGCAATATTTTCTATAATTGTTTGAATAATGGTTAAAAATTTAGTCTCTCTAACCTGTAGCTGTTCACATATTTGTTGATGAAGATAGTCTGTGAAATCCTGCTGAAAAAAAAATAAGTAAAATTTAGATGTAAATAATTTCACTGGTTTTCAAGTTTCATTTTAATTACTTTTATAATATATATTTTCTAGCCAATGAAAGTTTTTCTGAGTCTAATCTGTCAAAAGCTTTGTTGACTTTCTCAGTCTGGCTTAATTTGCTTAACATGATTACCTCAAGTGGTATCAATTTTCATTCTAAAGACATATCTTTGCTTGCCAATACAGCTCAAAAATTTTATTGTCATCGTGGCTTTTTTTTTTTTTTTTAACCTAGGTTAAGTAAGTATGATTTTCATGTCTGGAATTTAAAATCCCTTCAGTTTCTAGATCAATATTTAAACATCTTGATATAGTTTTCTTTACTTCTCCTCTTTAATAATTACAAATTATTACTCACTCTTTTAGATAACACTATTATTTTAATCATTATTGATGCTTTCTGATTTAGTGGTTTTAAAGATAAACTACTATTTTTCACCTTTGTTTTGTTTCTGTGGTGTCTCAGCTTTCTGTCACACATATGAACAATCATTTTACCATGAGCTATATATCCCCTGACTGATCAGTCAGCTTACCCCAAAACATCCTATTTTTAGGTTCTCTGAGCAGTCCTGTCTCAGTAAAACAAGACATAAAGCCATAGATCAGGCACTCTATGTTTAATAGACTCCACATTCATGTATCTGTACATGTAGCTTTACATACAAACTTGTACACACACACACACACACACACACACACACACACACACACACACACATTTACTTTCACATACTTCTGTCTCTATTCACTTTTCTATTAAATTTGAGAGAGGTACTCCACTTTATTTTGAATATGTTCATGTTTCTTTCAGATTTTCCAGTGTGGTGTATCTCTCAGCTATAAATTTCCTGACAATTGACAAAGACTTGGATTTAACTCAGTACTTCTTGCGAATTACAAAGTATCCAGGACACAATTTTCTAAATACCAGCTGTATGAATATAGTTTCAATTAAATTTAAATTAATTTTATTTGTTATCTCTTTATTGTCTGGAATAATTGCTTAAATATATTTCACTATATTAAAGGGACTTAGAGTTTTAATAAAATGTATAATGCAGTTTTGAAGCTGAGATGTTTAAGCTAATAGCAATATGATGAAATTATCAGTTTGTAACAATGAAAGTTGGAACTAAACTGTGAATCTTTTAAAACTGTTTTTAGTGGTGGCGAGATTAATTTAATTACACTATTGAGCTTTGTATATCAATAACAATTCATATGCATATACACTATATATGATTATAGACACACACAAACACACACACACACACACACACACACACACACACACACACACACCATCCCACATCTTCAAAACAGAGCTCCGCATATTTTTCTGGTCTATTTTTTGTATGTTTTGCTCCTAAGAATCAACTCATTAAAATTCTTCCAGACTATATTTTTGGAATATCTTATCTAATTTTCAATAAATTCAATGAAAGAATTGAAAATATATACGAAAGGGGAAAATTTACTAATTATAGTCAATTTTTACAATTTATGTGTGTACAGCTATACAGTTTAGATATAAGTGTACATTCAAAATTATTTAGCAGAACTAACCCATACTTTACGTTGAGCTCTGTAAAGGGAACTGCATTATGAGTTAGCACACTAAAATGTCACATGTGGCCTAAAACGGAGAGGATTGAATGTATTCATTTTTATCTTTCAACAATTGCTTTGTCCTTGAATTTCCCCTTCCCTTCATGCTGTCATAAACGTGGTCACTCTCTTTCAAAGCAGTTGAACTAAATCCTCCTATTTGACACCACATGAGTCAAAGAAATGATACTACAGAGGTACAAATGCAAAAAAAAAAATTTCATCCTGCTAATTTTTCTTCTCTTTGCATAGAATTTTCGTATTTAAAGGATGTGTAGATGAACTCACAATTACTTGTCTTTCTGACAGGCACTAGTAAAAGAAAACTACATATACAATTTTAAAGAGCAAATAAATGCTTCCAATATAGTTCATGAATTCCAGGCACATTGTTTCTGTAATGTCAAACAAACTTGAAAGACATAAATAACACATGAACAATATACACTCCTGCGATTTAACACCTGCTGCCTATGAATAGGCTGTGGCATTTTCATGCTCAAGTGTGTACGAATGCAATATGTTGCTTTTTCCCTCCTACCATGGAATATCTTGAGCAATCCTGAGAGCATTTTGAACTTGGCTGTATCGTGCTTGTTCCGAGGCTCCATATGTACTTCCCCTACCCCTCACCCCACCCTCATCAGATTCATGTTACCTTATATGATTTCTAAGTTGTAAATGTCACTTCACTGTTTAAGCATAACTGCTGCAATAAGAGAAGAGGAACTGTTGATTAATAAAAAAATGTAATAAAGAAGAAGATAGTTGGAAAATATTTATAACTAGCAAAACTTTTGGTACAATATGCTTATAAGTTGTTGGTACTAAATAGAAAACATTGTGGGCAAGATTTTATACTGCACAGAAGGTACCCAGTTTACTAGTACAGAATGTATTGTTTTTTGACTATTTGAGACCTATTTTGACATACACTGTGTTTTATAAAATATAGACTATTTCCCTCCTCTTTCATATTTTCTTTAGGTTTGAGTATTTTTGATACAAAAGGATCAAAAATATATTTTGATACTTAAAATACCAGATTTTAAAGCTACTGGAAAGATAAAATGACATTTTCAGAACATTATGAAATCTTTTAACTTTTATTATACTCTGTGGTCCTTAGAAACAGAAAATCACCAAACTTTGTTTTCACCTTTAAAATGAGAATAATAAAAGAGCATTTAATAAATCATATTTCAGTACTAATAATGAGTGAGTTCATGAAATACTTACCAAGTTCTCATAACAAAGAGAACACAACATTCATCCTCATAACAAGCCACTAAAACAGTACCAATACCTTCATAGAGATTTAAAAGCGTATGCCAGGCAAGTAAAAGACATGACCAAGGTCACAGCAGGAAGGAAAAAATCAAGAATGACCAGAATGGCCAGATTCAGAGTGGCTTTGTATTCTTCCCTATTTTGCTGCATTGACTCTCAAGTAAACACTCATTGGGATACAGAAGATCATTTTCTTGCCCCTTTTTCTTCTTTGTCCTAATGCTTTTTTTAAGCCCATGTGGGAAACTCTCTAGATATCTTAATATATCAATTCAATATACCTTCTCATTTTGCAACAGTATTTTTGAAAAGAAATAAAATTTGCTTTTAATCACAGTATAATTAAATCTAATAGTATAGATTCATCTTTATATATAAGGATTTGGTCATGGTGCTAATTAAGAAAAGTAAATTAAAGTGCTTTGGTGCCGAAGTAGGGCAGATTATACAACACTGGTGCCATACCCCTGAATCTGTGAGTTGATTATTATTTGGTTTTGAGAGGTTTTCTTATTGGCTATTCATTTACTACTTTATTAACTTTTGAGAAGATGCTTTCAAGTACAAAATCCAAGGCTAACATTTAAGATCATTGGGCATAATGGCTTTCTAACCAGCTTGTTAGGTCATGAGGCCTTTATCATAGCAATCATGGAAGCACAGAAATATTTTCATTTATGTGGTTACCTGGCATTCTTGCCCCTATTTCTTGATAAAGTTGTTGAAACTCATTCTCACAACCTGTAAAAATATACTTTCTGAATAAAGAATCTCAGAGGGATGTTTATTCATTATAAACACAGGTCACTGTAATAGATGTGAGAAACCCCTAACCTTTAAGTAAGCATTGCTGGACCGGGAGTCTGTCTTTATTGTTAATTACTTCTTTGGGTGAATTTTTCCATCTGTTCACTTGTTTTAAAGCAAGTTACTTTCACCTACTTTTATCTTCTCACTCTCAAAATAAATCTTGCAAAACTTGAAAGTACTTTCCTTTAACCTCAAAACAAGACTTTTCATTATTCTGAGTCAGCTTGATACTTTTTATGTCTTTCTCAGTGACTCGTGAGTTTCATATGCACAAACAAAAAATATTTTTTCACCATTCAAGATTCTATGATTCCCCACAAAGTTCTTTGATGGATTCATGAATGGTTTTCTTCACTGATTGTCAATTCACATGATTATTATAATATAGTAATTCAAATTCAATGGTTCCTTACTGGTTTATTCTATAGGTAATATACTATGGGTCTTATAGTAATAAATACATCAAATATTTTTAAATGTATTTGACTATTGAACTACTAGCTATAACTTAGAAAACAAATACTTATATAAATGCAGGTATATAGGATATAGAAGTTACTAAAATAGAGATAAATGATTTAAAAAAAGGACCAAAAGCCTAGTTGTAACAAATATATCAATGGAAGACATTTCAAGGCTGAAACACAAGGGAAGGAAGCCAAGAGAGCTGTCTAACCTCACACCAGTGATATTTTCCAATAACTGTAAAATGTAACACCATTTTCTTTTCTTCTTTGGTAAAGTTTGAAATTAATCTTGGACATTTTCCCTCTCCACCCAGAGAGATGTTGGCATCCAAAACGCAACAGTTATTTTGTTTCAGTTTTACAAAAGAGAACATTGAAAGTGCAATTAACTTGCAATGCCTTACACATCAAGCTCATTTTCTTGAACTCCATCTACCATTTTTTTTAAAATTGGTTAGTTAATGCTGAGAATAATGTACCTATTTCCTATAGAAAAGTAATGACTTATCTTCTGTTTGTGAGAGTATCATTTCATAGAGTACACTTGTTTAGATTCCAGTATCCTCAGATTATAAATCATTGTTTTCTCCAACCACTGACATCTACACATTTAGGATACAATCCATCTCACTCATCAGGTTTATGTGGCCATCAGATCCATTCCACCTATATGTGAAGCCCTTAAACTTTTTCTTGCTGCACTCACTAAATATCTGAACTATGCTGACTGTTTTATGTCAGTCAGCTCCATACAAGTTGAGTCCTTTTCTCCAACCCAATACTAGAATCATGTTTCCCTCTTCCCCCACTCCCGCGTGTCCACTTTCCCTCCCAAGTACTTTCCTCCCTTCCCTCCGCCCCTCCCAAGTCCCTCCCTCCCTCCCTTCCTCCCAAGTCCCTCCCTCCCTCTCTCCCTCCCAAGTCCCTCCCTCCCTCCCCCCCTCCCAAGCCCCTCTCTCCCTCCCTCCTTCCCTCACTCCCTCCCTCCTCCCTTGTGATTTCTTTCTTCTCTCTCCCAAGTGGAACTGAGGCATTCTCACTTGGGCCTTTCAGCTTGTTGACCTTTTGTAGTTCTGTAGACTGTGTTTGGGGTATTTTCTTTTTTTTTTTTCTTTCTTTTTCTTTCTTTTTATTTTATTTTATTATTTTATTTTATTTTATTTTTGCTAAAATCCACTTATTAGTAAGTACATACCATGCATGTCCTTTTGGTTTTGAGTTACCTCACTCAGGAAAATATTTTCTAGTTCCATCCATTTGCCTGCAAAACTCAGGATGTCCTCATTCCTAATAGCTGAGTAGGATTCCATTGTGTAAGTGAACCACATTTTCTGTATCCTTCTGTTGTGGGATATCTAGGTTGTTTCAACTTCTGGCTATCACAAACAAGGCCGCTATGAACATAGTGGAACAGGTGCCCCTGTGGCATGGTGGGGCATCTTTTGGGTATATTCCCAAGAGTGGTGTTGCTAGGTCTTCAGGTAGATCTGTTTCCAATTTCCTGAGGAACCTCCAGATTGGTTTCCAGAATGATTGTACCTGTTTCCAATCCTGCTAACAGTCCAGCTTCTTGTAAGATGGGATCCTCCCTGGGTATAGCCCCCACACTTGGCACTTCAAGTCTGTATGAGGGTAAGCACTTCCTCTCTCACTGAGGCCAGACAAAGCAGCCCAGCTAGTAGAATATATCCTATGTACAGGCAACAACTTTTGGACTATCCCCTTCTCTAGTTGTTCCAGAGCCACATAAATCTATCTGTATCTTTGCTACATATGAGTGGGGAGGCCTAGGTCTAGTCTGTGTATGTTCATTAGTTGGTGGTTCAGACTCTGAGAGCCCCAAGATTCCAGGTTAGTTGACTCTGTTGATCTTTCTGTTGAGTGACATTTCTTATGAATAAGCCTTACATTAATAAAATTCCAAATTGCAAATGAATAACAAAGGAGTTATTCATTTGAATGGTCTCAAAGATAAATTTGTTTATAATTTATAATTTAGACAAAACAATTTAAATTCAAGAATGGAAAATACTAGTGACTTCTCTTAGTTAGACTACAGTGCCCTCTTTATAAAATTACTTTTGAGTTTCTCCATATTTTATCTATATAATTTTGGAATTTATTTTTAATAACATACACATCTAGAATTTTTATTCATGCTAGTGATTCTATGTATATACATTTTAGTGTTTATATAGAATTTCAGAAATACATGTTTCTACATGTTAGATAAACTAATCTATGCATTCTTTACTTTCACACAATTCTTACAATAAACTTAAAACTGTCAACTTCATTTAAGAACATCTGTATTAGGCTCTTTGAAGGCATGTGGGAAAACATTAATTCCTATGAAATTTTTGGAAAATTGTAGCATTCTTGTGAATAATAAACTCCTGAGATCTTTGATGACTTTGGTGAATGATAAGCAACTATCTACAATTACTATTAAGTGGAAAATATGTTTTTTAAATAATTAAAATTTAAATGTAATTGAATAGTTTTGTTTTAAAAGGAAATATGATTGAAAAACAATTTTTAAAATAACAGATGCAAGATTTTTACAATGAACAGAAATTATGAAAATAAATGAGAATCTTGATAGTGCAGCTTTATACAAATTAAGTCAAATAAAATTTTCAGTAAGAGAACTGTACGGTATGTAAAACTAAATATTGTTTTGTGGATCTTGCTTGCTTCATAAACCTTGTCCTAATATAGCAGAAAGTGTATGCACAACAAAATGTGAAGTGTCACATAATTGCATGTTTTTATCATTACTAGTATAAACATGCCTTTATGTCAGGTTTACCTAGAGCCATCTAGTAGGATACAGTTACTAATGCTCCTACTAGCAATTGCTGTCTTTGTAACCATAATGCAAGCACACTGTGTAAACATAGATATGCTGTGTCTTTAGTCGATTTCTTTCCAAGCAGAACCAAGTGGGATTTTACTAATGTGAACAGCAGCTATTCTCTTTTTGCCAAGCTATTCAGGGAGCCTTGTGAATGTGTAAGTTAGTAGTGAGGAAGCCGGAGAGGTCAGGAACAGCAAAAGAAGACCCAGAGTCAACAAACCTGGGATCAATATAATCTCACAGAGCCTGGTCCAACAGTCAGAGAGCATGCAAGAGCTTGACCTAGACTCCCTACCAATTTTTAGCAAATGTGCAGCTTGGTCTTCATGTTGGTCCCCTAACAAGTGGAGTAGGGCTGTCTTTTACTCTGTTCCCTCTCATTGACTTCCCTTCCTCTACATGGACTGCCTGGTCGGGCCTCAGTGAGAAAGGATGTGCTTAGTCCTACAAAGTCTATATGTCCCAGGATGTGGTGGTACCCAAGGAGACCTTCCCTTATTCAAAGAGATGTGGGGAATAATGAGGAGAGGAATTTGTAAGGGTTTAGCTAGAAAGGTAGAATGGAAGGTAGCTGGGAAGTAGAGTGAATATAAATAAATAAATAAATAAATAAATACATAAATAAATACATAAATAAATGGACAATTTTTTTAAAAAAAATGTAATTGTATCCTTGATGAAAATGTAAGGAGTTGAGTCAGAGACAAATACAGTTGTTTGTAGTTATGTCGGTAGAGACACATGGTACAATGCAAAGAAATAGAGCTCCTAAGTCACCTGTGGGAGGGATTTCTTAATTTTGAAGTGGGGAGTAGACTGACCCATTTAAAAATATCCATCCACTCTCATTTTATTTCTCATTAACTCCTAAGATGTGTGATCATCAAGGTAGTTCATTTAAAATTTAATAGAGCTGGGAAGAGAGAATGGTAGAGAATTATTGAGGTATATATCTCCAGTCATCAGTGATGGTTAATTTCAGGTGCTGCTCTCCTTTCATTAGATAACTATAAGCATTTTTTGGTTGTGTCTGCAAAAGTATTTCCAGAAGAAATTGGTGAGTGATTCCTTTGATTCAGTGAATCTCAGACATAAATTAAAAAGGCTCTGCAAAAGAAGGTTTTCTTCTCTCTTTTTCCTGGAAGCTGAACCTACTCCTGTCTTTGGGTTTCATAATTGCAAAATTTCTGACCTGTGGACTCCAGTGGATTTAGCCAGAAGACATTCATTAGGGTTCTCCATCCTTTCATCTTTGGCTGGGAGTTCCCTCATAAGCTTTCCTGGTCTGTAGACCTTGAGACCTGGACTCAACCACACTACTGCCACATTTCCGTGTTTACAGTTAGCCTGTGATTTTTCCATATGATATGGGAATTCTTTTATCTGCAAATTCTGCTGATAAATTCCTTCTCATCATTCAGCTATCTGTATATATGCATGTATCTATCTTTATATTATGTAAGTATGCATTTCCTTATTACTTCCTTTTTGTTATTAATCCATAAGGTTTGTTGCACCGTTATTGAGGATGTAGCAAAAAAGTTAAAAACAAATTGATTAGAAAATCTCTTTTCACTGTAGTCATTCAGGCACTAGTAAATGGGCATGGGCACAGGACAAGAGGTGTTGGTGTTAGGATTTTATATGCACGAGTCTCCCATAATTTAAGCAATTAACAAACAGAGTAAAAAGCTGATTTGTGGTGATCTAAGTGACTATGTCTCCAGGTTCACATTGTCTGGTGGACTTGCCATCCACTTCCTCATCCTCAGTTGTTCACAAACACCTGGGAGGCAAGAAGGAGCAGTTAGCCTTCTCCTCCCACACCCATGGGAGGCAGTAAATGCTGTTCCACAGGAGGATACAACTGGAGCATATAAGATAATTGCAATGCTAGTTTATAAAGAAGTTTCCTCTTCGACCTCCCTTTCGTCAGCCTCTAATGTCTCTGCCTAGTCCTGCTAGATGAGCCTGGTGTCAGTAGCCATCACATGAAGATACCATGTGGCAGAAGATGTGTTGAAAATACCAGGGTTCAGCAAGGACAGGAGCAGAATTTCCAGACATCAGGAAAGGCTTTCATCATCCTTTCCCTGCAGTATCAATGACCAGGGCACAAAAGCTCATGAATACTTTCAGAAACAGGGGAACCTATTTCTTCTTAGGAGTTCTGTATATGTTGAAAGCTAAGATACTATCCAGTATTGGGAAATGGATACTCTAGCCTAATGTATATCTCAAAATGATAGATTATATAATGACTTCTCACTCTGCCTTGTAAACATTGTTTAGCAAATATGACTTCAGAGACCTGTGTCCGATCTCAATTGTTCTTATGTGCATTTAGCATTTGCTTAAAGCTAAATAACAATTATTGGGTTAATTATTAAAGTATTTTTCAGGAACTATATCATAGTCTTTACTCACAAAGCAAATCTGAGTCTAAGAAAAATTATTGCATTTTTTATCTCTTTCCTTATGAGACACAGACATAACAGGCTGTTGTATCAATTATGCTGCCCTAAGCTTCCCACACACTCATTAAATGTGAGAGAACTGTGACAAAATAATGAGAAAATTGTATTTTAGTTATTTCCTAACATTATCATGTATGAATTACAGTATCAGTTTCACATACCTTGATGTGGCTTCCCTTTTCACAATCCTTTCATAACAGTTTTTCTCTAGAACATTAGGTTTGTCAGTAAGTCTAAAAGGAAATGTATTAAACTAAAATGAGTAGAAATATTCTGGAGCTAAAATATACAAATTGATTTTTAAATTGGTTGTATCAAATTGTTTCAAGTAAGCAGCTGTATCGTTTTCAAGGCAGTGAATTCTTTCCATTTTTCACCTTAAGCAAAATGCTACGGATATAATTTATGTGTGTCTCCCATGGTTCCTTTGCCAGAGGTTTATGTGGAAGCTTTAATAGGCTGGTTGAGATATACAGTAGATAAATTGCTGTGTGTAGTATCTATAGAAGGGATTTGAATAACTTTGGTGGAATCCCTGACATTTCCCTCTGGGAGCAAGCTTTTATAAAGGAATGAGCTTACCTCCTGGGTTCTTGAACTTATTCCTTAGCATGATCTCATTGGCACCTCATCCTGCCTTGATCATGCCTCTCTGGACAAACAGTTGTGGCTGACTAATTTTAAAATATTAACCTCCAAAACTGCACACTTAAATAACACATTTTCTTTTATAAAATATTGAGATTGATGACTACATCATATGTATTCTCTCGTTTGTGAAAACTGTGGCATGTAAATATTTAACATTCTATTGAAACTACCAAATATGACTCTCTTCTGTTTGTTACCAGCTACATCCTATACTGGTATTGATCACTTTTTAAAAAGAGATTTACTTATTTGCTTTATATATATGAGTGCACTGTAGCTGTCTTCAGACACACCAGAAGAGGGCATCACATGCCATTACAGATGGTTGTGACCTACCATGTAGTTGCTGGGAATTGAAGTCAGGACTTCTGGAAGAACAGCCAGTGCTTTCAAATTCTGAGAAATTTCTCTGGCCCCTGGTTTTGATTACCCTTTCTCTCATTTCTAGAGCAATTCACCATACTTATTCACATTTATTGGTAAATTAATATTACGTCAGGTTAATAAAATATTTCTTACAGGGAAATAATGATTATACCTTCACCACAATCATAGACTTTGAATTGTCAGAACTCTACAGTGTTCACAAAGAATACCTGTGGAGCAGCAGAAGCTGGAGTCTTGGGCTAAACACATACATACAACGATCAAATTACATGTTTTGCTGTTGCTTTTGTTTCTCATACATATTTTTAACTGTGAAAATGATTAGTAGGCTTCTGTTAAAGTAGAAGAAGATGTAAATGACATGTTACATTTTAAAACAAATAAATACAAGTCTAAAAAATAAATATAGAATAAAGATAGCTTTAGACACTGCTCCTAAAATCAGTTAGTATTACTGTTGGAAGAATGTGTTTGTTCAAGGAAATTTGTCTTAAGCACCTAATACAATATATCTCAGTTTCTAACATGGTAAAGCAATGACTCGGCTTCTATAAGATTCATTTGGGTATAATAGATAATGCATGAATTCTAAGAATTGGTAGTTTGTATCTCAATTGCACTCTTTGGAGGTGCCACAAATCCAGGCAAAATTTTTAGTCACCATAAAACCCATTAGTATCATCTGTAAAATGGAAGACTAAAATAACATTTCCAGAATGGCTGCGAAAGCCTGAAAATATAAATAATGATCTATCTAATAAATAATAGATGCACAGTTATCTATTTCTATTATATTAGATTTCCTAAGTTGGGATGAGAGATTTGAGTCGAAGTTTCTATTTTTAATCTTTGTATCTGTAGCCCCCAGCACAGTGATAGCAGTACAAACTGTAAATGTGTTGCTGGATTCTAATTGTTGCCATGGTTACTATTGAAACAACCTGATGTATATGGTATTTTAAAATGACATTGTTAACACAGTTACATGATGTGTATTTTCTGAAAGAGACTTTTGTCTCTAAAGAACATAGAAAATTCTCCAGAAATGAATGTGGCTAACATCCTCCATGTATATTTCTGGAACATAACACATTAGCTATGTTACCTTTAAATAATATATTTGAGGCAGAGAGGCACAAACTTCTTGAACAACATGAGTTAATTGCATGTGTTTTCTGGATTGAGTGTCATAGGGGAAAAGAAAAATGAGCAAAAGGGAAGAAAAGAAATTAAATACTTCTATGGTTTCATGTAGAGACAAGAAAAACAAATTTAAACACCACCTACAGTTTTGTTTGCTGGGATAATTTTATTTATATCCACTGGTGCCAGTCAAGTTCTTGGTGTACAAGCTACAAAATTAAAAGGAGACAATAATAAGCTACAATACTTATCATCATAAAAATCTATGAGAGGGACTGAAAAAAGCATGGGGAATTCCTTGTCAAATGGAGTCCTTCTCATTCACATCTAACAATCTACTGTTTTCTCTGAGAAGAATGGGTAATATTTTGTAATTCATGTGACCAGTGTGGAGTTTTGTGTGGTAATTGCCTTAGCCCTCTTCATCTTAGTTAGAAAACAGATCTTAAGAGACCCACATGCAAAGATTTCTACAGAGCCTCAAATAAGATATTTGGGCAGTTATGAGAAACCATTGTAAGTCCTTAAAGCTCAGCGTGCTACTGACTGCTGCCATTATCATGTAGTGTTGTTTCTTAGTTTGAGTTTTCAAGTATGCTATTTCTAGAAAGCCACTAGTACTTCCCACATCCCACAACCTGACATATTAAGAAGACTGGCAGCCAATTACTACATTGCTGTGAAACAAGATCAATTGTTTAAAGATGCTGTATTCAATGATTGCCCTAAAACTAAATTTTAGAAGGAATGTGTGCAATTCTGAAATATCTTAGGTCAGGAGACAGAGTTGAGTCTGAAAAAAAGGATGGAACAGAGTTTTCTAAAGCACAAAGAGAAATTGAAGTTTTGAAACTGTGAATGCCTTTGAGATAGAAAAGGTTAGATTTTAGCTAGTATGTGATTTTGGTATGAAATAAACAAATATGACATTTTTAATTGTAGACACTAATGATAACTATTGCTTCCAATTATAGATAAATGTAAAAATCAGAATAGTTTTGAGGAAGGATAGAAACACATGGAAAATTGTGGGGACTTGTGATCAAAGTGTAACCTGGCTGAAGCCTCCTGCCAGTTAGCAGTCAAGAATTCCAGCACAGTTGCCAGTATTTGCTGGGACTGCTGTCTACAGAATATTTATTCTTTCTAAAGAGATGCTTTCAAACAGCACTATTAAAGCAATAATGAACCACATTAACTAGTGAGGTTGTATGATCTTCAGTATGAGCTTACTTCTTTCTCAGATATTTGCTATGAATTTTACAAATAGTAATCAACTTCTGTTCACATTAACATTACCTTAACTTCTTCTGAAACATCTGTATACTTGAGTCTTAACAGTCATAATCGTTTTCATGTACATAGGAACCACGCTTACATCTCTTTCACTAAAACCGAAGTTATATTTATCAAATCTTTGACAGTCATTCAGAAGCCAACAAAATTACATAGCTCAATCAAGATCCATAAAATTCCACATACAATCGTGCCTCTATGGGCTATCTTTTTCCCGCTAGGAAGGAGTATTAGCCCCAAGCTAAAATCTAAGTTAAATTCCTTAAATAATAATAGTAATAATAACTATAATAATAATAATAATAATAATAATAATAATAATAATAATAATGACGATTCTGCTACTTTCTGCTTTTTCTTAGAATTCTTTTCTGTGACAGAGGCAAGAATCCTACTTTACCAAAGAAGAGGCTTCTAAAAAATAAGCTCTCAGTTATTAGCAGTTAATCTGTTTCCCAGGCCCATGTCTTACTGTCCCTGACACAGTAGTGTCTACAAACTTATCAATCATAGATATTTTCATACACATGGCAATTTTTGAAGACTGTTTATATCATTCCTGTTTAACATCTTTGTTCTATCTTTCCCTTGCTGTGGATTGAACACAAAACATCATAAATGCTCAGCCTCTATCAGTGAGTTGCAGCTTTTGTATGTCTACCATAAAGCATTAATAAAAAAGAAGCAAGTACAACCTTGACAAAATCCTAATATTAAATGCATTAGTAATTGCATCAACTGTTTCCTGGGTAACCACACAATTTATTTTAGATATTTAAAGATATTATTTTGACAAACATTTAAAAAATTTTGTTCTCAACATATGGATAAAATTGAGTCACACAAAATAGGTCAAAATGTTTGATTTGTAGATAACAGAAACACATTCTGCAGAGGCTAAGCATGCCATAGAAATTCAACATCAATTCAGTATCGTCATATTTTCTAAAACAAGAAAAAAGTATAGACTGAGTGTATCTGCTCTTTTACAACTTAAATAAAATAAGGTTATAGAATAACACAGAACATTTTCTCTGGTATTCATGATACTAAAATATTTATCTGTCATACATACAGGCCTGACCCTTGCCTGTTTCATAAATATTATCCAATCTGAAGGGATAACAACATCTTTTGACATTATTCTATTCTAACTTCTACTATAAAATTTCTACATGACAGTCATTATCTAAATTTCGATGCCCATTTTCCCATTTGAGTAATGAAGAGATTGAACATTGTGTCTTATTCAGACTTTGAATTTTGTTCCAGGTATCCATGATTCTTTGATTAATTGTTATTTTTAATTTTGGTCCCATTATAATCACCTGCCCTAATAAAGGACTTTGCCATGTATTTTACTCTTTTGATGTACTACGCAATCAATAAGTAAAGTCCACCTATTGTTCACAGTTAAACTAATTTGGTATTAATAAACATGTTATGTTTCTGATATCAGCTAGATATTTCTAAAGGTTCTTCCAAGTATTAATTTTAAATAAAGGTTTGTCCCATGGTGAACACATGGCATCTGTCTGCAAAGTTTTACTCTTATTTAGTACAAATCAGTAGAGTAATTACTTAAGTAAAACTTTCATATATTGCATGGAAAAATTTCTAAATCTGTCTTAATTATTTGCCAAATGCTTTTTCTTTGGTAGATATTTCAAAGGGTTTCTTTAGGACATTGTTAAGTATATTGGTAACCCCCACACCAAATCCTTTTCTGATTCAGTAATAGTAAATGCACATTTTAATCTTGAAATATTAGGAAATTAGGAATATCATTTAGAGCTGCAACCACATCATTTTTCAAGAAGACATTTAAGCACTGGGAAGGTTTTATGTGTGCAAATAAGGTTTTCTTATGAAAAGCCTCACACTTCCTGATAACTTATTGAATTTTACACAATGCTGTTGGAAGTTTCATATTTCATAAACATTTTTAAATAAACTGTATTATCTTCCTTTAATCATTCTGAAGGGAGCAAAATTATTCCAAAGACATGTATTTGTTTTTCTCCCCTTGGCTTTAAGGTTGTTGAAAGTAATGTGCTTCAAAAATTAAAGTTTACTCAGCAATCTCATGATGAGGAAAGAAAAACATGTAAGGCTTATGGCAGCAAGAGGAAACTTTTCAGGAAGAAATTTCACATAGTTATGTCAACTTGTTAGAATACTCTCTAAGAGAGATTAAACGTGAGGCTATGATGGCTCAGTGATAGGCTAGATCATAGTTTTGATTAAGAATGCGTAGCCGTGCATATCTCTTGCCTTATTTTTATATTCACCTGAATTTTAGGACCTGCAAAATGAAGACAATCTTTAAAATCCTTAATGAAGATATTTAACCTTTATATATATCATACATGTGTGTGTGTGTGTGTGTGTGTGTGTGTGTGTGTGTGTGTGTGTGTATCAGTAAACACACATACACGTGGGCATGTTTGGGTGTGGGAGAGGTGCAGAGACTGTAGCCAATGATTGTACTGGATAGTCAGGAATTTGGAAAATGTCTCCTGGGAAAGTAGATAAGAAACACAATTGGGTAAAGAGACCTCTTCAAATGAGGTGATGTGAAAAGGGTGTGACGATCACTATGTCCATGTAAACATTCACTAAAATGTGAAACAAACAGGGCATGTAAAAGTTGACAATCAAGCAAATATAATGATTCATTCTATGAAAAGTAGTCAGCAGCTTTCTCAGGCATCTCTGTCATTGCCCATCGACCATGAACAAAGTTGTCAAGGTGTCAGAGATGGTGTTTCTCATGATCTCAACAACATAGTTTCCATTCAGAAAGGCTGATGTTGCTATGGCTGGTTTTGATTACCACAATTACCAGCAGTTGTTATTATCATTGAACCTACATCATGGTACTATTCTTCAGGGTTACCAGCCATTGCCCTGTTGTCAGATTGACTACATTAGATGACTACCACTGCATAAAGGGCAGTGTTTAGTACAAAATAAAGTCAGTACTTATTCTGGGTATAGACTCAGCTTCCCTGCATAAAAAGCCAAAACTACCATCATAGTCATATGTTATCCATGGTTATTGTGTCTCATACAGCATTACTTCTGTCTATGAAACTCACTTCTCAGCTCCTAGAGTACTTCAGTGTTCCTGTTCTAATGGAATTAACTAGTCTGACTCTTTCCCACTATGCTAAAGCATCTGAGTTAGTAGAACTCTGTGTGATCTACTCAATGCAGTTACAATTTTGACTAGGTCAAATTTGCTTTAAAAGCCTGTTATGGATTCTTTCAGTGTCAAAGAGCCTTCTTTGGTTCTTGGTAGCTTTAATTCAGAGGCTATACTGCCAGTTGGTTATGATGTTAAAAGCTATTTTGAACTTATACTTCCTAGAGTTTTGTCTCATGCCCAAGTTGATTAAGAAATCAGGCTTAGAAGTAAGGACAGTGGATGTGGATTTATTAAGGGAAAGTTAGAAAAGAATCCAATGAGTTCTTCAAAATTGAAGAATTCCCATGGTTTGTTTTTTGTTTTTTTTTTTTTTTTTTTTATGGGGTTTATGGTAAGAATTGAATGGAAATACAAATAATCTCTTCTGAGATTATTCATTTTTGAGGCTTTGAGGGTTGGAACTATAAGAAGTCCACATGTGCTATGTATGTTTTCTCTTACAAATATTATAGTTACTTTTTCATAAAGAATAGACATCTTATGTACTGTGTCTAGTTCTTCATCCTCTACAGGTTTGGCTACTGTTACTTAAGGAAGGCTGGCTTCTATCTGAGACTTATTCAAAAGGCTACTATATATGCTATGAATCAGCATTCAATATGTGGCATTGCTTCTTTTTTTAGTTAAGATTCATATGTCTAGAAATAAAGAGGCTGGAAATTGGAACAGTAGCACTCACAATCATCCTTGGGGATCTTCTCGCAAAATCCTTGTTTCCTATCCCCACACTTACATGCTATGCTGTCCTAGAAATCCTGTTTCTAGGGAGGGCAATCTGTCTTACAGCAGCTATAACACACATTATGTTCTACTGGAAGCTGAGATTTCCATCTGGCCACTTTGGATTTTTAATTTTATTAGTCAGACAGATAAATGAGTTATAGTGTTAACAGGCATGATTGACAAAAGCTGCCATAGAGAAGTTGGAAAGTTACTTTACAATGGGAGTTAGAAACATTATTGGGGTTCAGGTATCTTTATGGAATCTCTTGGTATTACCATATTTTGTGGTTAAGGTCAGTGAGAAAGAGCAATAATGTCCCACAAGTGAAGGTATAGATTAACCTTTCAATTAAAGGACTAAGACTCTTTTTTGAAGTAGGCAGAATATGAAAGAAATAATTGATAGTTTGAATATCAGTTATTTCTATATGCAATACTGTAAAAATTATGTGTAATTTCGATAAGTGCTTCTGTTCTATTTTGCCAAGAATGTAGTTACAAATCTATACATGTAAAATAAGTAAATATTTGCATATTTTACTTCTATTTCTTTATCATGTAAAATAACATTTATTGAACTAGCAAGTGTTGTAAAAATCTATATTGTGTTTAAGTTATATGTATTGAAAGACAAATAATTATTTAGAAAAAAAATTTTTTTTACTGGTTCAAGAACTATATATTTTGGGTGTATGTGATAGTTTTATTAGGCATAATTAGAAACTTTTTACCACTCATTTGGAAATTAAATGTGTTATAAGAAAATATGGTTGAGTATCAAGTTGATAATTGGTGCACTTGTGATAGGTAATCTTGATTAACAATTCAAGTATATCTGTGGTGAACTAAGTAACATTTATCTGTAGAAGTCTGTGAAGGCATTTCCAGAATGGATTAAGTTAAAGAAGGCACCATTTTTCTATAGTGTGTGACACCTCTGGCAGTGGTCCAGCTATAATACAATGTATGAATGAAAACTGTGTTTTGCTTAGAAGGAAGAGTGAGTACACTCATCCTGTTTCTTCTGCTGATACCATCCTCTGTAGACATTAGGATCAGATACTCCAGTCTTCGAACAAGAAGTAAATACCAATGGTTTGTCAATAGTCTTTTGGTCTTTCAGTACCAGATTTGAGACTACTGACACATAAAGTTTAGTGATCTGAGAAGCTTCTGGATTTACAGTCTCTCCATTATGCCTTACCAAAGTTGGGCTACACAACCCATATTGAATAAAGAAGCAGATATTTCTATTTCTAAATTATTTCTATCAATTGTATATCTTAGAAAACTAATATGGGGATTTAAGGAGACATTTTATTTATTCATCTTACCAGTGTGGTTATGTTGAATAAATTCCCTTTATCTGCTTTTCACTATATTTTGTCTTAAGTTTATTTGACCAACTGAGGACAGATGACTAAGCTTAGAGATATTTGAGAAAACGACTTAGTCTCCTCAATAAAGAAATTTAAGAAATGACTAAAATGGAAGTTCAGAGATAATTTGATTAAACTTTAAAATAGAAATACCCATGTCAGGCAATGACAGGCCATGGAAGGGTGTCCTGGTTCTTGGGTTGTGAGTTTGGCCATGTCCCCAGAACCCAGGCTCCTGTCACAAGGTCTAATCTCCATTCCACCTTTACCCTTAAGTCACATACACAGGTGGAGGGCATGACAAACAGCCCCCAGGCCCTAAAGAGATTTACATACTAATGAGGTACCTGAAGGCCAGAGGGTGTAGCAGATGATTAAGCATTCCTCCCCAGCCCTTCCCCACCTTCCTCTCCCTATTTAACTCAGGTCTGCCCTGGGTTTTGGGGGATGTGCATCCAGATCCATCCACCATCCGCCATGCCAATAAACCGGTTTTGGAAACCCAAGGACTTCCTCCTGTGTTGGGGCCGTGCTGTGCTGTGAGGAACCTTGAACAGCCGGGCCTAACTTCCAGCTGGAGGAACCCAGGGCATTCTCAGCTGACTACACAGTGTGGCATGAGAGACCCTGCAGGGTTCCTGCCGTTTTTTACTTTATTTCCCTCTAGCTGGAAACCTCAATAGCTCTCAGTAGGAGAGAGGAGGAAAGAAGGAAAACAAACATTCCAGTTGAGGCAGCATGGGAGTCAGACAGGTAGCTACAGGCCAGAGATGGAGTCTAGAGAAAGATCAAGGAAGCATAGAATGTTGGCAACATGCAAGATGTTCAAAAATTTTCACAAAGAAATAGAAAGAAAAAGGGATGAATTTTTTAATTTGTTTGTTTGATTCTGACAAGCAAGCTGACAAATGATGCTGAGTGCCTGAATTCTGTAAGGTACTGTACTAGTGACTGAGGATTCTGGGAAAAAAATATAGTCTTAGCAAAGACTACATATTTGCCTATGTTCTTATTGTGGCTTGAGGTGAGCCAGTTTTTGTTTTTGTTTTTTTTTTTAATGGCTGGTCTCTTTTGTAGGTGATTAATCCTGTCTAACTGGACTGATAAGTCATCACCCAGGCAAGAGGTTGGATTTGGGGTAAAGAAAAGGAATAATAGGACAGTTTAGGGTCATCTTTTAGATAGTGAAGGGATTATTATTATTCTCATTCATGTAGTCCTTATGTCTTGAGTAATGCTATTAAAATTAAAAAGCATCTCATAAGCTTAGTAATGAAATAAAAACACAAAGACAGACTTTTTCCCCCAAAACCAGGCAGTTGTTTATAAGTGTTTGTTAACCCACAGATTGCTTTCACCTAATCAGTTTATGTTGGCTAAGCAGTCTGAGAATGAAAGGAATTCTGTAAGTGTTAGAAATGGGCTCAATGCTTTTTTCTTTATCATATTTTTTAATGTGTTTAATTTAAATTCAGTTATGTCACTCTTCCTTCTTCTCTTACCTATGTCCAGCATTTCCCAGTTAGCAGATAACCCTCTTTTGGATCTACCCCGTAACACACACACTCTCTCTCTCTCTCTCTCTCTCTCTCTCTCTCTCTCTCTCTCTCTC
>JANHMN010000011.1:37470631-37485063 GCA_030674055.1 Rhabdomys pumilio | reverse complement strand
TCTCTCTCTCTCTCTCTCTCTCTCTCTCACACACACACACACACACACACACACACACACACACACACACACAGAGCAAGACAGATTCTTGCACAAAATATATGAATAGAACAGGGTTGGAAAGTCCATTTTATTGTTTGCTTAGATATGGTTCCAAGGCTGATCATTATTTTTTTTTCTCGAAGACCCAGAGCTCAGAAGCTGACTACAGTGTTCCTAGATGAGGACACATGAGTAGAATCTCTTTGAAATTTCTTTAGGACTGAAACTCCTGAAATATTGCATGTTATTATCTGGTCTTGTGGAGAGTTTGTGAATCATTTTTCATCTTTCTTTATATTTTACTAATCTCAAAAATTCTTGCTAAAATAGGAAAAAATGCTCTGTCAATGGTTACTAATTAATAAAATCACTTAGAATTGTGCTTATTATCTCACTTTCCCTTTTACATGTGAAGAGCTCTGGACACTTTGCTCCAGGATTGTTGGTGAAGAATCTTCAGTCATCAACAGCACCATTTCATCAACAGCACAGTAGCTGCTCTTTATGTGTCGCTATAGCTTTTTCTCTGACAGTCTTAACTAGTCAAATACCTATGTATGCATTTGGATGTAGAACATTGACACCTTCACTGTTGCTCCTCTTAGGCATCCTTTCCAAAACAAAATGAATGATCACTTCAAATAAAGAATTCAGCTACTTCCCCATTAAACAATGCAAGTGGCCAAACATATTTATATTATAAATATAATTATAATTATGAGCTGATTTGTTAATGTTTATTAAATACAGAGAAGTTATCTTAGAAGAGATAACATTTTGATCTGTTTCTTGAAGTAAAATTAATCCTTGTTTTTATAAGTAGTATATATTTTAACTCCAACAAAGTATACTCTTATAAATAAAAAATTTCTTAGCTGAGTTAAAACAAAGAATTTGTTTTTAATTTTAATTCTCCCAAAGAAACATCAGTATTTTTGAAGTAACCAAATAATAAGTCTTATTTTTTTACAATGTAAAACTAATAATTGAATATATATATTTATTGATCATTAGTAATAAGATGAAACAGATAAAAAAGAAATGGTGATTGCTTTTATTTTATAACCTTTTAAAAGTTGCTTGAAAGCATTTAAAAAGGAGATGACATACGTTGTCTAAAACTTATGAGCATTGCTCAAATAAAATGTGCTTCCAAGGTGATAAACACACTGTGATTTATTTTTTATGGCTTGGATTTAGGAAGGGAATTACAGCAATTTAAAGAATAAATTGAAGGAACCATGTAAAAGCCTTAGTTGATGTCCTATAATTCAGAGGAATGGTTTACTCAATAACAGCCAAATTCCTTAGAAATGATATTTGGCATTTTGAAAAAAAATGTTGAAAATAAAGAGAAATAGAACTACAACTGTCTAACATATTTAATTTAGACCTATCAAGAGGAAGCTCAAATAATTCAGAATAAAGCTGAGAATGTATAAAGTTATAAATAGTTTGATGTTAGACAATGTTAGAGGATAGGCTGAGACAATCCAAAGTTTAATTTATTTTCTTTTTCCTCATTTTATAAAACACTTAAGAGGTAGAACATTAGCTGGCACACAGATCATATCTACTGTGCTTTGCAAAGTCATTTTTCTCTGATCAAAAGAATATTATATATATGATTATAAGGCTTTTTATGTGGCCATATTTACTGCTAGTTGTTATGATTGTTACACCTGGAAGGTAAATGACAGATTTTTATTTGTGTAATTGCAATTGCTATGTAGGACTGCCTCTAATATTGTACTGTCATGTGTTTACAGTAACTTAAATATTTGAAATGGATATTAAGTTTTAAAGCCAAGAATTTGTCTGGCACACAGTTCAGGGACTATCATGTAGAGAGAGTTCGTGGATTCTACTCATGACTCCTTGAGATGTACTAAACAAAAAGAGCCTGGAACCAGAGCTCTGAAGTTCATGTCTCATCCTTAATATCTGAGATCTATTAAGTGTAAATAAATAAATAAAATTTGTTACTACTATTAGCCAGACCAAATTAAATAAAATTATATATCACATATATAAGGGTAGAAGATTTATTTAGAAATAACTGAGCTTTATTCTTATATACCTCATTCACTAAGTTAAGAAGACAATGAGTTTGAAGAGAGACGAAAGGCTTTGATTCCAATATGAAAATATTCAAATCCTTTAGAGATATCCATTTGTGATATTAAGTAGCCACTTAGACACATGGGAGTGTACACCAGAACTGTGTACTATACTTTAGAAAATGATATTGGAAGGGTTATACTGAGAAAAAGATGAAAAATGAAGCCTGGGCCCTACTTGGTACACCTAAGAATTTATCAGAGAGAGTAAAACATGAGAATTCTAATTAAAATGTAAAGCAACGTTTCTTATCAAAGATCATTTTGAATGATATAGGGACTCACTTATGTCAACCATCATGGTATGTCTCAAAATTCTACTGCACATGATAAATACTGCCTCTGTGACCTCGTATTCCCCTACACCTAGATGTGAGCATCAGAGACAGGACATTTTCACTTCTTTTGCATTACGTTGTCACCGGACCACATGTTTGCAACTCCTCTGCTATTAGACACAAAAGACAATGCTTTAAATGTTGGCCTTGGAAGGAAATGGATAGGGCAGTTTAAAAAGGTGAGATTGTGTGCAGTTTATGCAAATCAGAATCATGCCATGAAATTGAACTAGAAAGACAAAAGTTGAGGAAGTGATAGAAATTTTGAAAATCTGAAATTGCTTGTTTTAGGCTGAGAAGATACATTTTTTTGAAGCCTCTTTATTGTACTTAGTCTCCAGGTACTTGATTCCTGTACAGGATTTGATCTCCATTTTCTCCTGTTTCTTTCTAATAGCTCATATGTCAAAATAGTTGTTTCTTTCATTTTTCTGCATATCAAAATTCCAATATTTTGCCTCCTGATTGTAATAGTAATACAATGCCTTTGAGGACTTTTTATTTCTCCACGCCAAAATTAATGTCAGTGCAAAATAAGAAATAAAATTACTTCACTTAACTCTGCTTATTTGTCCAAATATTCTTTGTATCTTCAATGTCCTTGCTAAATAGAAAAAAAAATACATAGAATAAATATTCAGATAAGAGATAGATATGTCGATAAATAGGTACTCACTAAATGGTAGATAATATAATGGTGATATCATTTTATGATATTGTGTTTAATATGTTATTATACAGCCTATATGAAATAAAAGGTGCAGAAAATTACTGGGAGCTATGAAGATGGGCTTACAACAGATCAGAATTTCTTCTAACCAGAGGTGAATTGTCTTGGGTAAAGAAAGGATGTTTAATACACTTTTATTTCTACTTATTTCTTGTAAGTATAGCAGTCTTGAAGGCATGCCTTAGCATCAGCATACCTTCACACACCTCTCTGCATGCACATACTCCCTAGTCTAGGTTTCATTAGTACTTTGGATGACATATCTTTATTCTCATTTGCCCTGCATCCTCTAACTGATGCCAGTAACATTACAAAAGACACAGATAATCTTTGTCATTTTCTTCCTATCTGAAGCCTCATATTGAGTCAAATACTGACTTCACCACAGTTTTAGTAACAGTTTTATAAAAAAACTAGAGTATTAATATTAGTCTTATGAGCAATGATAATACAATTTGCAATTCTTCTATTACTGGTGGAAGCATTTAGAGTAGCCAGTTATCTACTACTTGTGAATAAGGGATTAAGAATTAGTGAGTTCTTTCTCCTGGCAACCTATCAATAAGAAAACACAGGGGTCTCTGTCACCATTTGTCACACTATTTGTATGACAAAATATTCTAAAAAAAATAAATAAAAGGTAATGGGGCTCATTTTGACTTAGCAGTCAATAGTGATTGACTTTGTCTTCTATGAGGTCAGTTTATGTAGCTTTATGCTAAGGGCTCTGATCCCTTTGAAGCTGAGTTTTGTGCAACATGATAAATATGATCTATTTGCATTCTTTTACATATAGCCAGCATGTTTAGCACCAATTGTTGAAGATGTTGTATTTTTTAGAGTGTGAACCTTTAGATTTTTTTATTTTTTATCAAAAAATCAGGTATATGAATTTTTGATTGGATCCTCAATTCAATTCTATTGATGTGTCTAGTTTTGTGCCATTACAATGCAGTTTTTATTGTTACTTTCAAATTGAAATCAGGGATAGTGATACTGCCAGCAGTTCTTTTATTATTCAGGATTAATGTTTTAGACATCCTGATCACTTTTTTGGAGAGAGAGAGAGAGAGAGAGAGAAAGAGAGAGAGAGAGAGAGAGAGAGAGAGTAAGTATGTGTGTGTGTGTGTGTGTGTGTGTGTGTGTGTGTGTGTGTGTATATGTATGTTTCCATAAGAAGCTGAAATCTATCCTTTCAACCTTTTTGAAGAATTGTGTTGGAATTTTGATGTGGATTACACTGAATCTGTAGGTTGCTTTTGGCAGAATGGTCACTATTACTCTGTTAATCCTACCAATCCATGTGCATGAGAGGCCATGCCCTCTTCTGGTATCTTCTTCAGTTGGTTTCTTCAATGTCTTAATTTTTATCATAAAAGTCTTTCATTGATTACCCCAATAGAGTTTATACTATTTTTTGCTATTGTACAAAGTATTATTCTCCTAAACTCATATTAAATTTATTACTGGTATATAGGCATGTTAATGATTTTTTAATTTAATGTTGTATCCAGCTACTTTGCAAAGTTTTTTCAGTTATATGAGTTTCCTGTGAGAATTGTAGTGGCACCTATGTATATCATTTGCAAATAAATATTCTTTGACTTCTTCCTTGCTAATTTCTTCCCTTCATTTTCTTTTGGTAGAATTATTTCTCCAGCTAAGACTTCAATTACTATATTGAATAGGTATGGAAAAATTGGAAAACTTTGTCTTGTTTCTGATTTTAATGAAATTTCTTTCCATTTAAGTTTATGTTAGCTATAGGCTTGCTGTAAACTGCTTTTATTGTTTTTAGGTATGTCCCCTGTATCCCTCATCTCTTCAGGATTTTTATTATGAAGGACTGTTAGACTTTTTCGAAGGCTTTTTCTGTATATAGTAAGATGTTCCTACCAGGCGAAACTCCTAAAAATCACAGAGGGCAACAGAAACAGGAACAAAACCTCACAAAAAGAGAGACAAAATCAGATATCTGGCCATAGAATTACAATCTTCTAAAACTCAGATGCCTAGATCCACACATGTAAAAATACAATCAGTAACAGCGGTGAAAATATGTTTCCACTAGAGTCCAGCAGCCAATGTGGATCCCAAGGAATGCTTTATTAGAATTAGGGGCTGCATTAAAGTAGAGATTAGGGGGAGAGAAATTAAAGGAGGATTTTGTGTGAGCCACAGAAAATGGGGGTTGAGAAAAAGAGTTGACTTAGCAAGTTATCTGCTGTACCTCTAGAGATGAGACTAGGGAATTGGATATGAAGGAGAACAAAGAGAGGTGAAATTCTACATTGATCTACCTATTTTACTAGATGGGATTTCAATTTAATCTCTTATCTATACTTTTGTAAATTAAAAAAATATATTGTACATTTTCTAAATAAAATGGCTTGGAATATACATTACCCTTCTAGTAGGAAAAAAAAAGGTACATAGAAAATATTGGACCAAAGGAGGGGCTCATGAAGCGGGGTAATCACATAACCCTGAGTCTCCAAGCCTGCTGTATAGGGAGGGTTTCAGCTTCAAAGAGCTTAAATGATTTCTCCAACTTTGATGCCTATGGCATACATGTCTCTCTGGCTGGTTCCACTCTCTATGTTGCCTCGGTTGATATCTAATAGCACTGTAATCTCCAACACTACAACCAAGGCTTCACTTTCACAGACTAATGCAATGACCTCTCAGAGCCTTCTTGCAGTGACTCCAGTCCTACTATAGTTTCTCTGCCTTATGTAGCTTTCTAAATCCATGAAAGAGGTAATCACGACCCTGTCTATATTTTACATTTCTTATCTCCAAAACTTGTACCAGATGATGATAGTGTCAAGTGCATCTCTCACGTTGGAAGGACCTTGCCCACCCTCCAAAGACCAAATTGGAGCAACTTATGCATGTTAAAATACTTGCTTTCTATAGAGTCAATCAATGCTTCGAGATTTCTCTTTCACAAGTTAGAGGCTATATGGAATTTTACCTTCAAGGAATCTTTCCTGTAGTTTGAGTGTAGGATTTAGGCTTCTCTTCATTGTCAATTTCATTAACAATACTTTTGTCTTTTCATCACATGACTTGGATGCAACTCTAAGCTTTCTAGTATTGCTTTCCTCTCCAAATTGCACACTGTGTCACCTCTTTACTTGTCACTCTTATTGTACATTCAATGATAGTAACTGATAACAACGTGATACACACTTAATGTTATGCTATTTCAAAGTTTACTCTGCAAAATTATTTAGTCCATTTCTTTTCAATTTATCCTTAGAATGTTCTCAATACGTGGGTAAAATGTATCAAGATTCTTTATGAAATAACACATGAGTAGCCTCTAGGCCTGTTCTGCTCAGAAACCTCATGAGTTGGCCTCCACAGTCTGTTTCACTTCATCATCCTGGATATTAGCGGGGAAGATCATTACGTTTTTCTTACAGATATGAAGGGAGTTTTTCCAGATCAAAGTGCCAGAGTCTTCCACAAGTTTCAAAAACAACATTTTCAAATTCTTTATAACAATAAAAACAGCAACAACAAGAGTAATAAGAACAAAAACACTCTCCTGGTTTATGTATCAGTTACTTCCCATTGTGGTAAAATAATCTGGTGAAAAATAATCTAAAGGATTTTTTGATTTATGGTTACAGACTGTTCTGTAGAATCAATAATTATGTGGAAGACACGATAGTACTTGGCTGGAGAAGAATCTAGATGATTACTTTTTGTACATACATAGGAAGTTGAGGGAAAACGGGAGTGAGCAAGTGAGCAAGAGAGAGAGAGAGAGAGAGAGAGAGAGAGAGAGAGAGAGAGAGAGAGAGAAAGAGAGAGAGAAAAAGCAGAGACTGAGAGACAGAAAAAGAGAAAGAGAAAGAGAAAACGAAAGAGACCGTAATACACAGAAATAGAAACAGAGACAGAATGAGAGGAACAGAGGAACAAAAAGAGAGAGAGAAGAGACAGGGACAGAGGAGACAGAGACAGAGGCAGAGAGTTAGAATAAGGGTATAAATTTTCAAAGCCTATCTCCAGTGGTGGACTGTCTCTTTCAAAGCTCCACCTCCCTCATGGTGCAGAACCTTCCCAAAGAGTTTCACCATGTGAAGAACAAGTGTCCAAATATGTAAGCATATAGGAGACATTTTTTATTGCCCCCTTACATAATAGAAAGTTTATAATTGAAAGTTGGTTATTTAAAAAAATATTGAAAATCTTAAGCAACTTTGTCTAGATGCATGTATAACCTACAAACTTTAAAATTAAAATTTTTAAAAAGTTAAAATTGTAATTACTCACTGTTACTCTTGGATTAAATAATAGCATAAAAGAGACAAGTGTGCCGAATCGTAAGCTATTAGAAAATACTTAGAATGAATGGATACTAAAATAATAGGTTTCTAAGAAGATGTCGGGCCTAGATATATACAAGACATAATGCCTCATGAAGAAAGAGATTTCATATTCTGTGACAACTGGTTACTGTAAACAAATCACATGAATATTTCTCCTCATTTGATGATAGGAATCACCTTTAAAATATGAATCTTGCATATTTAATAGTGTATACCTCTTGTTTTCTCCTTCTTCTCCTCAGAAAACTCAACACCCCATTTGCTAATATATTTGCATTTTGCTTCTCCCTAATATTTCAGTGTTCACTGATCTCCTTATGCTTTTTTTGGAAAATGAGGCAATCCTAAGGAAAAGACTTCCACTGTCTTCTTGCAACTGGGCATACCATCACAACCAACATATATTTTTTTCATTCATCAAAGTCATTCTGCTGCTTTTGTGAAGACAGAATGACACTCATGTTCTTACTAACACTCAGGGAAAGTAAATAAAAAATAGGAGACACAAAAATATGATCACAATTTCGAATTTTTACATCTGCCATATTCTCCACCTTCTGCTTATTACTGTTTTTTGGAGGGTGTTTGCTTAATGCATAGGCTACAGTTCTAATACATTTATTAAATGTGCATAACAACTCCTTTTTTTCTAATGAATGAACTATATTTTTCTCCGTGGATTATTACTCTGTCATTTATCACTGTGCATTTTGGTTTTAGATAAAGTTAGCCTACTGTGAATTACTGTTACGGAGTCTTCTGCTCGCTCTGTAAATGTCTACTTAACTGGGTATATAATTCTCTTTTTTTCCTGCTATTCACTTGAACCCAGAACATTTAGATATTTTACTAGACCAGGTTCTAGTTGCCGTGCCTTAAATTGTATCATTTTCTCATTGTGCATGAAGCCCAAAGTCATGATGAAAGTTTTTTCTTCTTGCCCAATCAGTTTCTCTAACTTTATTAGTTAATTCTTTACAGTGAGTAATAGTAATTTCTTCCATTCAACAGATTTACTTTAATGAATTAGATCCATTTATAAATGTTTAAACTACAGGAGAAATGGAACCTTATAATCAAATATATATATATATATATATATATATATATATATATATATATATATTACAGCTATATATGGGATGCTCTCTTTCCTTCTTCCTTCCTTTCTTTTCTTTCTTTCTTTCTCTCTCTATTTCTTTCTTTTTTTCATTTTTTGAATTATATTTTAGAAAATTAAACTTAACCTATAACCAAAGCTGACCTTTAAAGTATTTGCTTCTTACCTTAGTCTCCTGCATGCTGAGATTATTATAGGTATGTCATCATGCTTAACTCTTAACTGGAGAAATGTAATTTTTTTGATAAAATACTCTATTATTTATAATTTACCTTAGGTTTTTCTCCTGTGCTGTATTCTTAATTAGTACTAATTGATATACATCAAGGTAAAAATAAATTGGAAATTTCTGTACTACAAGGAGAGGAGTAATAATTACATATAATAGTTTCCTGTTTATAAATAAGGGGTTATTAGGTGTTCTGGCATGGATAAATTAGCAGCTTCAATAACTCTAACCATTCTAATTGCCTCAATGTGTCTAGACCAATGTCTACATAGTAGCAAAGAAAAATAAGCAATTCAAATAATGACACGCTAAGTATAGAAAGTCTACTATTTGTCTATTATAAAAGCAGCCTTGGAAAAAGAAAACTCTTCTGACACCATCCAAACTGCAAATAAGCTTTACTTGCAGTTATGAATAAGAAATCTCATTTCTTCTCTACCATTATTTGTTTTATTACTAATAGTAGGCTCTTTGTGCCTCCCCTCAAGCATGATAATAGCCAAGGAAGCAATCATTGTGAGAAGCTCAGACTATACATAACATTAGCATCATCACCATGTATTAAATGTAATTGCAATAAATTATGATTGCCCTCAAATAAAGTCTTTGTCCCAGTTTTCCAGAAGGAAGAGCAGATTTATCAAATAGTTTCTGCTTTGCAATGAAAGGCAATCATTAGTAATTTAGCTGGACCACTTAAACTTATTTAATAGTCAAAAATGTTAAAATCCCTTAGAGATTTTGTAGTTAATAGAATTAACCTATCGTGTAATTAGACATGTCTAAATTAAAGTCCCTCTCAATGATAATACCTACAATAGAAATATTCTCCTGGGAGGAAAAAGATTAGTATTCACATTAGTAGTAAATTCATTATGAGGACCACATTTACTCTTGAGGTCTCTCATCCCTGAAGGATAAGAGCTGTGTAGATGTACAGGCTCACCCTTGGTAGGTGAATGTTTAGCTTGTTTATAACTCAAGGAATGTTTTCTATTATCATAATCCCATAATTTTAATTTTAAGGAAAACAAGTATGTGCTTTAAATTTTGGGAGCTACTTAGAAATGTAGATGTAATCCAGGTAAAACCAGTGCAATGGCACCATGGTCAAGACTGGCAAGAGCATAGTTAAGAAGTCAATCAAATATGTGTCACAGGACTTTTTGAAAGATTGAGATCAGTATCCCTACCCAATCTTCGTTCTTTTAGAAATATATTTATTTATTTATTTATTTATTTATTTATTTATTTATTTATTTTACACTCCAGATTTTATTCTCCTCCTGGTCCACCCACTGACTTTTCTGCATTTCACACCTTCTAACAGCTTCTGTTCCCTGTCTCCATGAGGATGTCCCCACTCTACCCCCCACCCCACCATACCTCTAAACACCCTGGAGCCTCCAGTCTCTTGAGGGTTAGTTGTATCTTCTCTGACTGAACCCAGACCCATAGTCCTCTATGTATATGTCTTCGGGGCATCATTTCATCTGGTGTATGCTACCTGGTTGGTGATCCAGTTTCTGAGAGGTCTCGTGGGTCTAGGTTAACTAGGAGTGATAGTTATCCTACAGGGACACTCTTCCTGTTTTTCCTTAATTCAACCACAGGAGTCAGCAGCTTCTGTCCATTTGTTGGGTGAAAGTATCTGTATGTGACTCTTTCAGTTGCTTGTTGGGTCTTTCGGAGGAAAGTCATGATAGGTCCCTTTTTGTGATCGCTCCATAGCCTCAGTAATATTGTCAGGCCTTGGGACTCCTCTTGAGCTGGATCCCACTTTGTGCCTGTTGCTGAAACTTATTTTACTCAAGCTCTTCTCCATTTCCATTCCTGCAGTTCTTTCAGACAAGAACAATTATGTGTCAGAGTTTTGTCTGTAGGATAGCAAACACATCCCTTACTTGATGCTCTGCCTTTCTGCTAGAGGTGGGTTCTACAAGTCCCCTCTTCCCACTATAGGGCATTTATCTAGAGTCCCTCCCTTTGAGCCATGAGAATCTCTCACCTCCCAGGTCTCTGGTACATTCTGGAGGTTCCTCTCAACCTCCTGCCTCCTGAGGTTGCTTTTTTCCATTCTTTCTTAAGGCAGTCTTCTGAAACTAGCTCTAAGAGCACAGATAACACGAAGGAAGTTGGTAATACTTCCACATAACTTATATGTCTGTTTATAGTACTTTCATACATAAAAGTATAATTGCAAAAGAAATCTCATAACATTTTCTATGTCTTTTGCCTTCCTAAGATTTAATAAATAAAATGTGAGTTTTTCACTTCCTTAAGTGTTTTGTATCATGTATGTCTTCTCACTGATTGATACTGAATTGTTGGTATTTGACAGTGTGAAGAACATAACTCACAGATTACCTATTTTTAGAAAGTATTTATTGCATGTCCTTAAATCTGTTTGCCTTAGGAGAAACCTGCATGCCTCATGATCATAGTTTTATTTAGCACCTCACACAACATAGAGTATGAGTTGACAACTAAACTTCTCATTTGTATTGTTTTGAAATACCATAAACTCTTATTAATTAATTTTTTTGAAGTCATAGTCATCTTCATTTACTAAATGAAGAGTGGAAGAGTTCCTTCATACTTACAAATTTTGAGAGGCTTTGAAAATGGGTATCAAAATGAGATTTGAAGATTTTGAAAGGACTAGAGTAGAAAATTTGCGTGATATAAATTATGAACAATGATGACTGTTGCTCATGAATGATCCAATAACAGATACAGATGCAATACAAGACATCTTCTCAGAAAAGGTACCCTAGTAGTATGTGTCTATAGACTTTGGTGGTTACTCATTCTCACTTGGAGATTCTTGTCCATTCTTTATGTCTGCTCCAGCTATGGCCCAAATTTGCTCAGGAACTTGTTTGTTCTAGCAAATGACCTGTCTGCTAACCATGGTTCTGGTTCTGGGCACAAATAGAATACAATAACTCTGGAGTCAGACAAAGCTTTTCTTCCTTGTAGAAGTATCTACTAGCAAGTTTCCTGATAGTGCTGACAAGGATTTCTAACTGAGACCTAAGGAAGGTTAAACAAACAGTAGTTTTTCATGCTTGCCTTAAAAGCTAAAAGGAGTGTGAAAAGCCATCCTGATATAATAACTATGCAAAACTTTAGAAACAATGCATCCCAGGAATCTAGAGTGCAAACCTCACCACAACTAGGGCATAAATATATAAGATCTGATGTCCAACCTGTTGGGTTATGTCCTTTTTAGAATCAATTATTACTTTTGACTTAAGTATTTCATCCTTTTAGAATAAGCATAATTATCCCATGGCTTTCTTGTTGTTATATCACATAAATAAGTAATTTAGGACAAAGAGATTGATGAGTGCATAAAAGCACTTGTCTGATGAGTATGAAGAGTTGCTTTTGAAACCTAAGGTTCATGTAAAACATGGTCGGGCATGACTGCACACATGAAATCCAGCTGGTTAGTGCCAGAAATAAGTGGACTTCTGTGAACTGCAGCTGCCAAAAGAGCTCAGTCTTCAATAGGAGACAAATTTTAAGGAAATGAGGGAAATAGAGATAAAGCAGGGCAGCTAGATTCTTGTCTACTTTTTGCATGAAAGGTACACAGACACACAGACACATGTGTGCATATATCACACATGCATATTTCTTTCTCTCTCATACCCACCCATACCACACATATGTCCAGGCATACTCTAAAGCAGCAGCTTTATTTTTCTCTGTATTGGTCTGTTTCTTCTTCTCTCTTTTTCTCTCTTATACACACACACACACACACACACACACACACACACACAAACCACGGGGGGGGGGGGGAGAGAGAGAGAGAGAGAGAGAGAGAGATATTGATTCATATATTATTTTAAAAATATGTATTTTGGATACAGACTTCTTTCTTTATTGGATATTTTCTTTATTTACATTTCAAATGGTATCCCCTTTGTTGTTCGAAATAAGACTAGGAAAGTTATGAATAAAATCAATTAATTTTTTATTGTAAAGTATACAAATGCAAACCTTGAGAGGAAAATTAGAAAAAATATGGTTTATAGTGGTTTAATTATTTTTGCTGATGTTAATCAAAAGGCCTATTTAAAGAGAATGAATATGAAATCATTTGCTTTTTATACTACTTGTCTATACACAAGGTTGAGGTAAAAAGACTTAACAGTAGCATATGCATAAATAACTAACTGGGCATAATTAACTAGGAAATTGCTGAATACGATTAAAATAGAGTGCCATTGGCTAAGGGAGATATTCGCCCAGGCTATAGCAGACACATTATTTTGAATCCAGCACAAGCAAGAAAAATACATAAATGAAATGCAGTAGAAAAATATGAAACATATGAGGTTGTAAGATGACCCACTTGGTAACCTTTCTGCTACATGTACATGAGAATTTGAATTTGTATTCTTAATACTCCTATTAAAATCCAGACATGCTGGTAATTGCCTGTATCCCCAGAGATAGGAGTGCCCAGATAAATAATTGCAAAAGTTCATTTTCCACCAGTGTAAACAAATCAACATATTCCAGGTTCATTGAGTGACCATGTATGGTAGACGAGTGAGAATGGCCCCATAGATTTGTATATTTGAATAAATGGTTCCCATTTAATGATCAGTTAGAAAAGATCAAGAAGTGTTGTCTTATTATAGGAAATAAGTCACTGGTAATGTGATTTGAGGTTTGAAAAGGCAACATGAGGTTCAGTCTCCTGGTCTCTCAGTCCTCTCCCAATCTCCCATTCTCCCAGTCTGCCAGTCTGTCTCTCTCTCCCTATCCCCAACACCTATCTCTCTATATCTTTGTCACTCTGGGTCACTTTGGATTGAATATAATCTTTCAGTACTGATCAAGTGCCGTGCCTGCTTGCATGCCATCACACTCCCCCAAAACGATCATTGTTTTACTCTCTGAAACCATTATCAAAACCTCATTAAATATTTTTGTTGATTTGGTCATGATATATATTTCACATCAATAAAAATGTAACTAAAACAGTGAGTGGCTATAATCTTAGATATAGTGTTCAGAGATAAACAATTGCTAAAAATTTTGGACAGAATGTGTAGATAAATAAGTAAACTCCAGATTCAGTGAGAAAATCTATCTCAAAAATAAGGAGGACATCAAACAAGCATAAAACCCAATGTCTACCTCTAGCATAACACAGACACGCACACACATGCATAAGGCACATTCAACACACACACACACACACAGAGAGAGAGAGAGAGAGAAAGAGAGAGAGAGAGAGAGAGAGAGAGAGAGAGACTCACACACATATAAAAACCACATGCACAAGTATACGTGCACACATGTAAGCTTAGATAAATATAAATATAAGTAAATATATAAAATTGAAATACAAAGCAATTATACTTAATAGTAATGTTATTTTCCTAAGTTGAAGAAAGGGATGCTTCTATTATTATCTGGCCTATTATTTTACCTTCTCTCTCTCTCTCTCTCTCTCTCTCTCTCTCTCTCTCTCTCTCTCT
>JANHMN010000011.1:37441004-37464902 GCA_030674055.1 Rhabdomys pumilio | reverse complement strand
CACACACACACACACACACACACACACATATATATATATATATATATATATATATATATATATACATATTGATTGACAGACAGACAGACAGATAGACAGAAAAAAGAAGTTGGGGGAGGGAAATCATGATTAAGATAGCTCATCAGCATTCATCTTTAAACCTATTTAAACCTTTAAATTTTATGGAAAGAATTTTCAAAGGAAATATAGAATAGAAACCATCAGAACATAAACAGATCTATAATGACTGCAAATGTCTCATCAGTTATAAGATAGAAAAGCAGTATAATAAACATTCAGAAAAATAGCCAAAGATTCTCTAAAATTCTTGAACCTGTGTCCAAGTTAGCCTGAGTAGTCAACTACACAGTTTAGAATGAACACAGAGAACCTAATGTTCTCAGTAGGTCTATAGATATATTAGTGACAGATTATACTGATTGGTAATTTCTGTAAGATGGTCTACCTTTTCTGGGCATCACCATTCCTTAGGGAAATGATCTGAGCATCAAAAAGCTAGGAAGCCTGATTCTCAGAGCTAGCCAACAAACAACTTTCCTCCACAGTTTCTCTTTCACAGCCTAAATTTAATTCATGCCTTGGATTCCCTCAGTGACAGTCTGTGACCTAGCACTGTGATCCAAATTAATCCTTTTCTTCTCTAAGATGGTTTTGATAAGTGTGTTTAATTATAGCAACATAAAGAAACTGAATAGTCGGGCGGTGGTGGCGCACGCCTTTAATTCCAGCACTTGGGAGGCAGAGGCAGGCGTATTTCTGAGTCGAGGCCAGCCTGGTCTACTGAGTGAGTTCTAGGACAGCCAGAGCTATACAGAGAAACTCTGTCTCAAAAAACAAACAAACAAACAAACAAACAAACAAAAAACTGAATAGATAAAAACAAGAGTTTTCAAATATGAAAATATATTGGATATTTTAGAAAAATAAGGTTTTGAAGGGGCTCTAACATTCCAAGAAATATTTCAAAATTAAAATTCCAGCAGTAAATTTTTATTTATAGACTATAAAATATTAATATATACTGCACTATTAGTATTGGACATTATTATATTTAATTTAATTGAGTTTAAATATACTTTTTAACAATATTTTAATATTTAGTACCTTAAAGAAACTGATTTCTAAATGAAGACAGCAAAAATATCTCAAGATTCATATATAACATATGCAGAAGTAAAATGAGCATCAAATGAAGTGCTGGAGGAAGATATGTGTAAATATTGCATTCTAAATTGTTACCTAATACTGAACTGCCAGGGTAGTGTTGAAGAGTACAGAAATGCCATGGAAATTATTGATTGAAAAATACTGGAAAGAATATTTTCTAACTAAACAAAGGATATATAATAGAATCATGAATGTTAATTCACAAACACAATAAACAAAAAGTGATATAAAGCATAGATAATATTTATCTAGAGTAGATAATAGTGTATTTGATTCATTGCAAGTAATAATTTCAATAAATATAATTAGCTCTTATAGTGATATTCAAAATAAGCAGAATTATCTATGTTTATATATTTTTGAAGATATTTTTAACTCCATGTGTATATATGTATGCCTAGGTGTATGTATGTATACCATGATATGTATATGTATAAGTTATTGTTTAGGCCAAAATCAAGACATCAGATTTTCTAGAGTCTTATTCCAAGAGTTTGGGAGATTAGATGTGGGTTCTTGGAGTTGTTTACTAGACCTCTGGAAGAGAAACAAGTCTGAATGGTTCAATCATTAAGTCTCTAACATATTTTTAAAAGACAGTATTTCATTTATAAAATTTATAAAGATTATAATAACAAATCAGAAAGATGTTTTGTTTATGGAACCCATATTTTAGTGTTCAATTAGTTTTAAATCCAAACATCATTTAAATACTTTTTTAATTATATATCACAAAAAAACTCTTCACATATGATAAGAAGAACTCACTCTCAATTTAGTAGGAGAATAATAAAATTTGCCATAAATTTAAACCTAAAATTCTAGGTTAATTCTAAATATAAAATAAGCTTTTTATTGTCACTTAATTTAAAAAAAAAACTGTAAATTGAGGAGAAGCTGTCTCAATTTAGATTGAATACTAATTATTCCTCAGGGGTTTTATGCTGCTGTAAAGTAGTATTAAGTATAGCAAGCAGCCCACAAAGGCTATACTTTTTAGTCTCTTAGCAAATTAGTCATTTATATCAAGTACATATAGAAGAAATACAAACACTATCAAAAGAAAATAAAGAAAATCTCTTGATTTAAAAAGAATTAAGGATATTATTTGATGATCAAAAATAGTGAAAAACAGAGAAAAATATTAAAAAACAATTCTGTATAGGTTTGTACTCAAAATATTCATACATTTATAAGCTATGCATACCAAAGCAAGACCAATAAAGTAAAACATTAGAAATGATGATAAGTAAGATTACTAAGCTAGATTCTCAGTTGAGAATACCAATAGTAACTCCCTGAGTTCCATCAACAAGACCCCTGTCACACATGTATACATACAAACACACACAGAAATGCATACACACACTAAATCTATTATTGTTAGAGTATTGTAATACCATTTAACAGCAAAAGAAAAATAAAAGAGTTATTATAGACACATCTTACAAAATGAGGAAAAAAATACACTTCCATGGCATATATTTATAGAGGTAAATAATTCATGCAATTGAAGTAAAACAACTCAAACTATATCAAGGAAAAGACATTAAGACTGAAAAATGGACAAATTACCTGAGGGATATTTCTCTCAAATAAAAAACAAAATGGAAATAATTTATACAAATGACAATGTCAAAAGTTATTTGAAGTAAGTATTCAAAATTACCAAGTATCAGTTAATGGCAAATCGAAAACAAGATATCCCTTTGAATTCATTCCTTTTAGGATTCTATAAAAGATTCATGTATATTGAAGAAGATTTAGAGAAAAGGAAGCACAATTTTCAATACGAATTAATGTTGGTTTGGAAACCAGTGTTGAAATTTCCATAAATATTAAGGATAGAAACACCCCATGAATCCAGCAAGTATAGATGTGCACATATCCAAAGGGGAGAAAGTTGACATGTTGAAGACACATCTGTACATTACTGTGTATGCAACAGTACTTATAATAGCTGACACAGGAATTAATCCTCTGTATTCATAAAAACAAGAATGAACAAGGAGGTAGTATACAAATACTGTGAAATAGTGTTGAGTTTTATTTCTGGATGAATCTAGAGGAGATTATGCTAAGGTGATTAGGCCAAAGAAAGACTGTGCTGTATCAATTTAGTTACATGAGACATTTTTCAATGCCAAACTGAAAACACTGTAATTTAGACTGTCAATTTCCAGTATGAGAGGGTGAAGTAAATGTGGATGTGCCAGTCAAATGGAGTGTTGATTCAGCTGGATAGGATGAATAAATTAAGATGTCATAGAACATGGAAAATGTACTTAATAAGTAATTGCTATATGAAATTTACAAGAAGAAAATGTTTTAAACATTTCATCTCAAAACTGTAAGTATATAATTTGAGAAAAACATCACTTTGTTTGGTGTCTGCAAACTCTATGGACAGCAGAATGTTGATCTGCATGGGGCAAGATGGAAGTCCATTTCAGCATGACTCACTAGCTTATGTTGGTTCAAAAGTCTAGAGTCTGACTCTGGGTAGTTTATTGTAGATATGTTTAGTACTCTACAATTTGGACTAAATCCTGGCTTAAAACAATCCTGTGTGCACATTAAGACAAAATTACATTCAAGATTTTAAAATTATACTTGTGTGTGTGTGTGTGTGTGTGTGTGTGTTTGTGTGTGTCACATATTCTATGAAGGTGGGTTCTAAATATGAGTTCTATAAATAAACTACATGTGCCTAAGAGCCTCAGTGAGAATCTGGTGTAGTGTCAGTCATACAGTTAGCACAGAGATCATCTAGGTTTTTAACCAACTCAAGTTCTGTTTGTAAGAATCTGGGGGAACCACTGGTCATACAGAGATTGCAAAGGTATTAATTACTTCCATTTCTAGTCTTCTGGGCAGAAAAGAGGTTATATATTGCTTATTTTGTAGTGACAGCCTTTCATGTTTAACATTTCTGGGTTCCCCAGTTCTTTCTGTGTGCACAATGACTTTGTATTCTCTGAATAATTTGGTTTAATAATCCAACAATGTGAATGTATCTCATCTGTATTGCATTCCCTAAGTATGTACAATTTTATATAGATATACACTGATACAATTTCTGCTGTGGCAATACATTGATAAGTCAATCACTAGACAAAATCAAAACAAATACACCTAAAACTAGATTGATCTACTCTATGTTAAGCATGGCTGAGAAACATGTACTAGCATATAGTTGTGAAGGAAGGTATAACATAATTTTGATTTCCTAATAAAATATAAAGTTCTTTCTTCATATGTACAGTTATATATTATCTAAGCAGGTAGTTTACAAAAATGCAAACCATGACATGGAAAATGTACTAGCACCACAGAAATTTGTAGATTACCTTGTAAAGTATCTTATCTACCAACTCTCATGACTCTTATTGTCAGGCTGACCACTTGAAAGCTGTCACAACTTCACCCCTACATGCCTCATCAAAGAAGCTTCCTACTTTAGGAAAACCAGCAACCAATCATGAAAGACATAACTAGTCATAACTCAGAGAAGAACTGACCCTGGGTACCTAGCCCTACTTGATACATATGGAGTACAATTTCTACCTTCAAGTCTCAGGGTTCTACATGGAAAAGGAGACAGAAATATTCTAAGAGCAATATGACCAGTAAGTCTGCTGCTATATTCTATATTCCAGCTATAACAGGGGAGCTACAGTCCTAAAATCTCAATAACATGACTGCCTAAACAAGAGCAGTCCAGCACCACTGGACAAAACAATGTAAACAAAGGAAATTGCACAGGGCTCCACCTGTAGATGAAGAGCCAAGAGAGATTAACAAGTGCTTCAAAAGGGAGGATTAGTCTTCCCCAGGGATGAGTGCTTGGAGGAGTTGTCCAATAAATACTGATCATTCAGCCCTAGAAGGCAGAAAACGTTGAACAGATGTACTAGATGTAATTTATAGCTATTTGTCTATTTCTATATGCAACAAACATGGTTGGAGAAGGAAACCCTTGAATTTTGCAGTGAGGAAGGTATGAGAGGGAAAAAGGGAGCAGATGGAGACTATATGTAATTACAATTTTAATTAAATAAAAATTAGCAGAATAAAAATTGCAATTCAAAGCAGTTTCTACATATTATTCTGTGTTTGTGAAAACATAAAAATCACAAAATCTTAAACTGGCTTTCTTTCACTATAAGCTGGAAATGGTATGTGTAATGAATAAGACAAACATAAAACTTTAAAAAGGCAAGCAACAAAATTATAACATAAAATCAGATAAAAATTAAAGTTTATATTAAAAATATAAATAAAGCTTTCTTCTTATAAAAATCTGTAATCTATCTTTAAAATTTGTAAACTGTTGTAGAAATTTTTAATCCCAATCTGGGGTTTCTATTTCGCTTTTGACCATTAGAGTTCCCTGATAAAAGACACACACAATCTTTATATTTACAATATGCCTTAATTAGCATTAGAGCTGGGGAGATATCTACCCTCTATGCTATTAAAATCTATTTCCTATTGATAACCCCGAGTTATTACTTGTTTTGTTTCATCTGGGCTCTTGACTTCAATTGGTCAGCCCTAGGGCTACATTTTCTTGACTCCTTAGCCATGAGAACCTTCTTTTCCTACCCACTTCCTGCTCCTCATGGTTCTCCTCCAACCCCCAAGGCATGGAACTTTAAAACCGGCCTATGTCAATTCTTCCCAGCTATTGGCTGTCAGCATCTTTATTGAGCAGTCAAAAATAACTTGGGGGCAATGTCACATAGCATCATGTGTGCCTATCTACAGACTCTCTTCTCTGGGGCTACCAGGTCTTGAGGAACCAGTATTAACATTGGAATACAAGCAGCATCAGGGAAACCTTCTCCAGTAAGCTTAGCTTTCTGGGACAATTTTGTAGTTACTTGACTGGTGGAAGAAAATCATATTCTCTTATATGTTTCCTATAAGGATGGAGAGTTGACTCAGATGCTAAGAGAACTGGCTGTTCTTTCAGAGGACCCATGTTAAATTCCCAGAATCTATATGGATGATAACAAACACCTGTAACTCCAGAGCCAGGGTTCCAGTTCCCTCTTCTGGCCTTCCTGAACACCCAACATGCATATAGTACATGCCGGCAAAACACTCAAAAATATAAAATAAAGTTACAATGTTTAAAAATGTCTCATGTACTATATGTATTTTTCAAAATACATTTAAGTTAACCTGATGACATTTCTTGGAAACTTGGATAATATAAATAAGCCTTTGTATTAATTAATTGTTGTTAAATATTTAACTGTTATAATTTTAATTAAATTATGACAAATTATTTAAACTATAAATTTAAAGAGTAATGTATTCTCTCTCTCTCTCTCTCTCTGTGTGTGTGTGTGTGTGAGAGAGAGAGAGAGAGAGAGAGAGAGAGAGAGAGAGAGAGAGAGAGAGAGAGCGCATAGGCATGTGTACATATGCATGTGTGCATGTGTGTGCATGTGTGTGTGTGTGGTGTGTGCTTGTAAGTCTATGTAAAATATGTGATGTGTATTTTTATTTCATACTTTAGAGTGTGCATGAACACACTCTATTTAACGTCAGAGAAAAATATTTAGGTTTTATTCTACCTCTTCTATGTTGTTTGAGATGACCTCTTTCTGACAGCTTATCCTAATTTAGGGACTCTTTGCTCATTTTCTGTTGATTCTTGTCTCTGTCACTGTCTTTCAGCAATGATGTACTGACTATTACATATATTTGGGTTCTTGTGTGTTTCTTTTACATGAGTTCTTGGAAAGTGCAGCTAGAATTTCTACCCACTGAGGCATCTCCCCAGTCCCTAATCAGTGCGAATATATCTGCATAGTCATTACCAATAACAATACAAAACACTAAGAGCTTATCAGAGGCTGTTCAAGGTTAATAATCATGGGAGTTAATCTTTATAGTGTCAATCACAAAATATTTCATTACTTTAAGAGAATAGAAGGAAAAAATTCACATTCAAATAATATTTATAAATTTGAAGCTGTTCAAAATAGTTTTTTGTAGTATGCATTTAATTTTGTAGTCGATATTTAAATTCTGGTACTACATGTACTAAATAATTTATCCACAAATCAATATGATATTCTCTTCATGCTGAAATAGTTTTCAATGACTGTTAATGATTTATATTTGAGTAATGTAGTTTTCTTATGGATTTTTAACTCCAATTAGGGCACTGATGTTTCAAGATTACAACCCCATTATGTACTTATGACAGGGGCTTGATGGAACGTTCTCTGTGTTCAATTCACAGGCATAAGCTTATGACATTATTGATGGCCTTAAACTGACCACAATTATATTTTTCCTACTAAAGTATATTATTATTATTTTTCCTCATGCTCTAATAAGTACCATTTATATAATTTTGATGCTGTATATCAACTGCGTTCTGTGAGTTTCAATGATGATGAGTAATGCTTCTTCTGAATTATTACAAAGATGCTTAAATTTTTTCTAGAGGCGTAGATTTATCTAAAATAATTTGCCAGAAATTCAATTTTGGTACTTATTTATTTATTTTTTACATCTCAATATCTGCTCACTCATATAATCTCTTTTGCCGACTTTCTTCCGAGAGGTGGTCCCCCTTGGTATCCTCCATCCTGTCACATCCAGTTTCTGCGGGGTTAGTCTTATCCTCTTCTACTCATGTCAGAAAAAGCAGTTCTATTGGAGAACATATTCTATAGACCATCAACGTCTTTAGCGACCGTCCTGCTCTGGTTGTTGGGGGATACACATGGAGACTGAGCTGCTGTGCATCTGCTACATATGTGCCTGGGACCTCGTTCCAGCCTTTGTATAGTCTTTGGTTCATGTCTCTGTCTCAGACAGCACCCAAGAGTCCAGGTCCATTGACTCTGTTGATCTTCCTGTGAAGTTCTTATTCCATTCAGGGCCTTCAATCCTTCCCCACAGCCAAACATCAGTACTTCTAAAAATTATGAATCAATTATTGAGATGTATTATTTTAAAAGTTTTCCATTAGATAGTTGAAAACAACTTTATAAGGTTATGTGTTTCAGGTAAAGCAATTAAAGGGATAACATGAAGTTATTTGAGAAACTATAAAAGGAGATAAAAACACAGCTGTCATTTACAAATTTGGTTCATATATAATTTTCTGTGGTGAAAGGCAGAAAGAACACAAGGAGGTAGAAACACTGTTACATTAATTGGTTTTATTTTTAATGGTATTTTGGGAATATTGTTAGATGTAGAAATCAACAGGCAATATAGCACCTCTCCTCAGAAAAAAAAACAAAACAAAAAACAAAACAACAACAACAATAACAATAACAAAACAATTTCAAGGAAGCAGATATCTCTGAACAGATCCACAGAGAATAGCAATGACACAAAGGAAAAAGAATGCAGAAACAGTTCCCACAGTACTAGTAAAAGAAAATGAGATTTAAAAATCTGTGTATACGTGTCTCCACCAGTCAAAGATAGTTTACATATCTAGGTTGGGTATTGAGTTACACTTCTGATTGAGCATTACCATACTTATAAAGCCTTTGATTAACATTTAAAAAAATGTATAAAAGCAAAATGGAAAAGGGGGCATGGGATAAAGGTTTTCTAGGGAGAGGAAATGGGGAAAGGGGATGGCATCTGAAATGTAAATAAAATATCCAAAAAAAATTAAAATCTGTGTATAAAACAACAAACTAAGATATATACCAGTCAAGGTTTTAGAGATCATAGGAATGAGAATGTGTGGCTCATCAAGTGTCTAATTGGGATCAGAGAGAGCAGTTTTCATAGATGTCTAGACACAGTTTCCATGTTAAGATACAAGAAAAAAAATCTGTTAGGTCATACGCTATTTACAACTTCATGTAGGAGGTTAAGAAGTAAATGCATCCATGTTCAGACACAACTCTAATCAGAGTCCTAACATCCCCTGATCTTAGCAGTGCGTGCCAAAAAGAACATGATCCCAATTACATGGAAGGGAAAGTTGATTCAGAAGATGGTTACTTGAATTTTGCAAGTAACCATTACAAATCTGTGCTTTACCTATATGACATTTGAGAATAATGGCAAGAGTTTTTGTAGGTGAAGAAAAGAAGGTATATATTTTACCAGAGTCAACTGAACTTGACCAGGGTAAAGTCTCTACAAAGTGGGTTGTAATCTTAATCTAGACAAGTTTATTTCTTCTTTAACTGGGAAGAATATTTCCTCAAGTTATTTGACATTTAACTAAGGTAACATCTAAATCTGTTTAAACTACCAGTTAGATACATTTTATTTCTCTTCTCTTAAAATGTTTTCCTTATATTTTTATAGATGAAAAATTTTCTTTTATTGTAAAAGCAATAAATATATTTTACCTCCACTGAACAACTCTAATGGTGACCTGCAACATGTATTTTTGAGTACTACTGATTTTAAAGCAGCAAGACACTTCAACTCATGCTCTCCTTAATTTATTTGATTGTCCAAAAGAAACACTGGGGCTCAAGTTTCTCTGAACAGTGCCTCATAAATGCATGCTGATGTGGGATTTTTTTTTCAAATAACACATATTATTCTGTATTTATCTTTGCTTTCTAAAATCATCTGTCAAATATAACTGCCTCTATGTGATTTTTCTTATCATTCAATCAGATTCTACTCTATATTATTTAATAAGAACTTATTTCATTGTCTATATAATACCAGTTCAGAATTCTTTGTATTTAATATGTTCTACCATATTATTCTTTTTAAATACATTAATACAAATATACCCACATAAAGTTGTACAAATATGTGAATATAAATGCAAATTGCTGAATATTTTGTTGTTTGTGAGTATATGGTTTCAGTTCTAACCACTTTTAATTAAATAATTAATTAGAGGCCCGAGAAAAGAATATTTTCCCTATTGGAATTATCCTGATTGATTACCAGTAATTGTTTGTCTAGGGCTTGAGTGCTAATAAGATTTTCCAGCATATGCATTAGAATCTATTCTGATACTGTAATTGTTCTGTTTCCTTTCTTAATGCAGTTATTTGTAGAAGAAACAGTTTCAAGCGGGATTTCTGGAATTCCGCATCTTAACCCCCGACCCAGACACTTACACTATGTTCTCTGGGCCATAGACGTAAGATCTGCACTGCAGATGTCAAAATTTCTAATGTGTCTGGTTTCCCTGTGCTCTGTTCATATGAGCATCTGGCTCAGTTGTGGTACTCTGCATTGGTTTCCATTTGCTACAGAAAAGCATCATTGTGAAGAGATGTAAGCTGGTCTTATTTATTGGTATAAGGATGAGAGTTAGACTGTAGCTAGGTCTTAGGCTGGTGCTGCAAACTGGCAGAAGTAGATTCTCGTCTGGGATCCATGATTCCATTAGTTATGGATTGTTGGCTAAGTCTCTGTTTCAGCAATGATTTTCCTTCTATTGAGTAGGATGTATGACCCAATTTTCTAGCTATTTGTGACTATTAATATATGAGTGCTGTTATTGTACTTTTAGGGATTATCCTCATATTCTAGTCATTGCTGTCATTTCTGGTGTCACAACTGAATATGTTGATTAATTTCTTCCCTTTCATGGCATTTTCCACAGTGCTAGAATGTACGATGAAATTAGATTTCAGGAAGGGGTCTAGATCCATGTAGAATGTCCAGAGTCCTGTGTCTGAACAATAGGAATTTACTTTTAAACTAAAGGTATAAGCAAGGGCAACAGCTATAGCCTACATTTAGTCTGTACTGTGCAACTACATGAAAAGAGAATAATCATGCCTGGCAGTCAGATTTGGTTCTTGTGTAAATATGGTGTGTGTGTGTGTGTGTGTGTGTTTGTGTATGTCATTTTGTGTGAGTTTTCATTCATGTGTTTATTATATATAATTTTATTATATATTACATATAATACATTTATAAAATATTATATATATAAATTATATAAAAATATTATATATAAATGCAAACTAATTAGATCCTTAAGGCTTTATACAACAACTTTGCTATTATTTGTCTGTTACACTTTTTATCCTTCTATATTGAGCACATTCCCTCCAACCCACGTAGACTACCATTTTCCATTTCCTCCTTTATCTGTAATCATCTGTAGATTGCTAATCCCCTGTCAAGCCTACTCCTATCATGGTTCTTTTATACTTTCCTCATGTCTGCATTTACTCTATGTTATATACATACATATAAGGATTTGGAACTTTGAAAACTAGGTGAGAGAGCCCTATAATATTATAATCTCTTAAATTTTCTGGAAAATAAATCAACTCAATCATTTAGCAAACAAAGAAACAAACAAAACTTTTTCTTTTATTTCACCCTATTATCTTTTACTTTATTTCACATAATTTTCTTATTTGGTTAAATAATCTATTTTAAGAGTTTTCAGTTATTTGTTAATGGTTTTAAACAGTAAGATTTGCTAAAATTTAAGGTGTTTAGAGTTTTTCTACTATTTTTTAATTATGAATTGAATTATACAATTTGCCATTGTCTTGGAGAGTCAAGAATTTTATATGAAATGGAGTACTATGTTTTCGGCATCACTATTTCCTGCACCTGACTGAACCTTATTCTTGTCCTTTAGTCCATGAAACTCCTTTCTTTTAATCATAAAATCATGACATTTTAAAATAAAAGACCTAAACCAAGTGATCTAGGAAGGGTAAATACCAAAAGAATGAATAATCATTTGAATAAATGACATTTCTCTTTGCTATAATTGGTTTCAAAATGAGAAAAATCTCACTATTCTGGTCCAGAAGACATAGAAAGTCTATTGGAAACAGAGAGTTTTATTCACACTGAGAGAGACAGAAACCTACTTTTCTATATGAGAAGGAATCTATCTTCAATTTCCCTCTTGCTCCACCTTAAAAATGGTAAAGTTCTTAAAACTGATAATTAAAAATATTAAGAATTATTGAACAACTGTAGTTTAGTGAATAAATCTGCTAATATTTGTTTAAGTGCAAATCTACATAAATAATTGGGTTTAGAGCTGGGGTCAAACTCTTAAAATACATTGTGTTTCATCATCTTGGGTATATAATTCATTTATCCTATCATGGAAGGGCAAGAGTCTAAAAAATACCTAAGGAGTCCAGAAAATTTTATTCAGTTATCAGCTTGAAATAGAGATGACTACATTTAATTGTTAAGATTTCTGGTAAAAATTCCACTCTGCTCTTGAAATATTTGCAAAGACTAACATGAATCATAATCTTCTGAGTTATGTAAATAGAATATAAATAGATGTTCATAATATTAACCATCTTGATCTTTTCAAAAGTTAGTTTATTTTATATTTAATCTGTCAGAAGTTTCTACCTATTCTTAGATTGAAGTTTGAGATGACAGCAGGAATTTGACCTAATTGCAGACAAATTTATTTATGACATTTATGAAGCTCCGTAGCAATAATCTGGAGGAGTTTTGATACTGTTCCAGATACTTCTTGCTGAAATTTAAAACAAGATTGATACTTTAACACATGTACAACTTTATTTTCTCAGTTTTTCTGTGCTTTACTTAGAAATTCTTTCTTAATAGATAACTAATGGAATATTTAAATTATCGCCTAGGTAGTTAAACAAAGAATTAGTATTAAGAGACTCAGAATAAAAATACTTTGAAGAATCCAGTATTATGTTAATAAATAATAATATACTGACTAAAGGACATTTTGTAAGCATATGTACACGCACAGATTCTCGTATCTCATGGGGAAAGCTCTGTCCTTAATTTAAGAATACTATGAACATGGAAAATGCTTGAAGTTCCCTTTTTCTTTATAAGATAAAGTTTCAAACTGTCACAGAACATAATGCAAATAATTTTATAGACTAAAGTGACTACGTAAAATTAGCATCTAATTATTATCTCTGAAATTATAAAAAGATTATGCTCTGAATGGTGGTTTTTATGAATCTGTAGTCCTTTGGTGTAAGGACTATATTTATACTCAAAGAAAATGTATATATACTCTTAAAAGAAGGTTTAAGTTTATAGCAAAAAAGAATAAAAAGTAAAGTTCTCATATGTGCTTGTGTATCAGCATCTTTAATTCGTAGTTGACATATTACTCAGAAATGGTGCCTTGTGACTGTCAGTGATCTAGCATTAACAGTATTATCGCCCAGACTGCAGTTTCCGTTATTGTTCAGTCTTTGAGTTACACATTTTATGTTATAATGTCATATGGTATACAAAAATAATCTAAATAGTAGCCAATAGAATTGGAAAACAGGTGTATACTGATTCATTAAAACCTAATGATTAAAAGGAATGTTTTTGGCTAAGGGTCTTCTAATCTCTGTCTGTTACCTTGGTAACTCAGGTGTTTGCAATCACATCCAAGTTTTTACATGGGTTTTAAGAAAAATCTTACCAACAAAGTCATTTTTCAGCCCATTTATTTTAAATTGAGTTAAAATATTTATTGAGTTTTTTATACTTTTTAAATTGAGATCCAACAAGACATTATGTGGAAGTCTCATTTGCTGAAGTGAAGAAATGTACTGGTATATAGTACATTCTCTGCTTTCCAGAAAAGTTACATGCCCATAAACAATGCTGATAAATTATTATTTTCTATATCCATACCAACTAATAGTGTTCATATTTTTTACATTCAAGTTGTTTACAGTCAAGTAATTGGCTGAATGTAGTATTTCATTATAAATCTATTGGTGATTAGTATTGTGTATATTTTTCCATGGGTTTATTTTATATCCTTTATGGAAGATATTTCCATTCAAGTACTTTACCAGTGTTCTAATTATATCAGGCATGTTATTATTCTTGAGCTGAGAACTCTAAAAAATACTAGATACAAATCAGAAAATAATTCTCAAATAAGAAAAAATTCCTGCTTTTAATATTTTTGTCTTTATTTTCTGTCAGTGTAACATTTCATAACAGTGATTATTTAAAGGTGAAATAACTAGATTTTGCTATGGTTCTGGAAGTGAAAACATGGCAACAAAAATTCTCAGTTTCTGGCCACATCTTCAAGCCTCAAGACAGAGAAAAGAAATATATTCTGAAGAGTAAAAATAACAAGTGAGGCCATAGAAAGAGTAAAATCAAGAAAGAAATGAGGAACAAGTCTAAAAGCATCCTGGAACAGGCTTGAAACAAGTGATTCATCCAGTAAGAACTGACTCAGCCTCAAGAGGAAAAACAGCAAGCTGTATTCAGGACACCATGACTTGGGAACATTGTATGGGAAAAAAAACCTGAAGTTCTTCTTCACACCAACGGCTCTTTCATGTGACTTTTTGTTTTGTTTGATGTGAGCCCCGGTATATCCTTTTTTTTTTTTTTTTTTATATATATATATAACTAGAATGAGAAGTGGAGTAGCACCACAATATGGTCATTTGAAAGAACACAAAATCCACAAATATCTAGGAATTTGATTCTGATGGTAGCATATACATAGCTGAGGTGATACTGCTTACTTTGTAGCACTTTTAGACCTCTGTTTTCAATGCACATCTTAATAAAGAGCCTTATAAATATTGGACTGCGAAATTTGTTTGATAGATTATTCTTCATGCTTTTAAATCCTGTCTGCGATCCTTTTAGCAAATTAGTGGCTTTTAAAGCAAAGGTAACATATGGTCAGAGAGTTCTGAGTGATAACGTCACACAATGATTCTTTGTCACTGCAAGATTTCTGTAAAACATCTGGAGAAGAATCTCATCATGCTTTCTCATTTAGTAGGCTTTGGCGAGTCATTGATGTCTCCTGGGTTTTCAAGTGTAGAACTCAGTCTCTGACTCTGCTTCACAGTACTTTACTCATCTATGCCTGCTCTTCTTGCTCAACTTAGAAGGGTATCACCCAGGTAGGCTTAAAATCCAGCATTACTAAAAATAACTCCCTCTTAAGTAGTGCATCATAAAGCTATGAGAATGAGCCAGGTAAGTGAGTAGAGTTACACCACCCTGGCGACATCCTCTCACATTTTTTTTTTTAAATCTTGAAAACAGCTTTTAGAGATTGCTGAAATCCTTTTGGAATTCTTGAGTTTGAAAAAGCTGGTTTTCATAGGTGTAGCCATGTCTATTCATATCTATTGAATTTCATATTTGATTTACCATATTGCTTATTCTCCATATTATAATTGATTTATATTTTAGACTTGTTAAGTAAAACCAAGATATAAAGTTTGTTGAGCATATTCTTTTTGAAAAAAAAAGTTTATTTAAAAAAAATAAAAAACAAAACTTGCATATACAAAAACAAAATCAGACATCAAAATTAATCAGATCTGAAGTCTATATTTAATTGAATTTTTTATGTGGTTATCATAGCTATTTGGGAAAGAAGACATTACGGCTCCCTATTAAGTTATTTTGTATGAGTATTCTCATCTGTAGTAAGTAAGTATAAAAGAAATATATCACAGGCTTATCATAAAATTTAAATTGCATAATTCAAATAATATATAAACAATGCTCCACTAATATAATGAGCAAATAAATGCAGCTTGTTGAATGTTATCATTCTAATCTACAAATGCTGATCAAATATAAATTATATGCTGTTATTATTTGAGCACACGCAACCATTTTAAGTAATTGTTTATTTTCTAACATTTGCTTATATTATTAAAAATAATTACTATTTTATCAATGTGGTGAGAGAACTGGTGCTCTAAATTGGCCTCTGTCCCTCACATGAATGCCCTGGCATGAACACACACACACATACACACACACACACACACACACACACACACACACACACACACAGAGGAGCATGTGTATACCTACACATACAATAAATAAATAAAATTGTACCAAAAATAATCTTTAACATTGAGTAACAATTCTAGCAATTCACATTTCAAGCTTACTTAAAAATTTTATGACTCTGTATTTCTGTTTTAGGGGAAAATGTTAAGGTGACACTTTGGGTCTCCTGATGCTGACAGCCCAGAGGATAATGCAAATTAGAAAGCTGGTTCAATTCCAGGCTGTTCTCCATTGTTCAGTTGATTTACTTCTAAGCTAATATTAGCAAGCCACCTATGTTCACTCAGTACCTAGTCATAATGGTCCATGAGAATGCAGTAATTAAAACAATGAAGATAATTCCTGATCAAAGTTCGTATCTAAGAAGTATTTGATTAATGAAAACATAGGTTAATGGATTAATAAAGATTTCCAGCCTTTCTTGCACTTCAGTTTATTTTTGTTTTATTAACTCTCCATTTTAATCTCTATTAGCTTCCACATATATCTGATGCAGAATGCGTTAGGTAGCTTCAATTATTTTGCTTTAGCTCACACAAAATATCCAAACTCACCTTTCCAAATTATGTCATATGACACTTTAAAACAGTAAATGTGCAAAAATACTGTTACAGTCAGTCTGTACTGCAGAGTTCTGAGTGTTAACACTGCTCAGCGTGCCTTCTCAACTGAAAACATTAGAGCACTTTAAAAATTTAAAAATAGTTATAATTCCAGTATTTAACAATACTCACATCTCACACATTTGATACACATAATTAAATGAAAATATTAAATTATTTGAAAGATGGTCTATTTATAGTTACTTTATCTAACAATATCGTTTAATGTACAAGGAAAGTATTTTTATAATATACATAGCCTTTATTTATATATTTACTTCAAATAATGTTTAACCAGATAGACCCAAAATAATCAAACTAATTTATTTCATCACAATCCTAATATACATATATATTTTTATTTTATTTCAGTTTTAAATTTTTCAAATTTTTTATTTCAATATTTCAAGTTTATTTATTTATCATTGTGATCATGCTACATGTGTACCCTAACTAAAATAATTAAATATTTTAGAGTTTAATTAGGTACTTGTATTTTACAGCATATCATGAGGAATGACTCCAAATATTATAGCTAGTCAATTATTCCTTACAAATTGTCTAGTATTAATTAAAAATGAAAATTGTAGATATCACACTCATCCTTGAGACCTTATCAACTCTTTTTTCTCCAAATAGCACAGCAGCAGCATATTTTAAAATATTCTTTAATAAAGCTTTTTATACTTGTGTATTTCAAAAGGAAAATAGGTACATGAAAGACACAGGGCTTACTTTAATAGTTTTGGGTTAAAAGCCTAGTTCTATGCCATTTGATTCTTACCCTATGTATTTCTTCCTATGTGAGTTTTTGCTACAGGCATGATTAGTGTTATTTACTAGGTTAAGTTATAAGTTCATGACTAATTTCTGTTTGGTTGGTGCTGTATTGATGTACTGTCTACAATGGACAGGTTTCTGCCCTCACATCTTCAATTCAGCACTCCCCTGAAATAAACATGGCAATGGATTTGTCTGGAAGAAACTTGATTGTAAATTGATAAATGTTCTGTGTGTTCTTTAATATATATTTTGTTTAATGCTTATATTTCAACAACAATTTTTGTTTTTAAGCTGAAAATCCTGAACACCTGATGCCCATCGAGTGTTTCTTTTGTAAGAGCTCGCATAACCTTCGCTCCTCTCAAATACCTAAATCCTGCTCAGTTCTGTTGACCATACCTGATGTGATTTATATTACTTGGATTCAATTTTGATGCCTTCCTCAGAAACCGTTTTCGAAAGTCTGATGATGTGAAGAGTTTGCATTTGACCCTTTAACTGCAAATACTTACCTTATTTTCTTCTCTGTGCCAAGTTGTAGATTCTCTTAAACTCAATTTGTCTCTCCTTTAGCTGTAGGGAAAAGAAGTGTCTGCTTTGGTTGTTTCCATAAGCTATGACATTTTCTCCTTTTATGAAATAATGATTTTATTTCACTATGGAGCAGTTTGGAGAATAGGAAGGAATAAGCATTTTCTCTATAGTTATTCAGATCACTACTTTAAAAGTTTTAATAGTTTTCTATTTTGAAATTTTGCTCTTGGGTGATAAACAGTAATGTTACCATTTGGCTGTTCCTCTTGATCATGATTTTGCCCAGGTAGGACAGATTCATGGCTGAGGTCTACACTATAAATTAATGTCTGCCATGGTTAATGTGATAAATGTTCCATAGAGTTGGCAGTATGCTGTCCTTTTAAAGAGAGCCTTGGTCTCTGCTGTGTGTCTGTTCTGTGGATATTCTGACTCTTTGCTAAGGTTTAATCGAAGACATTTCTAAAAGGTAATCACTTGTAAAACTTGTTTTGACAACTGACATACAGAAAGTATAGTTCAAATAAACTATCATCCCTCCCATGGGGTTTATTCTGTAGAAAACAAATGCAAATTGACCAGCATGAATATGGCCATGCCCACATTGAAGAATGGAAGAGCTAACAGGGCTGTGTGCCAGCAGCGCTGTACTCTGACTAGCAGATGATCATTTGGCACCCTAGATCATAGAGATGATTGACTCTACATGACCAACATTTCACAGATCCTAAGCTGGTGCAGGTAAGGGGTGGGTAATTACTTCAGCCACCCGAGGGGAAACGAGGGAGCAGGTGTTAGGCTGCTAGTACTTTTCCAGTTTCAACTCATTTCAAATAGAAAATGCAGCTACCAGTAGGAGCCAAGAAATTTGGGTCAGTTGAGATTTTTTTTTGCCGTCTCAATTTTGGGAATTATAATTGAGTTTTTGCCTCTATGACCCGATTCTTTCGAACACATTCCCACATTGGTAACTTTCAAATTTAACGTTTTCCGAAGCTCTTTGTGTTCATTTTAAAAATCACTGAGAACGGAGGAGCTCACAGCCCATGTCAGTAGCAACCGACAAATTTGTCTTCTGAGAGATTTACTGTATCAGCTTGCTTTACAAAAAGACACTCGCTGAAAGGCTAGCTATACCTGTCTATTTCATCTACTAAAGGCTTTGTGGAATGAAGTGATTAAAACTTATGATCATGGGGGAAAACGGTAGGTAGGAAAAAGTGATCTTTCTAAGCTTAACTCCTTTTTAAAATAGGGCTTAGGTAGAAAGCATGTAATTGTCACATCCTAAATGAGAGTGATCTCGAGTTGTTACTGAAACTATCTATTCTGCCTCACTATTCCTCTAGTCTGCTCCTCTTCCTATTTACTTCACGTGTTTGCCCACTGAGCATTCCTGTAACCCTGTCCCATTTTCTACCAAAAGCATTTCATGCTAACAAACTGTTTTGCAAAGTCAAATGCGGGACTGCGCATGCTTGCTAACTCACAATTAGTTAAGTCTATTATTAACGGAGGGTCAAGTTCTTAGAAATAGTACATGTTTTCCTGGTTTTATACTGGGAATGTGGCATTGGTATTTTAAAGAATGTAGACATTGATATGCAAAGATTTCCTTTAGTTACTGTCTGTACATAGACAGTATTCTCAGAGGATATAGGAGAACAGAGAATTAAAGCCCTATGATAAATGTCTATGCTTCACTGAATTCTTTTGCATTGTATTTTAGTATTTATTTTTCTAACCTCAATTACAGATTGTAGACTTTCACTTCTTGCTGTTGTTTTAGAATTTGCTTTAATCTTTTTTCCTGTTTATTTGCCCTTTTGAAGTTACTTTAGCTCAGACAAAGAGATAATTGCTTTTCACAGAATTATATAGCCATCTGCTTATAGTATTTTCTTCTTCTTTTTTTTTTTTTTGTTGATAATTTTATTGCAAACAGAAAAATCTTGCCTGGTACTCATTTTTATAGTTATCATCCAGATAGTTGGGGTTTTTAAATACCCTAAAGAGTGATGGGATTTTTTTTTTACCTTGTTTAGATTTTAGAATATTTTTCCACTAATGAATTTGTATATTCATTTTACTTTCTGATCACTGCCCCTGTTCCAGGTCCCACCTTCACATAGTACCTCCCCATGCCCCTTATCTTCTCATTTGAGAGGGTGGAGGCCTACCCTGGCACATCAAGTCTCTTCAGGGCTAGGCATGTCATCTCCCACTGAGGATAGACAAGGCAGCCCAGTGAAGGGGGAATTTCACAGATAGGCAACAGCTTTAGGCAGAGCCTCATACTCTAGTTGTTGGGGAATCCACATAAAGACCAAGCTGCATACTTACTACATAGGTGCAAGAGGGAGGGGTAGCGGACAGTTCTAGGTCCAACCCTTGTACTGTATGCTCTTTGGTTGGTGCTTCAGTCTCCGAGAAAACCCAAGGTTCCAGGTAAATTGACTCTGTTGATCTTCCTGTGGAGTTCCAATCTCTTCCAGGCCCCTCAGTCTTTCCCCTAAATCTTCGATTAGAGTCCCCTTCCTCCTCCAAAGTTCTATATACCCACTACTGTATCAACTAAAGTCACCTCCATAGACTCCTGAGAGTATTCCTGATCCCAGGTCTCCAGCATCCAATTAGTGAAGCTTCCATACCCCCACAATCCTCAGTGGCAGATTTTCATTCATTCTGGCTCTCTTTCCTGTTACTCCCCACACCTAAATCTGAACCTCTTTCTCCTCCTCACAAGTACTAGCACCCAGTTCTCTCCTTCTATCTGTCTGTTATGACTATTTTATTTCCCCTTCTAAGTGAGATTCAAGCATCTTCATTTGTGTATCCCTTCTTATTTAGCATCTATGAGTCTGTACACTATACCATGGATATTCCATACCTTGTGGCTAATATGTACTTATTAGTGAGTACATACCATGCAGGTCTTTTGTGTCTGGGTTACTTCAGTCAGGATAATATTTTCTAGTTCTATCCATTGCCTTCAAAATTCATGATGTCCTTGGTTTTAATAGCTGGATACAATTTCATTGTGTAAATGAACCCTGCATTTTCTGTTAGATTCTTTAGTTGAGAAGCATCTGGGTGATTTTCAGTTTCTGGCTATTATTAATAAAGCTGCTATGAACATAGTGAAACATGTTTTCTTGTGTTATGGTGGGAGTATATTATTGGTATATGCTCAGGAGCAGAATATCTGGTTCGTCAGGTAGAACTATTTTTAATTATTGATTTCCAGAGTGTTTGTACAAGTTTACACACCCACCAGCAATGTATAAGTGTTTCACTTGCTCCACATTCTCACCATCATGTGCTGTCACTTGAGATTTTGATCTTAGCCATTCTGATGGTTGTAGGATGAAATCTCAGGGTGTTTTTCTTTTTTTATTTGAATTTCTCTGATGACTACAGACATTGACCATTTCTTTAAGTGCTTCTTGGCCATTAGATATTCCCCTGTTAAGAATTCTCTGCTTAGCACCGTACTTCACATTTTAAAATTAATTTGATTTAGTCTTTTTTTTTACTTAATTACTTCCTATCCTGCTCACTGTCTCCTCTCACAAATCCTTCCCATACTCCTCTCCCCTTCTCCTCTGAGAAAGTGCAGTCTCCCTTGATATCCCCCCTTTCTGGCACTTAAAGTCTGCGAGGTAAGGTGCTTCCTCTCTCACTGAGGCCAGACAACACAGCCCAGGTAGAAGAATATATGCCACACACAGGCAACAGCTTTTTGGATACCCCCAAACCAGTTGTTCAGGACACACATGAAGACCAAGCTGCACACATGTTACATATGTGCATGGAGGCCTAGGTCCAGCCTGCGTATTTCTTTTGGTTGGTGGTTCAGACCCTGAGAGCCCCAAGGGTCCAGGTTAGTTGACTTTCTAGGTATTTCAATGGAGTTCTTGTCCCTCTAGAACCTACAATCCTTTCTTCTAATCTTCCTCAAGAGTCTCCAAGATCCACCCAATGTTTGGCTGTGAGTGTCTGTATCTGTCTGAGTCAGGTGCAGGTTGTAGCCTCTCAGAGGTCAACATGCTCCTGTCTGCAATCACAACAGAGTATCATTAATAGTGTTAGGGATTGTGTACCCCATTTTATACTGGTTTATTTGCTTTGTTGGTATTTAACTTCTTGAGTTCTTTATATATTTTGGATATTAGCCCTCTGTCAGATATAAAGTTAGTGAAGATCTTTTGCCAATCTGCAGGTTTTGTTTTGTTTTTGCTATTAACAGTATCTTTTGTCTTACAGAAGATATTCAATTTCATGAGTTTCTATTTATAAATTGCTGATCTTAAAGCCTGAGCCATTGGTGTTCTGTTCAAGAAATTGTCTTTTTTACCAATGTATTCATGGCTATTTCCCACTTTTTCCTCTTAGATTTAGTGTGTGAGGTTTTATGCTGAGGTCTTTAATCTACTTGTACTTGAGTTTTGTGGAGGGTGATAAATATGGATCTGTTTCCATTTTCTACATGCAGGTATTGGACCAGCACCATTTGTTGAAAGTGCTTTATTTTTCCATTGTGTGGTTTTTGCTTTTTATCAAATAACAAGTATCCATTCATATGCATCTTTTTTCTGAGTCTTTAATTCTATTCCATTGGTCAACTGGTCTATTCTTTAGCAATTCCATGAAGTTTTCATTTCTACTGCTGTGTAGTCCATCATGATGATGATACATGTAGAAATTATTTTATTGTTTTAGCAATCCTGGAATTTTGTTTTTCCATAGGAAGCTAAGAATTGCTCTTTCAACAATAGTAAAAAAAAAAAAACATGTTGGAATTTTGATGAGAATTGCATGTGTAATTGGTTTTTGGTAAGATGGCCATTTTCACTGTGTTAATACCACTGATCCGTGAGCACAAGAGTTCTTTCTAACTTCAGATATTAGCCTTTCAATTTATTTTTTTTTCAGAGACTTTCAGTTTTTGTCATACAGGTCTTTCGCTTGTTTCATTAAAGTTACTTCAATTGATTTTGTATTTTTTGTGGCTATTGTGAAGACTGTAGTTTCCATTACTTCTTTCTCAGTCTTGATATCTTTTATATAAAGAAGGCCTACTGGTTTTTTTTGTTGTTGTTTTTGGTTTTTCTTTTTTGAGTTAATTTTGTATCCAGCTACATTACTGAAATTGTTTATTAGTTGCAGTAGTTCTAAAATATAAGATCCCTTATGTATACTGTCATATTATCCACAGATAGCAATACTCTGATGTCTTCCTTTCCAATATTTATCTTCTTGATCCTAGTTTCTTGTCTTATTGCTCTAGCTAGAACTTCAAGTACCATATTGAATAGATAGGAAGAGAGTGGACCTCTCTTGTCCCTGATTTTAGTGTAATTGATTTAAGTTTCTTTCCACTTAACTTGATGTTTGCTATTGGCTTGCTGTATATTGCTTTTATTATTTTCAGGGATGCACCTTGTATCCCTAATCTTTCCAAGACATTTAACAGAAGAGTGTCAGATTTTATCAACAACTTTCAACATATAATGAAATGTTCATGTAATTTTTTCATTCACTTTTTTTACAGTATAAAAAGCACATTTTTATTTCAAACTAATGAATCATAGAAAACCATTTTTACATTATTTGGTAACATTATTATACATAATAATAAATTTTTCCTTTTAGCATAAGAGAAAACAAGTCATTTTTTAGATACATAGATTTCAGAGTAAGATTAAAGATAATTATAAAATAAGATAAAATAAGAAGCAACAATGTTCATGTGAATTTGATACTTCAGTCTTAAGTCTTCTGTAAATACACATGCATATATATGTGCATATGAGAAAATGTGGACGTTTTCTTGCTCTGTATCAAAATGTGCTAAAAATCAACATTGTCTCAATCACATGTACCCTTGAAATCTATTTACCTATAAGATCTTCTTACTCTGAAGAACCAAGGATATTTGAAAGAGAAAGAAAGAGAGAGAAAGATAGACAGAGAGAGAGAATGAGAGAGAGAGAGAGAGAGAGAGAGAGAGAGAGAGAGAGAGAGAGAG
>JANHMN010000011.1:37423925-37440994 GCA_030674055.1 Rhabdomys pumilio | reverse complement strand
AGAGAGAGAGAGAGAGAGAGAGAGAGAGAGAGAGAGAGAGAGAGAGAAGGCTGAATCATACAATTAGAGTCTGAGACACATTGAGATCCAGAATTATATAAAAGGGAAACTAAATTTGTACAATCATTATTTTATACCCCACCCTACAAGTAACTGACTTAGGCATAGATTATCAGTTAGAATGTTAAAAGTAAAACATAAAAGGTTAAAAGAACAGTTGATAGAGAACAAAGCTTTTTTTTTCCTTTTTTTTCTTTTTTCTCCTTCATTTTACACTTTTTAAATTGGATATTTTATTTTTTTACATTCCAGATGTCATCCTCTTTCCCCATTCCCCTCCTCCAGAAATTCCATATCCCATCCCCCCTCCTCCTTTTTGCTTTCATAACATTTTAATTACATGCAAGTATTAAGGTCAGTTCTAGGTTGAGGATCTAGCAATATAATAGATGCAAATAGTCAAGGAACAAGAAAGACAATAAACACAAATAGTCAAAGAATAAGGAAGGCAATAAAGTCTCATGACCACTCCCGTGATTTCTATTTCTAAGGGTTTATCAGGATAACCAAAATATCTGAGCCTACTTCCCTGTCCTAGCCCAAAGTCATTTTCATGTCTGAAGCCTACTTCTTCATTCTAGCCTAAGATTTAGATTCCTGTCTGAAGCCTACTTCTTCATTCTAGCCTAAGATTTAGATTCCTGTCTGAAATTACTTCTTTATTCTAGCCTATGATTTAGATTCCTGTCTGAAATTACATCTTTATTCTAGCCTAATGTCAGATTCCTGCCTGAAGTCCTCTTTCAGGTGGATTACATTGATGGTTGATATATGTTGATCTACATCTTTGATATGGATCCTACTTGATCATGGTGAATGATGTTTTTGATGTGTTTTTGAATTCAGTTTGTATTTTGTTGAGTATTTGTGCATAAATGTATATAAGGGAAATTGTTCCAAAATTCTTTTTTGTTGTTGTTGTTGTTGAGTCATTGTGTGTTTAGGTATCAGGATGACTTTGACCTCATAGAATGAGTTTGGTTGTATTCCTTCTGTTTATATTCTGTGGACTATTTTGTTGAATACATTGAGGAATTAGCACTTCTTTGAATGTATAAAAGAATTCTGTGCAAAACAAACCATAAGGCCCTGGATTTTTTCTAGTTGGGAGATTTTAATGACTGCTTCTATTTATTCAGGCTGTATAGGAGTGTGTAGATAGTTTATCTAATCTTAATTTAACTTTGGTAAGTGGTATCTATCTAGAACATCATCCATTTTGTTTAGATTTTCTAATTTTGTGGAATACAGGCTTTTGAAGTAAGACCTAATACTTTTTTGAATTTCACCAGTATTTATTATAGTGTATATTTATTAATTTCTGATTTTGTTAATATAGATGTTGTTTTGTAAGCTTATATTTTTAAAACTTATTTTTAATAAGAGTTCGCAAATGCTGTATACCTGCTTCTAACCCATTGTCCAAAGTTAGTGAGGAAAAAATGCTAAATAGGACTAGTAGATTTGGAGCTGTTTACAAGTAGTTCCTTTGGGCGATTCCAATCTATCTTTTTCAGGATACCAGCAACCCAGTTCAGTAGTGTCAGGATATCAATCAGGAATCAGCAGTGGTAGCATAATCTAGCAGAAATTGCCAGTCCTCCTGCCAATTAGAATGAGTCAGGGGAAGTACCCAGGACCACCCAGGGGTGTCAGGAGATGTTCTCTGCTGTGCCTCTCTCAATGAAGTGACAATAACTAAAGAGAAAGTCATAAAACAAAGGAAGCACTGTGAAGCTAGCTATGCAATTGCACAGTCACTGTCTGTTGAGTCCTATTTATACTCTTTTCAAACATCACGTTTTCCCACCAATCTTGCCTCAGCAAAACACCACATGAGTCTGCATCACATGACATACCTAGAAACTTCCACTTCACTGTTTCTCTGCTTTTTTTAGTTAGTTTGGCTAGGGGTTTATCATTCATTTTGACTTTCTTAAATAATCAGCTATTAGATTTTTTGACTCTGTATTGTTTCTGTTTGATTATTTTCATCCTTGATTTTGATTATTTCTTGCTATCTACTCCTCTCGAATGTGTTTGCATGGTTTTTTTTTCTAGAGCTTTCAAGTATACTGTTATGTTGCTAGTATGGAATTTCTCCTATTTCTTTATGAAGGCCCTTAGTTCTACACATTTTCCTCTTTACACTGCTTTCATTGTGTCACATAAGTTTGAGTTTTTGTACCTTCATTTTCATTGTGTTCTAGAAAGTCTTTGACTTCTTTCTTTCTTTGTTGACCCAGTTGTCATCCTATATAGAGTTGTTCAGCTTCCATAAGATTGTAGACTTTCCATTGTTTCGTTGTCTTGGTTTCTCCATCTATGGTAATTGAATGTTTTGATGGCCATAGCAGTCTGGACTGACATCTGTGGTCTCTTAGGCTCTGCAAAAAATTCTGTCCAGGCCCTTCTTTCTGGCTGATAGGTCTGTCTATATATTATTTGACCTTTAACCTTTGTAGTTTTTAATAATCTTTCTTTGTTCTGTATATTTAGTGTTTTGGTTATAATTTGGCAGGAATACTTTCTTTTGTTATCCAATCTCTTTAGTGTTTTATAAGTTTAATGTAAGTTTATAGCCATCTCTTTATGTTAGGGAAGTTTTCTTGTATGATTTTGTCAAAAATATTTTTGGGGCTTTTGAGACAGGGAATCTTCTACTCCTTCTTTTTGTATATTTCTTAAATTAGTTCTTGTCTTAGTTTCCCAAATTTCCTGGATATTTTGTATTAGAAACATTTAGAGTTAGCGATTCCTTTGATGTACCAATTTCTTCTATAGTATCTTCTTTAGTATACCTGAGATTCTATCTTCCATCTTTTGTGTTCCATTGGTGATGCTTGCTTCTATAGCTCCTGTTCTCTTTCCTAGGTTTGCCATCTCCAGAGTTGCCTTTGTATTTTCTGTATTACTTCTAATTCCATTTTCAGGTCTTGAACAGTTTTCTTCATTACCTTCACCTGTGTGATTCTATTTTTTTCCTATATTTCTTTATATTTATTCACTCTGTCTTTAAAGGCTTTTACTTGTTTGATTCTATTTTTTCTTTTTTCATTTTTTTGGTATTTCCTTAAAGGATTTATTTATTAATCCTTTCAAGGCCTCTATCATATTCATGAGATGGGACGTAAGATCATTGTCATGCTCTTCAGGTGTGTTAAGATATTCAGGGTTTGCTGTAGTAGGAATACTGGAATCTGATTGCAACTATTGCAAAAGCTCTACTGCCCTGGCTTTTGTTGATTATGTTCTTGTGCTTCCCTTTAGTCACCTTTCTCTCCTGTTGGTTGACTTGGCCTTCTCTGCTAGTAGCAGGCCTTTGGAACTGGTTGGCAGGGTTGGCAGCAGGCCTTCAGGAAGACAGGCAGAGCTGGTAGTACTGGGTGGCAGGAGGCCTCCTGGGAGGAAAGCAGGACTGTGGGCTGTGGAGTAGAGTATGCAAATCTACTATTACATGTACAGATATGAACCAGAAGATAAAGCACAGATAAGACAGGGCTGACCTCAGGGCTGCTGGGCTTACTGGGAGCTCAGCATGTAGGGGACTTATGCATGAGTATATCACCTGGTTTTCCTGGGTGGAAGCAATCCCTCTTGGGAAGCAGGCAGAGCTGTGGGCCAGGGAATGTAGTTCAGATTGCAGATTGAGATGAGATATAGACTGGTAGAATTATATTTATACCCTTTATTTCATAATATCATAATTATATATATATATATATATATATATATATATATATATATATATATAATATTTTGTCATCTATCTCTCAAAGACATGATCTAAAAAATTTGCATACACTTTAATTGTCTTTCATCCACAAAATGTTGTTTGTATATTCCTTTTAGAGAATGAACCATTCTGTATTATTACTTAGCCAAATTCCAAACAAATAGTTAATGCTTAAATAATCTTTTTGGGGTTTTTGTTTGTTTGCTTTATTTTGTTTTCATTCTACTGCTTACAATTTTCTCAAAATTTTTTGGTGGTATTTGGTTTGTTAAATAAAACAAGGGCCTGAGCTGTAACCTAGCCTGGCCTCAAGTTCGACATCCTCATGCTCTTGCTTCTAGGGTGCTTGGATCATGGATATATAGCACCATAGGGTGCATGTTCAATGTCACTGATGAACACTTTCCTTCTATTATTATTACAATATTTGGAAAAGTTAGAGTAGTGTTCTTCAAAATGACTTTGAAAGTTTGTGGACTGAGTTTGAAATGAAACTCCTCTTCATCCATAATTAATTATATTTTATTTATTTACATTTTTTTATTAATCATTTTCAAAGCAACTTTGAACATATCACAAAAGAAGCATCAGGAGTACCATGATGTGATGTAAGCAAGAGCTAACTAAATTTATGACTGGAGACTACGTTCTTAACAGGAGCTCTGCTATCTCCCAGCATCTACTTCTTAAATGTAAATAAATGAATAGAGTCACATGAATAACCTATAGCACTACTACCCAAGTACAAAACATTCAAGACCAACACAACCTTGCTCGGTTGCACTGGACATTGCACCATGCAGCTTCAAAGCAGGCAGTAATGTTTCTCTATGCTGATGAATCTACAATATCCTGATTGGTCTTGAGTATAGGGATTTAAACATCTTTTCTTATGTTGCTAATATATACACATATAAAATCTGTATTTTATTTTACAGTTGAAATTCATATTTTGATTTTTTACTATGTCATTTGGGAACAATTGGCCACAAGCTTCTTTCTAGCATATTGTACAATTTTTACTTCTAACAAATGTGGCCTGACCACTCACAAAATTTTTAACATGTAAAGATCCAAAGTAATAAACACTTAGGAAACATAGTTTAATTTTTAAAATAATTTCCACATCCTTAGTGTCATTGACCCAATATACATAAAATAGTTTTACTGAGAATATAAAAATTTATGGGAATGATGATTCACCTAAAATTTGTCACAACAGAGTTGGTGCTAAGAATTTGGGATTTGGAAGATAACTCTTTCAGTAAATTGCTTGTCTTATAGTTTCTTTGATCCTGGGATTCTGAAGTTAAAAATAAAATGTCCAGGCATACCATCAAGTACTGTGTAAGTCAGAATTTTACCGCTGTGAAGAAACACCATGATCAATACTACATTTTTAAGGACAACATTTAATTGGGATTTGCTTACAGGTTCAGAGGTTCATTCCATTATTATAAAGGTGGAAGCATTGCAACATCCAGGACTGAGGAGCTGGGACTTCTACATCTGGTTCCAAAGGAAACCAGAAGAAGACTGACTTCCAGACAGCTAGGACTAGGGCCTTAAAGCCCACACTCACCGTGACAAACGTTCTCCCACAAAGTCACACCTACTCCAACAAGGCCACAAATCCTAATAGTGTCACTTCTTGGGCCAAGCATATTCAAACCACCACAAGTACTTATAATTCTTTTACTTGTAAGACAAAGACAGAAAGACAGTGAGGTTCCTAGGACTTAGATTCTAGGCAGCCTAGCCTATTTGGTCAGTTCCAGGCTGATAAAGAACTCTGCATCATAAAGAAGGTAGATAGAATGTTAGGAAAGATGTGCAAAGTTGTTGTGTAATCACATGTATGCATATTCACTTGTATCTGCATATCTATATACATACTGTATACATACATACATACATACATACATACATACATAGAGAGACAGAGAGAGCAGGGGAGAGAGAGGGACAGGAATAAGGAGGAAGGAAAAGAAAGAAACAGGCAGGGAGCGTAAATTATCTTTATCTCAAAAACAAGATTTAAAAGGAGATTACATTGTCAGATATAAATGGCTAAGTAGGGAAATACAAGTAGTATGAAACTGTGTGGGGTTTTTGCTTAGTGTTTGAGATGTTGTTTAGGCTATGTAAAGCCCTTGATTCAAACCTCAACATCACATTAAAAGGGGAAATAATTCCTGAAAGATATGAAATAAAATTATCATTTCTTCTTCTCCAGCCTTGGCAATTAGAAATGAGATACAGTTTAAAACCAGACAGCAAGAAGCCAGCAGGTGACTGTTGAGCAGTAACAAATGCTGATGTTCCAAGGTCTCGATATTTTTCTCTCTTAGGAAAGAAATAAAGACAGTGGATAATTTTAGCTGAAAAAACAGGCTGAACCATTGGTAACGTAAATATCTTTGATTAATCAAAACAATTTTAATTATGATCATAGTTTTTAAAGTAATCTAAATCAGTATACACATATGAATGATATGAAATGTGAGGCAGGAATCAAAACAAAAGATGAAGCAGTGTCCTAGTTTGTTTTCTGTGGCTATGATAAAAGCCATGGCCAAAAATAAGTTGAAAGGGAATGGGTTACTTCAGTTTTCAGTGTCAGGCCACACTCTGTCATTGTGGGAACTTAGAGCAAAAACTCAAGGGGGAACCTGCAGGCAAGAACTGAAGCAGAGATCATGAAGAAATTAAGCCTATTGGCTTGCTTTCTCAAGGTTCATGTTCAGCCAGCTTTTCTTTTCTTTCTTTTTTTTTTTTTTAAATTGGTTATTTTATTTATTTATATTTCAAATGTTATTCCCTTTCCTGGTTTCCCATCTGCAAACCCTCTATCCCATCTCCCCTTACCCTGCTTCTATGAGGGTGCACCCCAACCGACCTACTCACTCCTGCCTCACTGCCCTAGCATTCCTCTACACTGGGGCATCAAGCCTTCACAGAACCAAGGGCCTCCCCTCCCATTGATGCCAGATAAGGCCCCTTCACATCCATCATCCCTTCCGCTAACTCCTCCACTGGGATCCTTGTGCTCAGTCCAATGGTTGGCTGCGAATATCCACATGTGTATTGGTCAGGATCTGGCAAAGCCTCTCGGGAGATAGCTGTATCAGGTGCATGTCAGCAAGCACTTCTTGGTGTCTGTAATAGTGTCTGTGTTTGGTGTCTGCATGTGGGATGGATCCTCAAGAGGGGCAGACTGTGGATGGCCTTTTATTCAGTCTCTGCTCTACTCTTTGTCCCGGTATTTCCTTTAGACAGGAATAACTCTGGGTTAAAATTTTGGAGATGGGTGAGTGACCCCATCCCTCAACCAGAGGGCCATGGCTAACCTTTGGGTATTGTCTGGAAAGGTTCTCCCTTCTCTTTTGTTGGGTATTTCACCAAATATCTTCCACATGGAGTTCTGTGAGGCTCTTACTTTCCTGGTGTCTGGGACTTTCTGATTGTTACCCCTAGTTCCCAATCCCCCATTGCTACATATATCTGTTCAATTTCCTGACCCTCTGTACATCTCCTCCATCTCGTCCCATACCTGATTCTTCCTCTCCTCTCCCCTTCTTCTCTTCCTTCCAATTCCCCCCCCCCACCTTCTACTTCCCTTGATTATTTTGTTCCCCCTTCTAAGTAGGACTGAAGCATCTACTCTTTGGTCTTTCTTCCTCTTGAGCTTCATGTGATCTGTGAGTTGTATCATGGGTATTTCATGTTCTTTGCCAAATACTCACTTATAAGTGAGTACATACCATGTGTGGTCTTTTGTGTCAGAACTTCCTCACTTAGGATGATATTTTCTAGATCTATCAATTTGCCTGCAAATTCCATGAAGTCATACTACTCAGCTATTAGAAACAATATCTTCAGCCAGCTTTTCTACATGACTTAATACTACCGTCCAGAGGCAGCACCACTTACAGCTATGGGGAGCCCACTAGTGTCACTCAGGAATCAAGAACTGTCACTCAACCAAGGTTTCCTCTTCAAAAGTGAGTCTTGACTTACCAGGACAGGACACTGTTCATATTGTTATACTTTAGGCACACGTAGAGAACAAGATTTCTTTTCACTGTGAGTGTATATAGCCATCTGTCATTTCCCACCATGTCAGTATGCTTCCTGTGACCTTCAGTCTTACCTTATATTTTCTGTGATTAATTACAGAAAATGAGAGAATAACATGTTGCATATGTCAGCCTCAGCCATATAACAGAAATAAGGTTTATTAGAAAACATATAAACCTTATAAAGAATTTGTTCTTAATAATAATATATCAAATATCAGTCACTACTCATGTCTGAATGGTTTTATATAAATTACTAGAAATGTGATGGATTTTTTGGTAAAAGTTTATTTATTAAAAATTTAAAAAACCTTTTCTACAATGCTTATATACAAAGTCTAGGGAATTATTATTTTATAAGTTAGAAAACTGACATCTCTTGGAAATTGAACAAGCACAGCATTAAAACTTAAAACATTGCAGCGTGAGGCAGATCAATATTGGAAAGGATCTGATAATGCTTTGGGTGACAAGAGAGCCCCAGGATACTGAAAGTTAAACTAGATTGTGAGATTTTATAGAAAGTTTGAGCTGTAGAGGTTTTCATCAAAATGCTTGATTAAAAAGAAACATGCTTTAAGTGACTGGGATATCCTAAATTATTGAAAATATTTTTTCTACAAATAATATTTCTAAACAATTTTAAATAATTGTCAAGTCAATTAGTGACAAAAATTAGTGTCATTTTTGTTGATATATTGTATTTAAAGCACATTTACCTTTATTTATCTATACAAAACTTAAGTATCTATCATTGGTGTAATTATGCTTTATCTATAAAGTATCCAAATAGCAAGGATTTATTTGCTTTCCGTGTTCTCATCTACCTATCATTTATTTAAGTATGTATGTATGTATTATGTATGTATGTATTTATCTATTATCTGTCATGTAGTATCTATCTTTCATCTGTATCTGTCTATATATTATCTATTATGTATCTATATATTATCTTCTTACCTATCTATCATCTATCTATCGATCCATTTATCCATCTATCCATTCATCCATCTAGCTAAGTAGCAACTGTTATTTATCACTCATCTATTAATCATTCATGTATTCATCTATCATCTGTTTATCTTTCCATCTACCTGTTATCTATCCATGCGTTTATCAATCATCCATCTATCTATTAGTAATATACACAAAATTTTCCTCTTTCTAGTATTCCTTTTACCTATCCTGCTAGCTAGTTGGCTGCTGTCCAGTGTAGTCTGGTAAAGTAAGAAGAGTACACTGGCTTCCATGCATTTTTGTTTCTGGCATGTGACACAGGAGATGTATCTCTTAGCTTTCTGGTGATCAGACTGCTAATTGATTGACTGCCTTAACACCTGTGCCATGAAATCTATCATGGCTTTCACACAGAAAATGTACTACCCAGCTGCTCTGAAGCAAGAGGCCAGCATGGCAGGGGTACAAATATGGGTCGGTTTTTGGGAACAAGGGGGAACTTTGATGGTTTCTTTTGTCTATGGGATACTGTGCTTTTAAGCTCAGTCTTCATGGTTTCCAGCTTCCATCTGAGCAATTTCTCCACTATCACTTTACGTCATTCTCTTTTGCATAACTACTGGGAGAAGATTGCTCCTTGTTCTTATTTTCATACATGTTGTAAAACAGGCAACACTTTCATGCCACCTTTCATGTTGTGTTTTGCTTTTTTTTTTTTTTTTTTAAAAAAAATAAACCTGGACTAACATGACTGATGAGTTCTAGTTGAGTTCTTACTTATATAAAATCTGAGCTATAGTAGGAAGAATTGGCTTTTAGCGTGTAAGTTGGTGAAGAAAATCTTTAGTCCTAAAGAGCAGGCTTTTAATACCTTAGGAATCAGAAAGACACTGAAATATTATTTACCCTGTCCCAAGTACCTAGTTTATTCCAGAGATGCACCGTCCATCAAATTTCCTCTTCTCTCCAGTCCGTTTTACCACCTACCTCAATTTTTTTCACACCTGATCCCCATGCTTATTCCCCTTCTCAGCCCTCTCTTACAAAGTTTCTTCTCTCCATCCATTTCAATGTTTATTTTACTTCCTCTTGTGAGATTCAAGCATCCTCCCATGGCCCTTCCTTGTTCCTTGTCTTTGGATTTGAAGATTACAGCATGTTTATCCTACACTTTATGGCTAATATCCATTAGTGAGGAAATACCATGTATGTGCTTCTGAATCTTGTTTTCCCACTCAGGATAATATTTTTTAGTTCCATTATTTTCCTGAAAATTTCAGAAGATCCTTGTTTTTAATAGCTGAGAAGTATTTCACTGTGTAAATGTGCCACATTTTCATTATTTTTCCTTCTTCAGTTGAGGAACATCTGGTTGTCTCCAGGTTCTGGCTATTAAAAATAAAGTTGCTGTGAACATAGTTGAGTAAGTCTTCTTGCCATAAGATATGCATGGATACAGATGGAGCAACATTTGAGGCAAGGACCTACCAATGGAAGCCTCAACTAAAGATCAAACCCATGGAAAAGAGCCTACCCCTGACACTATTAATAATACTCTGCTATGCTTGCAGATAGTAGCTTAACATAACTAATCTGAGAGCGGTCATCCACCATCTGATATAAACAGATGTAGAGACTCACAGCCAAATATTAAACAGAGCAAAAGGAGACTAGTGGAAGAGTCAGGGTAAGGACTGCGAGAGCAGTTGGGGGTCAAGGGCACCTCAAGAACATCTGTAGAATCAAAAATGCCTGAGCCCAAGGAGGCCAGAATCACCAATCAAAGAGCATGCATGGACTAGACCAAGGAACCCTACACATATGTAGCAGATGTGCAGCTTGGTCGTTTTGTGGGTTCTGTAACAATTGGAACGGGGCTGTCTCTTACCCGGACTCTGTTGCCTGCCTTTAGATCCCTTATCTCTTGCTGTATTACCTTGTCTTGTCTCAGTGGGATCGAATACACTTAGTCCTGATAGGACTTGATGTGACAGGATGGGTTAGTACTCTAGATGGAGAAAGGAGAGGGGGTGGGAGGGACTGGAAAGAAAGGAGGGAGGGCTTCTGCTACAGGGATGTAAAGTGAACAAATACATTAATTAATGAAAAAAGAGTGTCTCTGTATGTGAAACTCAGTGATAAAACATACTGAACAAATGAAGAGAAAAAACACATCAAAATTATTTGAAAAAATCAAGTATCCCATTGTAATTTATAAAAGCACTAATATTCAACAAAACCATAAATACACATAAACACACACACACACACACACACACACACACACATCATTCCTCTGTTTGCTAAGGAACATTTATGAAAAACCTACACTAACCACTCTCAATGGAGAAAGATTGAAAACCTACTTCATCAATCAGAGTATAGTATCATTCTGAGGCTAAGGGTACATTGCAGAAGACAAAGTAAGAAATATGAAAGAGCTGAAAGGTATGGAACAAGGCTAAGGAATGTCATTGTCTAGACTTAGATATAAATATTGAAATTATGAATTCAGAACAATAATTGTTACCTGCACCATGAACAACACACCAAACCAACCCTATTAATAATCAGGATGGACTATGGAGTGGCTTACTAGTTCCTACCTTTATTTTCCACCCCTCCGAAAGGCTGTCCTGGAACTCACTCTGTAGACCATGCTGGCCTCAAACTCAGAAATCTGCCTGCCTCTTCCTCTCAAGTTCTGGGATTGTGTGCTACCACTGACCGACCCTACCTTTATTTCTGATTGGGATAAATTCTGTAAAGGAAGAACAAATCTTTTAAATTGTGTATCCAATGTTGCTCACATAGGCTCCTATTGTTTACTTCAAACTTATGGTCACACAGAAATATTTGATTATTTAGTGATTCACAAGAGAATACAAAAAATTATGAATGTGGGAAAAAAGATTTTGTGGAGAGGATAGACAAACTTGGAAGGATGTGGTATGTGAGTGATTGATGTGCATTGTATAAACGTGAAAATTTTGTTTCATCAGATTTAATTAACAAAAAGTATATCATTAATATAACAAAATTAAAACAACACAAACATTCTTGCCTTCTTCAGTTCCTCTGCAGGTTTACAGGATGCTCTGTTTAGTAGATCAAGTCAAGTGAAACATTAAAAATTCTAAACATGAATTTAAAGAAAGAACAATAAAAGAAACTATTGCTACTTACAAAAGTCCTAAAAAAATATTAAAAGTTTTACAAATCAATCCTCACTGTTAAATAAAAAACACATCAAATACAGTCACGATTCAGGATATACATAAACTATAAATTGTATTTTTATGATATAAATATAAACCATAAAATTCTAATTACAAATTTAATTCCCCTTATCATAGCATCAAAATATCAACTCTACATAAATAAGCTTTACAAATGGTATTTAGGACTTAAACAAATAAATCTTCAAAAAATCTTGGAACATACATTAAAAAAACCTTTTAATTAAATTAAAATTTTTGGTATTTATGAATTGGAAGACTCACAAATGTTAAGTTGCTATTTCTACACAAATTGATCTACATATTAAATTAATCTTTATGAAAATTCAAAGAGCATGTTTGCTTTAAAAAAAAACAGAAAAAAAAAAACAGATCTCAAATGAAAGAATTCCAGAAAACTAGAGAACAAAACTCTATATTGGAGGGCCTACAGAGATAACCAAGGAGTTTAGGATGCTTGTTACTCTTTCAGGGAACCTTCCTAGCAGTCACCCTGTGCAGTGAATAGCCATGTCTAACATTAATTCTGGGCACCCAATGCCCTCTTCTAAACTGTGAAAGCAACCACACACATATGGCACAGACTTAACTTTTTTTAAAAAAATATGCAAAACATTGAACAAATTTGAAAGTGTGATATTTCTTGCCCTCAAACCTTTCTATAAGGCAAGAGTAATAACTCAGTATGAATCAAACATGCAATAAACATATAGACCAGAGGAACTGAACTGAATGTATATAAATAAACTCACAAACATATGTACAGCTGTTATTAGAATAAATATATAATCATTTTGACATTTGAATTCTTCTAGATTGTAATTTACCTTAATATCAATTTTTATATCAAGTATCTGTAGTAGAGATAAAACTAATTAATCTTGACACAGTTACATTTTTTAGCTTAATATCTGAGAAACATTTAAAAATATTCCACAATAAAAAGTCTTCATTAGCATTAAGTATATATGTTTTATGTATCTGTTTCTAATTATGGTGTATAACTCTGGAAATAAAATATATTATATGTGATCCACCATTATGTTTTACATGAATCACACTGTGATGGAAAGGTATGTATATGTAATTCCAGTATGAAAAAAATAGCACACCTTAACATTTTCTGCATAAATGTTCATTAAATATTCACTGTTAGAGTATTTTAACATAGCCTTAATTTTCTGTTTAAACTCTGATAGTTTTTATTTCATATATCACTTACAACTGCATAGGATCCAGCTTTGCTCTTTGTTTCATATCATATAATAATATTTTACAGTATCTTGGCAACACAACAGTATAGCATGCCTAATTTGTACTTAGCAGGTAGAAAAGGTGATATTCCTTAATTTATATTTCCTTAATGTATCATGGAAGTGTGAATGCAGAACAATCTTATCTGCTTTGAACTATTGTCTGCATTTCTTAAACCTAAAAAAAGAGAATACTGATGTTAGGCTTTCTATATGACCCAATGACAATTTTTGATTTGTTTTATATCAAACCTGATCAAGTAGGCATACATTCATTTTAGAATAAGACATAATCATTTCACAAATGCCAAGGAGTACTAGAAGAATACATAAGAAGCAGTGTTAACCATAGATGCATCAGTATAACTGTCAATTCTGTAGACAGGAGGAGTACCCATTCTCTTCAACATCAATACATTCCAAAAATTCCTTTAATTTTACTCAAAAACACATGATAAAGTAAGGCATGTAAAAGCAGTGATTCATCAAAAATATAGACATTGGAGCTTAACTACTTTAAAAAAATTTCTATAATTCCTTTTCTGCTCCAGATGTCTATTTTATTCTCTACACCTCCAGAGAAATGTTTTGATATTTCAGTTAACTTGCAAAATTATTAGATTGATTTCTACAATGAAGAATATATATATATATATATATATATATATATATATATATATAAATTTTACTGAATATCCTTTTTTTCAAATTAGTTTTGCAATGATAAGTTAAGAATCAACAGCCAGGACTAAACTTTTGGATTGACATCACTTGTGGGGAAATGAAAAGCATGCTACTTACTTATGAGACATTCACAGAGATGTCTTTTCTCCTTGACACCTAAAGGCTCCTTCTCACTCCACCCCTCATGAGAATGAGTTGTTGCTTATTAATCAGTGTTTTTAGATTAAGCATAAAGAAATTCACATAAGATACGATTAAAACAGAATTGAAAATGTTGTAGATGCACTAGAAATTTTCTTCCAGGTCCATAAAATAGTGGCATATGAGACAAATCGAGGAAAATTTTCCCAGTGGTTTAATTTGATGCCACCTTCATCCTCTAATGTATAACTTTTCTCTTTATTGTAATCTAATGAATTTCTCCTAAAACTCCCACCTGCCTTTAATATGAACCATAGAACTATATTTACTTGAAATGTCTAAAGGAGGAAGTTATTTTCAAAGTAATTTTTTAACCAAGATGTATGTTCCCAGTTTATTGTTTCCCCTTTGATGTTAATAATGTTACAACCAAAAGACTTTAACAGTGTGGGTCAGTAGTTAGAGTGTTCTCATATATCATCAGTTAGGGAAAAGATCAAGGTTGAGGCTGTAGGACTTCACTTCCTCTACTGCATGTTGTCACCTGCCAGACCCTCAGCCTGGGCTCTGTGGGCATGAGGATGCAAAGGCAAGCATACACTTGGGTCTCCCAGAGAGAAGAACTCTGAGTCACACCTCAATCTGGGCAAACAGATAACAGAGTTTTCTCAGCACATCCACAAGTTCCACAGATCCAATCTCCAGGTTTCTTGGTTAGAAGAGCCGCAGTTGAACTACGACCACTCCTGAAGAGGTTGCTAAAGCTGGACTCCTGGATAAGGTTCACTTGATAGAGCGCCTTCATTCTTTTCTATCACTAATCTTCTGTGATAGAAGGAACTGGAGAAATTTGAAACTATTTATTCACTGTCCCCTGCAGAAGGGAAATCAGAACAGAACAGGGGAATCAGCAATTCCTCACAGAATCAACCCCAGTTTCAAAAATTCCACTCAATATTCTATCAACATCTTCTAAAATGAAAGGGGGAAAATGTAGAAATTCCATACTTGGATATGATCACCCATGTATACAGCAGACCAAGCTATTTTTTCTAACACATAATTTATTTATATCTTACAAGGTACTCATGTTTGTTGGGGACCTTGTGTTGTGTAGTCATATCTTCCTAATTCAAACATTCCCTTCTAAGGGACAAGAGGGGTACAGGTCACAGAAAATAAATGTAATTTATCAAAACTCAGGAAACTCAGGCAGTTAGAAGATTTTCAACTGTGTAAAAGCAATAAACATTTTCTGGGATAAGAGACTACCTAACTGGCTGAGCTATCTGTGAGATTTGTCACTCAAAGTAACACCCTCACCACCCCATCCATTCTTCTTTAAGTAACCACAATGAACTCAATGTTTCCCTAATCTAGGTGAGGTAGAATTACTCATTTTAATAGATCTTGGTGCAATTTGAGGATGATAAATATTCATTCATCTTTCAATAGAAAGTATCAGACAACACAGTTACCAACAAAACAGTACAGATAAAAATGATAAATAAGTTATTTCATTCTAAGGGTGAGAAATAAAAGACCAAGTGTAAGTTATGGGCATTTCTTCTCTGAATGAAAGTAGATTAGGGGTGAAAAAGTTTTTGCCTAGCTTATGATCATTTAAATAGACATGAGTGGCTGATGGAAAGACAAAAGCCATGGTGCTGGCCTACAGACCAGCAAGAGAGCAAGAGAAGGGAACTGATGGAGGCAGCTGCATAAACAGGCACAGCACAAGAAAGTTCTGTGGCTTTTAGGCCTGAGTTTAGAAAAATCTTACTAATGGACATTACTGTGATCTTGGGAGAGGAGGTAATGCTGAGTGGTCCAAGGCAACAGCACAGGATAATGAAGAAGCATGCATGGCTTATGTAATAATTGTGGATTGTGGATGGATAGCTGGAGTATTGTTCCTATAGGTACAACTACATTAGGCAAGGGTCTCTAGGGAAATCTGATAAAGTGAATATAAGCTAAAAGAATATGAATTAGATTAACTTACATGATATAGTCTTCTTTCTGAATTTAGACATCACAACCTGTGCTCCAAGTGAGATCTGGTTACCCATCCTTAATAAGGCAATTGAAAAGTTAAAAATAGAGACAATGAAAAAAAGAGATATATCAACATAGCCAAATTTAGAAGGACAAAGATATTCTGAAAATGTGCGAAGTCTGCCTTTAAATTTTTGAAGTAAGACTACAATATAAAAAGAAAGCACATTATAAGCACTAAGCAATGCCCAAGTCAAGCCATGGTCCTGTTATCATTGCTGGGAATCAGTCTCATCCTAAAATGTGTCTGCTTCTTTGTTAGTAATTTGTGAACTTTGTTTTGGGAGGACAAGTTCTTCTGGTTGGTGACTTTTCCTTCTTCTAGAGTGATACTTCTGGAAAAGCTCCATTTCTTTGGGATACAGTGTTTGAATAATCTGATAAACTGAGACATGCAATATTTTTTTAGAATGTTCTATTGTTAGGGTCCAAGAATCACTGAAGGAAGATCCCAGACTTATGTAGTATGCAAAATCAAATGGTGTTTACTCTGTAGCAATTATCAGCATGCAGGGGTCAACCATTCATCAAAATGGTGATGGCTTGAGTGAATTATCCGTCTGTCCCAATAAAGGGTTTTGCTCTATTTTTAATTAGTAGTACAGAAATCATGGTATTAGAAAGAAATGAAGAACTTTCTATAGAATAATTTAAGTTTTCAAAGGAAGAGTTGTTTTACTTAGAATAGCATTCTAACTAAATATCAAATATTCTTAACCTGTACCCACATACTATTCTCAACATTTATGATGGATAATTTCTTTAAACATGTTTTCAATCTGTTTGATATTTTAAACCAATGACTACCAAATCTCTCTCTCTCTCTCTCTCTCTCTCTCTCTCTCTCTCTCTCTCTCTCTCT
>JANHMN010000011.1:37382684-37414033 GCA_030674055.1 Rhabdomys pumilio | reverse complement strand
ACACACACACACACACACACACACACACACACACACACACACACACATTATGGTATATATTGCCAAATATGATTTTGTGGGATCTTGAACAACTCTTTTTTATACTTATACAATAGATTTATTTCTGAGGATTTCATTTCATTTGATAGAAGATTATATGAGCTCAAAGGCTACTAACAAAAACTGAGCAAAGTATTAATTCCTAAGTATTTTCTTCCCATAAACGTCTTTGCTCTGTTGCCTCCGTGGAGCAGATGGTTAGATGACTGGTACCATCTCACTGTGTTAATAATCATCATCACTGTGTCACTGAAGTGTTGCTTCCATCCTGTTTGTTTTTCTTCTCCTTCGCCCGTAATTTACATTTTCCTTTCATGTATACCACAGACATCTGATTTTTTTTTTATGCCTTAAAACCTGCTATTACAAACCTTCTTGATATAGAAAGAAAAAAATAATGAGTCTGTGATGTATAAGGTGACTAATGAAGTGTTAAATTCAGTATTTTCTTTCCCTAAAATTCTTAGGCATGAAGTGTGTATTTTTCTCACCAGCAGTCATGCAAGTGAGATTACTGCTTTTTAAAAATTAAGATACTTGGGACAACCTTCATTTTATGACACCAAAGGAAACAGTTATTAAGGCGTATATTCTGTGACATGTGTAGCACATAAAATGTAAAGGTGATACACCTAATTATATGGTACAGAATCAACACTGATTTATAAATAAAATTGCTACCGTATGGATGCTACTTTACATCCAATGCTAACCTGTCAAGTCAGCTCTTAAAAATGCTGTATTTGGTACTAAACCTTATGTTCTCATTTATTATTCCTTCTCTCCAGTTTCTGTGGTAGAAATGTAGACGGGTAATGAATGTATAAGACTCGTGCAAGCCAAATTTCCATGTTCTTTTGTGACAGGACACTCTAGGAGATGGCACGTTTAATACTCACTGCCATTGTAAAGTGAAAATTTAGTCAACTTGGAAAGAAATGCTCAGTGTGCAGACGCAAAGCTGGTGTGGTAGGGAAATAAAGGAGGCTGGGTGTCTGATCACACCTTGCAGTCAAGATGAGGAAGATAAATGAGAACACATTGTGGAATGAACTGATTTTTCTCCCAAGCAAGGTTAGGATCCACTTGTTCCCTCCTTTTATTTCCTCTTGATTTTCATACAGGAAAAAATGTCTATGGGGCTTTCACTGCAAATAATTGTCCAATTATTGGTATTATTTGCAATTACTGTGATATTTAAATGTAAACTTTTTAAAGTACCACATATTACTTTTATAATTTACTTTTTATCTTTAGAAATTTTAATGTAAGTACATCACTTCCTTTCCTTTCTTTTCCTCCCTATAACATGTAAAGTGTCACTTCTATTTTCTGAATTCAAAGCCATCTTTCTGTAACATGTGTATCTTTTTAATGCTATAGGCTTTACTATGAAGTTTATTGTCTGTAAATTTTCTTCTGAAATTTACACTCAGTGAGATACATTCATCAATAGCTCATTGTAAATGCTTTTTTGTGAAGTATAGCTAACAGGTTCTATGTGATCAGCATCTGCAGTATTTTTTACTTATAGTATAAGACTGTTGCAATACTAAATATTAAATTGAACTGAATTTAAAAAAATCTGTTTTTAAAAAAGTATATTTTTCACAGTCCATATTTGAGATGTCACAAATGTACTATACATAATGATGTAAACCATAATCACACCCATAATTTACTCTCTTGATATATTTCTTACCTCTGAGAAATTATCTAACAGAAAATAAACTTTGTAATGAATTGCCTTTTAAAAATTACTTAAGAATAGAATATAATGAATGTAAAAATGAATTTTAATATCCTAAAAACCAAGTACCTTAAGATGAAAGAGGGAGTTTTACTTGATTAAAAGTCTGTAACTTGATAAGTTTACTTACATATTAAATTCTTTATTATATCTATCAAGGTTAACTTTAAAATCTCAGCAAACCATAATAGTTTAGAGATTCACAGAACTTCTCTAACATTTAATAGCTGCATGTGAAGAATTTCTGCATATACTTAGGGGTTTCTTTTTTTGAGTTTCTGTTCATTTTAGTTATTTTCATACATTCCATTCCTTTAAGCAGAACATATACAAGTTGTTTTATAGCATTCTAATTATTCTGTTGTCAGTAACCTAGATTATTCTCTACAGAATTCCTTACAACTTCATATAATTTGATTAAAATTACTTTTGTTGACAGCTGATGATATAAATACAAAATTCGCTACCGAGAGTTAAAGGAATATTCGGAAGTGGATATCTGAAATGAGTTTGGAAAGAAAACGTGGTCAGATGAAATGATTTTGTGTGAAAACTATGGCTTAATATTTTTAGAGGAAGACATTGCTGAAACCATTGGCCATAGTTTTAGAATTTCCAAAGGAAAGCGCCTGCATGAAGTACCACCGTGCTAAGAACATCATGGTGAGAAGGGGACAGCTCTGATACACAGTACTGCAGATGCACCTTTGATCTGGTTCCAATTTTCTTACAGTTGTTCCCATAAAATCTTTGTTAACTCTGTAAGAATATATGATTCCTGATTAGAAGTGGTATTTTCTTCATATGTTTTACCCTTTTTGGCTAAATTTCAAACAATTATCCCACAATGAAGTATTTTAAGGCTTGGAAAGATGGCTCCCTGTTATGAACACTGGCAGCTTTTTCAAGGGACCTTGCTTGAATTCCCAAGACTTGAATGGTAGCTCAAAACCATATATAATTCTAGTCCCAGTTTGTACCATTTTCCAGTTTCCCCAGAAACAGCCATGTGTGTGGTACACAGACATGCATGTAAGCCAAACACTCTGACACCAATACTGTTTTAAAAATTATTGAAGAAAAATTATCTTTTTTTGCCTTAAATATTTAAAATGTCTACAATATATTCTGAATATATTTACCCCTTAGAAACTTCTCTTATTTTTCTCTCAAGCTCACTAAAACTCTCTGCCATATAAATGTTACCCAAAATATTGGGTTGCTTATTTTTCTGTTTTTGTTTTGTTTGAGCCAAGACTTCCAATTGTGGGCTATGTATGAAATGATCCACTGCTCCATCAGCAATGGCTACACTACTGAAGACAACGAGACCACTTCCCTTTGCAGCTATCAAACGCCAATAGTTCCTCAGTTGGTGTGAGTGGAGCCTCAGAAGTCTCTTCCCTACATGACTGAATATTGATAGGCTCAAGCCTTGTGAACAATTTGTGCAGGTAGCCTCAGTCGCTGTGATATTATGTCTCAAATACATCTCATGACTCTACTCTGTGCCATTCAAAACTCTTACACTTTTTCTGCCTCCTATTTGCAATGCTTCTTAACAATGGAAGGCATGACATGGAGATTCAATGAAGAACACTCATCAGTCACTAATTCTCAGGAATTTAACCAGCTGTGATCTTTGGCATTAATAACCCTTTGCTGAAAAATAAAAGAAAATAAAATTTAAAAGGCTGCAGACTCCTCTAGTCTAGCATTATAAAAACGCATATTTGGAGGCAATTTGATAACACATCCACTTAGTAAATCAATACTAGTACTTGACCCCTGGTGGAGAGAGTCTCATATCTAATCTGAATACATCTGTTCTTCATGTAACAGAGATGTTGCAGTTAAACCATGGGGTACAACTTTCCTAAAAGCTTGTTATATATAGCATGCAGTTTCTAAGGCTGAGAAAGACTGCTTCTGACTCCCCAGCCATAGCTACCTGCATAGCAAATTCTAGCCTTTATCTTGCCTTTAAAAGTTGTCATTATAGTAGAAGCTCTCAACACAGTTACAACATACTGTATCTAAGTCCTTCATCCTGCGTCCTAAGCAATAGTATCCTATCACATATTTCTGGTGAACAATAGCCTTTAATTTTAAAAAGAAAGACCCTGGAAGTTTAGCAGCAGATATTGCCTTTCTATGGAGAAAAGACTCTACTGTTTATTTGCTAAATAATAACTGTATGTTCTGCTCATCTGTTGAGAGTACATTGTTAATCTTCTTGTTGAGTATGCTTTACAAACAAGAGAGAGAAAACAACATCATCTTAGGATTTCACTCTCTGAGTATAGCATTGTTTGGGGAAAAAATAAATCTACATCTTCCTGTAAATTAATAGTTATTTTTCTTTTGAATTGCACTGCTTGTCTTAAAAAGAGTTATTATTGGACATTTTTGTCTGTATCAACAACTATACAGAAATCAATCATTTTGTTTTTAAATTACTTACTTTTGTGACTGAGACAATAGACAGATTTCAAACATGGTATGAGTGCTTCACCCTTCTTATATAATAAGAATTAAGTTTAAGTTTCATCAGCATTGTTTTTATTAGATCAAAAATATATTTTTTAAATTCCTATTGATTTAATTGAATCTCCATGTCAACCTATAAAAGTCAGTTTAATACAAATTAGATTTTATTATCAGTATGAAGATAGTAGAAATTAAGTCAATAAAAATAATTTATTTCTCTAACTTATATTTTGAATAATCTTTACAACTCTCCTGAACCAGATTATCCTAATACTCTGAATATTATATTGATATGATTGAAATTAGTTATTAGTGATGTATCAAAATAGCTGCAATTAAAAATATGTCTATTTAATAGTTAAAACATGGAGAGGTATTCATCTGTTTATGTGTGTGAGGGAAGGTGTTAGAAAAAACACAAACTTAAAAGCTGATCACCAACAACCTTATTACAAGTGCTCTTGTCACTTGACCTTTGGCTAGAAAGTATATGCATTAGCATTTCATTGCTGCTCTGCTATATAACCATAGATTTCATGGCTTAAAACATTTAATTTCACTGTTTGTAACAGGTCATATTTTCAAGAGCAATCTTATCAGATTCAGTAAAAAAATAAAAATAAAGTGTTAGCAGAATTGTACTCATCTTGGAAACTTAACAAAGAATATAGATTTGCCAGCTACCTGGACTTCTAGGTTGAGCAGAATAATCCCTCTAGTTCTGCTTCAATTGTCAGTCTCACATTGACCACAACTGGGAAAGGCCTTATATGACCATGATAATTATGAATAATATCTACATTTCAAAGTTTTTTATCTAATAACATATGCAAATTTTTTAGATAAATAAACATATTTAAAATTTCTTGGGAATTAGGCACTCAACACTTCTGGTGTTCATTAAATTTCTCACTACACTATACAGCATTTGGTTCTCAATACTTGAAGGATCTACAAGCGCAAATTCCAACTACCATGGATTAAAATAACTATTTGAGCTCTGTCTTGCCATTTTTCTCTAAACAATGTAGATTTACATGTAAATATCTGTAAGATTTACAGTATTTTAGTTATTATCATAATCATGGAAGTATTTAAAGTCAATGGGAGTATATGTGCAGTTGTGAATTGGAGTGATGCCATTTGTACTTTTGATTTATGGAGTTGGATGTCTATTGGGCTGAAGGAACTGACTCAAAGCTATCAATGGCTAAGTGTAAATTTAGCCTCAATGCCTGTGGCAAGAAAAAAAGACAACTGTTTAATAAGCAGTTATATTTTTTAAAAGATTTAAAATAATGTAATCTTCATTTTAGAAATAAAATATCCAGGATTTATACTTTACACATACTTTAGTCATACAAGATTTTTTAGTCAGGTTGAAATATCAGTCAATTTTATGGTACTGTTATCAATTATCTATATAATATATCTATGTAATATATAATAAAGTCACATTGATTTCCTCAATATATATTAGGAAAAATAAAATGCAGCATTTTTTACTTTCAATAATCTTTCCTCCCTTCCTTTATTCTTTTAAACTTTAACACATTTTATATCATGTAAAACATTTTTTTCATAGACTTACCTGTGTAAATAGCAGTTGATGTGAAGGCTAAAGATTTCCTTTAGTGAAGTAGCTATTTTTTTCCTTGTCTCAGGCTTTTTTTTACATACTAGCATCACTATAAACAGTCAGAGTAGTAGAAATTATATATATATGTGTGTGTGTGTGTGTGTGTGTGTGTGTGTGTGTGTGTGTGTGTTAATTTATTTTTTCTATGGCCATCCCTAATAAAATAGCATTAATTCTTTACAATGAAGAAAATATTTACAATCTTTTCATAGTTCACAAAGTTAACATACATTTTGGTTACGAAACAATGAGTTGATTGTTTTTTTCTCTGAAATACACTTCAAAAATTGTCTTCTATTTTTGTATAGGTGATGAGCATTTTTGGAAATAATACAGTGAAATTCATTTGAAAAATTTCTCGGTTTTCTTTCTACATACTTTTATGGTTACCTGTTAGCATAATGAATCTACAATTCTGTATTTTTTATTTAAAGTTCAAGGTTTACAATCTCACTGTATTCTTTCTGAAAATTATTCATTGTCTTGATATCACTACTGCTAGTCTCATCTATTCTATGGTGTTCATACACTTATTTTCCTGTTTAGGATTCACTGAAGACGAATGGCCAGTTTTCACAGAATTAACAGATGTATGTAAACTGTCGACCAAGAAAGACAATTAAAAGTCCTAACCAGCTCTAAAGCTTACAAATCGGTGCAATTAACACTATGGAACAATACACTCAAGGGTGTAATAGTGGCACTTATACCTAAGGGATATAGAACAGACACTTGCTTTGACTTAAGAATTTCTCAATAGGAAGGCATTCAAACCTTGTACTCTAACCTAAGCTAAGGTTTGAGGCTATTAATATCATAGATCTAGGGAAGAAGCTGCTATGTTTCCAAATTAGTATAATTCTACACTCTCTTTTAAATACCTAACCTTATATCCACGATAAATATAGCTTTTATCCCTCATCAAAGAAATGTCTTTTGGCAGATAATGAAAATCCAAACTGGTAAAAATGCAGAGGACAACTGACCATAAGGTGCATATCATCATCTGATACATCTATGTACCTTTTAAATCCAAAATTTAAAGAACATTGTGAATCAGGGGCACTAAAATTCTTAGAGCCAGATGGCATAACATCTCAACAACATGATAGGCTAAACAAGACCTGTAAATTAACAACACCAGTTGACATGCCAACTGTCAACGGGATCATAGAAATTTCACAGTATCCCTCCAACAGATGAAGAGCTACAGGCAATTAATGACTGGCACGAAAGGGCGAAACTGTCCTTACTATGGATAGTACTGGGATATGTTAGACAAACACAGTTGGTCAGACTTAAACACATGTACATATATATAAACTACACAAAATGGGTTCAATATATATATTATATAAGTGTAATATATTACATATACATGTAATATATTACATATATGTTACATATATATGTACACATGTATAGTGTCTGTGTTTTATGTGTATATGTGTACATTGATTTGGCAATCATAATTTAAAAAGAGGTCATGAATTGAAACTGAGTCAAGATGGGCATGAGGAACTTGGAAAAGGAAGAGGCTAGGATGAAAATGGAGTAATATAATATTTGACATATGCAAGTCTTAAAAATAAAATAAATATTTTGTTAATGCTAATTTGCAGAAAACAAACTTGTCTAAAATATTTGTAATAAAAGTATAGTCTTACAAACATACAGTACTAAAACAGCTGAAACTCCATATATAATGAATGGTAACGCAGAGGTTGCTCGAGAGCAGTTTGATATTTTCATCTTCAGTCTGGTATTTGTTGTAAAGAGAGAGCTTGGGAAGCATCACAACTGTTTAAAGGAGGAATGCACAGAGCTATAGAAGTCAGAACATCCTTAAAACCAGGAAGAACAAACAGTATGTGCTTTTCTTAATTTAAATAAAATAGAATATAGACATGATAGAATTTATAGGTTACAGAAAGATGATAAATAATAATTAAGAGGATGTTAGACAGACAAACATAATCTTAGTGTTTTTGTGACTTAGTGTAGTGTTTTTTTTTTTTTGCAAGGAACATGAATAATAAATTCATTCAAGCAAATAAATTTCTTGCAAGTTACATTGAAACATATTTTTTTCTTATGTTTTTAGAAAAAAAAAGGCAAAGAAATTGGATCAATAACTTAGGGGAAATGAAAAAACGCATGAAGAGGATCAGCATGCCTGTTCCTTAAGAGTTTGGTGTATGGTAGGAATTTAGAGAAGAATGGAATTCTCCCTAAGCGGATTTAGAAGAGCAAACTAAAGCTTTAAATCAGTATGATTGCGACATACTGAAATAGAGAAAGAGAAAACAGCCTAAGAGATGGGAACCCTTGAGAGAAAAATAGCCAGTGATAGGAAATACAATAGAGACTTTATATGCAAATCAATAAGGCTGTTTATAAAGGAGCTTTCCACTATAAAACCAATACACACACACACACACACACACACACACACACACACACACACATACATGCCGCCCCAAATGATATGATTGACTCTCAGCTCCTATAACCAGGTGTCTAGTGGCAAACCAAGCCAAGCAAGAGGGATTAGAGGCTCTGCTTCCATGTCTAGGCATCCCTCTTGGTTTGTGCTTCTCAGAACAACAGATATACACTCAGATGTATATTTGTCACTTTCATAGCTACAATATGGAATCTCTCCTATCAGTCTATGAGGCATCAGAACTATTAGCTGTTTATCTCTGAAAAAGTGACATTGGAAACTCAACACTGAACCTTAAATTCACATTCTCCTTTCCAGGCATCTTGATTCAAATTGGATCCCTTGACTTTGCAAACTAGCCACTGTTGATAAAATAACTCATTCACTTGATTGGAAACAGAGCATAGAAAAGAACCATGCACTGAAGATAAGGAAGATAGCCAATAAAAATCAAGTTTACCAGAGTGATTTCAATACTTAACAGAGGTCAATATTTTGTCACATAGTCACGTTTATGGCCACATTCAAGCTCATTTGAAACAGAAAAAAATAGGAATATATATTTATTATTATTATTATTATTTATTATTATTAAATGTTATAGAATTTTACAAATGTCTATACTTCTAAAACATGATCAGATGAAGACCACAGGGCATAAGATAAATGTCTATACTTCTAAAACATGATCAGATGAAGACCACAGGGCATAAGATAAACTGAAATTGGAAAGGAAATGACCTTGGCCTAGAAAATGAAGGGACCATGGAAGCACTGGCAGAGGCAAAAAGTCTAGCTGTATTTCTGTGCAACAGACACCATAAAGCATAATTGAGAATCAGTTTATGGGGGAAAAGTGAGATATTTTGAGATGGCTCAGATGTAAATGCAGAGAATAAGGGATATAATTGACAGGATGATGCAGTTGTGTGAGACAGGTACAAAAGAAAGACGGCATCTGGATATCAGAGAAGATAAGCCTTGGCTCACTTGTTTAAGGGATCAGAGAATACACTGTTAGAGAAATTTTATTCAGAATAGGAAGTGGAAGAAGTTAAAGAAGAAATAACATCAGAACAACATAGTTTTGAAAGAAATGATGAAAACAATAGAAAGAAGTGAGAAACATTTTTTCTAACTATGAAATGGTTCAGATATATTCCTTATAATGCTTCTTGAGGACATACTACAGAATACACAGACACACACACACACACACACACACACACACCGTTTAAAATTGAGATAATTATCATATGACATTGATTTTTGCCTATTTTGGCTGTTATTTGTCTAAATATCAAAAGTAATTTAATAACCCACCACATAGATTTATGTTTTCACTCTTTTAGGGCTTCATAATCCCAACTTTGAGAAACCACAAATTTGATGTCTTGTCAAGGCTTACTTTCTGCTTCTTAGAAAATACCTGGTTCATAAATTTTGTTCAGTGTTTTCTATTGTACAAGAAAGCTGTTTTTCCAAAGTATAAATTCTTTTTGAGAAAACTTCATTTGTTTCTAAATATTCTATTTATAAAGCCCATCACACTGGATATTAGATTTCAGCACAAAAAGTTAGGGGTGACACAAATATTTGATAAAAATACACATTTAATGGTAAATGGAAGTTTAAACTTTAGGCTGTGATTTCTCATGAAATGTAAGACTACAGTTTTTTCATTTGGCTTCCACTTAACACAGGTACTGCTATTCTTTCAAGGATATTTTAATATTAATTACAAGAAAATTGTTTGCTTGTCTCATAGCTTACCTATATACAAGATAAGTATATATATATATATATATATATATATATATATATATATATATATTCCTATAGCTTACCCATATACAAGAGCTATCAATATCAATTTATCTAATGGAAAAAAAAGAGAAACCACACAATACTAGTTACAATATCATGAGTTTGGCAACTTATAGAAGGGAGAGTTTATGTGATTTATGGCTAATAACCCATAATGGTAAGAGAGATTTGGCAACAGGGAGCCAGCTTAAAAAAATCAAAGTTCTATATGCAAAGGAAGCAGTGAGTCTGTACTAAAAATGGGAAGAAACTATAAACTCTCATAGACTGCCTCCAGTTTCCTTCATCAATACTATCTACTCTGAAAGCCCTCAAACCTTACTAAAATACACTTCCAACTGGAAACCACCTGTTTAAATACACAAGACTATGGGAGACATGTTTTATTCAAACCAACATAATGACTAATAAATGAGATTTGTGCAGTGATTTGCTTCAGGATTTATTTGAAAAGGTTTGTGTATATAAAACCTATGTCTTCTGTGTATGATTATATCATCAAGGTAACATACAATTCTTTTTTAAATTTTTATTATCTTAAGGAGAAAAATAATTCATTAATTTAATTATACAAAAGTCTTATTTTTAAAAGAAACAACCAGATACATATCACAGGTACTTTTCTTGAGACTTTTTTTTCAATTTTTTATTAGATATTTCATTTATTTACATTTCAAATATCATTCCTTTTTCCTGTTTTGCCTCCGGAAACCCCCATCCCATCCTCTCTCCCTCTGCTTCTATGAGGGTGCTCATCTACCTGCCCATCCATTCTTGCCTCCCAACCCTTACATTCCCCTACATTAGAGCCTCATGTCTTCCCTGGACCAAGGGCCTCTCCTCCTATTGATATCCAACAAGGCCATCCTCTGCTACATATGCAGTTGGAACCATGGGTCCCTCCATGTGTACTCTTTGGTTGGTGGTTTAGTTCCTGGGAGCTCTAGGGGGGTGGGGCTGGTTGATTGATACTGTTGTTTTTCCTGTGGATTGCAAACCCCTTCAACTTCTTCAGTCTTTTCTCTAACTCCTCCACTGGAGTTCCCATTGGAGATCCCATGCTCAGTCCAATGGTTGGCTTTTAGCGTCCGCTTCTCTATTTGCCAGGCTCTGAAAAAGCCTCTCAGGAGAAAGCTACATCAGGCTCCTGTCTGCAAGCACTTTTTGGCATCTTTATAGTGTCTGCATTAGGTGTCTGTATATGAGATGGATCCCCAGGTAGAGTAATCTCTGGATGGCATTTCTCTCAATCTCTGGTCCACACTTTGTCTCCATATTTCCTCCTGTGAATACTTTGTTCCTCCTTCTAAGAAGGACTGAAGCATCTACTCTTTGATCTTCCTTATTTGAGAGCTTTATATGGTTTGTGAATTGTATCTTGGGTATTCCAAGCATTTGGGCTAATTTCCAATTATTAGTGAGTGCACACCATTTATGTTCTTTTGTTACTGGCTTACCTCACTCAGGATGATATTTTCTAATTCCATCAATTTGCCTAAGAATTCCATGAACTCATATTTTAACAGTACTGAGTAGTACTCTACTGTGTAAATATTCCATATTTTCTGTATCCATTCCTCTGTTGAAGGATATCTCACTTCTTTCCAGCTTCTGGTTACTATAAATAAGGCAGATATTTTTTAAATTAATTAATTTATGTTTTTATATCACAATTGTTGCTCTCCCTCCAGCTCCCTTCCATTCTCCTCAGAGAGGGTGACTCCAACCCTTACCTGCCCTCTCCGTACCCCCCTCCTTGTACACCACAAAACCCTAGCTCATCATGTTTTTGCAGGGTTAGTCACATCCTCTCACACTGAGGGCAGACAAAACTGCTTTGTTGAGCAAAGGATTCCTCAACATCAGCTTTAGAGACAGTCTGTGTTTGAGTTGTTGGACGATCCACATGGAGACTGAGCTACACATCTGCTACATATGGACATGGGGCCTTGGTCCAGCCAATGTATGCTCTTTGGTTGGTGGCTCGGTCTCTGAGAGATCATAATGGTCTAGGTTACTTGACTCTGTTCATCTTTCTGTGGAGTTCCTAACCCATTCAGGGTCTTCAATCTTTCCCCTAAGTCTTTCATAAGAATCCCCTTCCTCCATCCAATATTTGGCTTCACCTGTTTCAGTCAGCTACTGAGTAGAGCTAGGTAGGCATAAGGAAGTATCATTAATAATGTCAGGGATTAGTGCTTGACCATGTGATGGCTCTCAAATTGTGCAGATTATTGGTTGGCCATTTCTTTAGTTACTACTTTCTTTGTTCTTGCATTTCTTTTAGACTGGACAAATTTTAGGTTGAAAGTTTTGTGGTTGGATTGTTTACTTATCCTTCCACTGGGGTCATGTCTGGCTACAGGAGGAGTCTTCTTCAGGTTCTGTGTCCCCACTGTTATGCATCTCGGGTAAGGTCACCTGCACTAGGAGCCTACCCAAACCAGGTCTCTAATATTTCAGAGATGGTGCAGATTTTCACTTTTTCTCCTGGTCCTGTAGTCCTCTCTTTTATCTCTCCTGTGAGTCCTAGTTCCTCCCAGCTGCTAGGCACATCCACTGGGGTGAAACATGGGGAGCTTGACTGTGCTTATCCCAATTCTGCTGCTGGGCAGGGTTCAAGGAAAGTGCCAAAATATCTTAGACCCTAAGCTACTGGTGTTCTGTTCAGGAAGTTGTCTTCAGTAATAGTGGGTTTAAGGCTATGTCTTAATTTGTGTTCTATTTCATTTAGCATATCTGGAGATATGTTGCGGTCTTTGGATCACTTGCATTTGAGTTTTGTGCAGGGAGACAAATATGGATCTATTTGCACTCTTCTACATGCAGACATTCAGTTAGACTAGTATCATTTGTTGAAGATACTTTCTTTTTTCTATTGTATGGTTTTGACATTTTTGTCAAAAATCAAGTGTCTGTAGGTATGTAGTTTTATTTCTGGGTCTTTGATTCAATTCTGTTTATTAACCAGTTTGTTTTTATACTAATACCATGAAGTTTTTGTTAACATCACTCTATAATATACCTTGAGAAAAGGGATAGTGATACCCCCTGAAATTCTTTGATTATACAGGAACATTTTAGCTATCATGGAATTTTTGTTTTTCCATATGAAGTTGAAAATTGCTCTTTCAAGTTCAATATAGAATTGTGTTGCAATTTTGATGGGAATGACATCAAACCTATAAATTTCTTTTTATTATTTTCTATTAGAAGTCTCTTGGTTGTTTAGACTATAAGTCTTGGTACTTCAGGCAGTGTCTGGGGTGGGCTCCCTCTCATGTTATGGGTCTCAAGTTTAATTAGTCATTAGTTGGCCATTCCCACAATTTATAGGCCAAATTCTTTTTGGCTGTGTTTTTGTTCCAACCACTGTATTGGACATATTGAAGAGTTACAGCAGATGGTCAATTCAGGGACTATATTCTCCTTTGCCAGAAGTCTTAACTATGGCCACCATCATAAATTCTTGGGAGTTTCTATTGTGCTAAGTATCTATCTTGTTCCAGAGATGCTCCTGATTCCAGTTGTCTCTCCCAGTACTCACTCCCTTTATCCACTCCTCACATGATTCTTCCTGTTCATGAATTCACCTTCTATTCAGACCCTGTTCCTGTCTAATCCAAATGTCTATTCTATTTTCTATTCTCAGGAAGATTCATAGATACCTCCTTGAGTATTTCTTGTTACTTATTTTCCCTGGATCTGTGGATTGTAGATAGCATGCCTATCCTTACTTTACAGCTAATATTCACTTATACATGAGTATGCAACCTAGCTTTTAAAAACAATGATATCATGAAATATGCAGGCAAATGCATGGACCTATATCCATATTATTTAAAAGTCACCTTTCTTCAGCTGTTTTTGATTTGAAAATAAAAGCAAATAAATGTTTTTTGTACTAGCATTTATGCACATACCACCCATTTTAGGAGACAAAATTTTCTGAATACTTTAAGAGTTTTTGAAAATATTAGAAAAAATAAGAAATGTATTCAGAAAAGAAAGAAAATATTTTTAAAAATGCTTATTCTTCTTTAGGTCTTGGACCAATATAGAAAATTTATTATAGTAAATTGACATTTATACAGAAACTTTTCATGTAAAATTATTTTTTGTTGTAATTCATTCTTTTTATCAAAACTTGCTGTAAAAAAAAAAAAGTACAGCCTTTCTAGGGAACCTATCCTTGTCAAATCTCATGCTGCCTCTGTTCCAGTAGACCTAAGTTACTAAATGTGATGTAATAAGATGGGCAGTCCAGTAGGTGTGAACAAATGTATCTTAATGTGATGACCTTGCATTATGTGGTGGCTTTTCCATGCCCTTGTGAGTGCCACTTAATTAAAATTTGGACTGCGTTCAAATGTTCCCACTGACATTTTTTACTTGCTCTAAACCAAATTACTTATCAAAGTAGAAATTATTCTACATGCTAACTTCTAAATATTCTTATATTTGCACTATATACATGACATTATTTTACTTATTATCTATCCATTCTTTTCTTCTCTTATCTTCATTTTTTTCCTTTCTTCTAATACTTCTTCCATGTTTCTCCTCGTTTGGTTCCATGATATGTTTGCTTTTTGTATGCTTTGGGCTCTTCTAGCAATGCATTCAAATGAATTGATTTAAAACTGTGTGACAAATGATACTCAAGATTCAGTACAGTAAGGCAGAAAAGTCTACAATGATTAATAACTATGGAAGATGGAAGAGAAAGGTAAGTGAAGCATGAGGAGGCTACTTTGAAAGATAGAGAGATTAAGGATGCATGATATACACTATTCAGAGAGTATGAAGAATCTATACCAAGAATACTGACTTAAATTAATGAGAATTTAATGAATGTAACTTTCTGTGTCAAAACAGAACTGCCATGCTTCTTAGTTGTCAAAGTATAGCTTGTCTTTTGTCACAAGGTTTTGGTAGCACTCCCAGTGACAATGTATATTAACTCTCAAATTAGCCTCAACTGACAGGCTGAGATTTGTTAAATTGCACACATGCTAAAATAGAGAGCACAAAGAGAAGTCATTCAAGAGGTTTCAGTGCTGTTAATCTGAACAAAACAATCACTTTAAAATTATTTTCTCCAATAATTATCTCCATATCCTTGTAAGTAGTGAGGAGAGCAAAAGAAAAACTAAGGGCAATTAATTTGTTACTGTTATATAGTCATTGCAAACACACATGTGTGCATACATGTGCAAGCCAGTATGCTTGTGTAAATCTGTCACAATTAACATGTAGAGATCAGAGGACAACTTTCAAAATTTGTTTTCTCCTTCTACCATGTGGGTTATTGTGATAAAATTCAGGATGACAGGCTAAGAAGGAAGTACCTTTATCTGTGGCCTATATTGTCAAACCCAAGAGACACTTTAATTTTTGAACATTTTTAGCCTAACATTTATTTTGTAGATTAAAATTTTCATTTTTATTTTATATTTTTACATTTATTTTCCCATTTGATTCTGTTTTTCTCTGTTTCTCTTTGTCTTTGTATGTTTGTTTCTGTCTCTTTCTCTGTCTTATGTGTGCATCTCTCTCTGCCTCTCCCCTCTTTGTGTGTGGGTGTATCTTTATGTTTGTCAACATTTTGTATGGAGGTCAAAGAACAACCATTCCTGAGTGTCGGTTCTCTCCATCCACTATGTAGATTTCAGGCATCAAACTTTTGGTGTAAGCATTCTTACCTGATGAGAAATGTGGAATAACCTTCCTTCTTTTATTCAACTATAAATGCTGTTCAGTGTGAGCTCATAGGAGAAATTGAGATGAATGCAATGTAGGTGTTAGAAATTAAGGAATTTGTAATATAGTAAAGTACAAGTAGGATGGATCTTTCAGGAAACAGGCTGAACAAAAGGGGTGCAGAAAACAAGTATAACAGTGGGCAAGCGCAGGACAGTAGGGGAGGGAGGCTTAAAAGAACAAAGTTTATGGCTCATGCCTTTGAACCCAGCACCGGAGAGGCAGTAGCTGATAGACTGCTCAGTTTGAGGCTATCCTAGTATACAGAGTCACTTCCAGAACAGACAGAGCTACAGAGAAACCCTATCATGAAAAATCAAACAAACAAAACAAATCAATAACCAAAAATTAAATAGACAAGAAAATATCATACTGAAGACTTATTTTTGTATGTTATCTTTAAAAATATTTAAAAGAAACAAAATTAGTAGCCATCTATTCATACCTTTGAAAAGGGTTGAAAAGGTTATCAAATAATAAAGTTTACAAATAGAAAATAATCTATAAATTAAATGCTTAGGAAATTAATAACAATGAAGCCAATAATTATAGGTTTGTAATTATTCATCATAAATATTTCTCATTATCCCTTAACTATATTAAATTTTACATGCAACTACTAAATAAAAATACAAGAAAAATTTAAAGGAATATAGATTGGCAACATGTGAATGTTACCTAAACATATTTTGAAGGGTTAGTATTGTATCAACAGAGTTTATGTTTTTAATAAGCAACAAACATTTTAGTCTGTTATGTTATGCTCAGTTGTGGCGTGAACTGACTATCTAGAGATAACGCCAGGCTAATTTCTCCTCTATGGTTTTCTGTCAGTTATTCTTTGCTTATATAGAGTTACATGAAGATATTTTATATTATTTTTGGCCATTTTGAAGGGTTTTGTTTCCCAGTTTTTTTCTCAGCCCGTTTATTATTTGTATGAAAGAAGTCTACTCATTTCTTTAAATTAATTTTCTATCCAGTGAACTTTGCTGAAGTTGTTTATCAGCTCTAGGAGTTCTCTAATGGAAATTTTGGGATTGCTTATGTATAGTATCATATCATCTACAAATAGTGATAGCTTGCCTTCTTCCTTTGCTATTTATATTCCCTGTATCTACTTTTGTTGTCTAATTGCTCTAGCTAGAACGCATATTGAGTAAAGAGAGTTAGCAGCTTCCTCTTGTTCCTGATTTTACTGGGATTGCTTCAAGCTTCTCTCATTTTAATTTGATGTTGACTATTGGTTTACTGTATATTGTTTTTATTATGTTTTGGTGTTGTGGAGGGCTGTTTGTATTTTCTGCTCCCTCAAGAGGAATGCCATGATGTGGAGTAGATCACTTTTCAGGTGATGTCAGATGAAATCTAAATTGATTAGCTAAGGCTAGAGCCTGGGATTGGGGAATGGAAGGAAAAGGTAGAGCTGAAAGTTGTAGAGAAAGGAGAGAAGGAGGAGAAGAAGAAGAGAAGAGAGATGTAAAACAGAGGGAGAAGAAAATGGAGTGAGCAGTAGCTGGCGTTCTGCAGGTTTGGTTAAACTGGTTTGGATTGTGGTCTTTTTAAAAGTCAATACAAATGAATAGGGTCTACGCTTGTTGATTGGATCACTTTACTAAAAGCAGGGAATATAATTAGGTCATTGTATCCTTCTACATTACTATTATCCCTGTACTTATAATGTGTTGGCTATTATTTGCCATTGTGATGTTCTCAAAATTGTAAGGTATTAAATGTGGTATACTTCTTCTTCTGTTTCTTGATCTTGAAAGCTGCTGGTCTCACACAGATCATACCTGTGACACTATGCTAGCTGTTCGCTGAACATGCTATGGAGCTCTAAGAATGGACAATATGAGCTACTCTATAGTACAGATTATTTTCTGAAATTAAAGTCTTTGTCTTTCATGGTTTCTAAAAATCTCACTAAAATACATGCTCAATATATTTACAAAAATAAATTTAATTAAAGTTTGTGGTAAATTAATTAAACTTTAATTTACTAATCAAATTAATTAATCCAATTTAGCAATTGAAGTATCTATGCCTTGGTATATTGTGAATTTCATTATTGACCACTTGCTAATATTAGAACAAAAAGGATTCTGTATTGAACTATATCAATTAATAACATTTAAGTAGTTGAGTACTTAACATTTAGTTAAACTATCATATGGCAAGTATACTTTAATTAAAAAGAAGGGGGGATGTGTTTGTCCAAGAGAATGTCAACAATATATATATATATATATTTATATTCAATCTTTCAAATGATTACCACTTATTTAAAATATATGTGTAGTAGAGGTGTATGTGCTTTAGTGAGAATTATAGTATCTTTATAAAAACAGAAATGTTATGAAAGTATGTTTTCATTTTAATCCCAGGTGTTGTATGATATGGGGTTGCTTCAGAATACCCACAGCATCTGACTATGATTTGCTTCTTGCTCTAGGTAGATGTATGATTTTGCCAGCAGCAGATACTTTCTGTGATTTTGTGACTTTTGTAAGTGTAGGGACTCTTTAGAGGCAAGTTGAATTGTTGGTTCTTTGTTGACACTGAAATATATTTGATTCAAAGATAACTGGGCATTCGTAAATTATATATCTAATTTATTTTATCAATTTGCTTTATTGCAATTTGAACCTAGAGCCTTGCACAAACTAGCCAACTGATATCCTTTTAGCTGCATCCTTAAGCATTAAATAAGCCTTCAGAATCATAGTTGGTTGGTTCTGTGATAAATGACACCTTTGCTGGGTTAACACTCAGCAGAACCAGGATAAGACAATATGTTGCACTGTCAATGAAAGGCTGTTTTTCATTATTTAATCATAAACTTTATGGTAAAATAAAAAGTTAAACAAATTCTCTCATGGTAAGGTTTCTCTTGTTAAATTTTAGTAAACCATTCTCCTGTAAACCCATGGTCTTGAACCATAATCAAGACTACTGCCATTTGGTACAGTTTGCTTCAATCTACACATTTCAAGATTATTTTAAATGAGTTTTTGCTTTATTTTATTTATTTTTATTTATTATTTGGCTAAGATCACTAAAATCTTATTCAGTATGAAGGTTTATTTTTAATGGATATTTTATTTATTTACATTTTAAAAGTTATCCTCTTTCCAGTTTTCCCCTCTAAAAATCCCCTATCCCATCCTCACTCTCTCTGTTTCTATGAGGGTGCTCCCCCACTCACCTACCCACTCCTGCCTCCCCACCCTGCTATTCCCCTAAATTGGAGTATCAAGCCTTGCCAGGACTAAGGGCCTCTCCTCCCATTGATGTTTGAAAAGGCCATCCTCTGCTACATATGTGACTGGAGCCATGGAACCATCCATGTGGACTCTTGGTTGGTGGTTTAGTTCCTAGGAACTCTGGAGGGGTCTGGTTGCTCGATATTGTTGTTCTTCCTATGGTTTGCAAATTCCTTCAGCTCCTTCACTCCTTTCTCTAACTCCTCCATTTGAGACCCTGTGCTCAGTCTAATGGTTGATGCCAGCATTGCCTCTATATTTGTCAAGCTCTGGCAGAGCCTCTCAGGAGACAACTATATCATGTCAGCAAGCAATTTTTTGGCATCCACACTAGTGTCTGGGTTTGGTGTCTGTATATGGAATGGATTCCCAGGTGGGGCAGTCTCTGGATGGCCTTTCTATCAGTCTCTGCTCCACACTTTGTCTCTGTATTTTCTCCCTTGATTATTTTGTTACCCTTTCTAAGAAAAATTGAAGCATTCACACTTTTGTTTTCCTTCTTCTTGAGCTTCTGTGAATTGTGTCTTGGGTATTCCGATCTTTAGGGCTAATATCCACATTTCAGTGAGTGCATACCATGTGTGCACTTCTGTGACTGAGTTACCTCACTCAGGATGATATTTTCTAATTCCATCCATTTGCTTAAGAATCTCATAAATTCATTTTTTTTGATAGCTGGGTAGTACTTCATTGTGTAAATGTCCCATATTTTCTGTAGCCATCCCTCTCCTGAAGGACATCTCGCTTTTTTCCAGCTACTCAAAGTTCTAGCCAGAGCCATTAGACAACAAAATGAGGTTAAAGGGATACAAATTTGAAAGAAAGAAGTCAAAATATGACTATTTGCAGATGATATAATAGTATACTTAAGTGATCCCAAAACTTCCACCAGAGAACTTCTAAACAACTTCAGCCAAGTGCCTGGATATAAAATTAACTCAAAGGATAAAGAGGCTGAGAAAGAAATTAGGAAAATGACACTCTTTACAATAGTCACAAATAGTATAAAATACCTTGGTGTGAATCTAACCGAGCAAGTGAAAGATCTGTAAGACAAGAACTTCAAGTCTCTGAAGAAAGAAATCAAAGATCTCAGAAGATGAAATCATCTCCCATGCTCATGGATTGGCAGGATTAATATAGTAAAGATGACCATCTTACCAAAAGCAATCTACAGATTCCATGCAATCTCCATCAAAATCCCAACTCAATTCTTCATAGAGATAGAAAGAGCAATTTGCAAATTGATCTGGATTAACAAAAAACAAAAAAACAACAAAAACAAACAAACAAACAAAAAACAATAGGTTAGCAAAAGAAAACTATTCTCAACAATAAAAGAACATCTGGAGTAATCATCTCTGACTTCAAGCTGTATAACAGAGTAATAGTTATAAAAACTGCATGGTACTGGTACAGTGACAGGCAGGTAGATTAATATAATAGAATTGAAGACCCAGAAATTAGTCCAGACACCTATGGTCACTTGATCTTTGACAAAGTAGCTAAAATCATCCAGTGGAAAAAAAGACAGTATTTTTAACAAATGGTGCTGGTTCAACTGGAGACCAGCATGTAGAAGATTGCAAATTGATTTATTCTTACCTTTTACAAAGCTCAAGTCTAAGTGGATCAAGGACCTTCACATAAAACCAGATGCACTGAAACTAATAGAAGAGAAAGTGAGGAAGAGCCTCAAACACATAGGGACAGGGGAAATTTTCCTGAACAAAACATCAATGGCTTATGTTCTGAGATCAGTATGAAGCATCTTAAGACATCTAAAACATTTCTTTTTCTGTCAGAATTCCAGACTCTGTCTGTTTCATGCTTTTAGTAGAATGAATGAAACAAATATCTCCAGTGAAGACCAAGCTGTATATGGCTTCTTGTTTTGTATGAATGTTTACTAATTCTGCAGAGCTTGAGCAAATTTCATGAACTTTTCCAGGTACGTTTATTTATTTCACCAGAACATTTAGAAATTAAGCAAGACAAGTTTTGTAAATTGTGGGGAGCCAACAGAGGCGGCTATCATCTTTGCAGCCATCTTGAGCCATATACCCTGATAAGAAACTTGTTTACAATAGCCTACAACAGCTGAGCACACTCTGATAGCATCTTGTTTTAGATACCCAGGATTTTCCCTTGGGTGTGTGAGACTTAAAGGTGTGTGACTTTAGGGCATGAGTTAGAAATCAGGTTTAAAGACAAGACCTAAGGGCATGACTTAAAGGCGTGACTTAAAGGTGTGGCTTAGAAGTGAGACATATAAAAGGGAAGAGGCAGACAGAAGAATCTTCTTGGCACAGAGCATTAGTTAGTAGGCACTTGGCATTAGGTATTAGGCATTAGACATTAGGCACTTAGCACTTGGAAGAAGTGACTTGGAACTTGGAGGCACTAGGGACTAGGAACTAGGGAGTAGGAACGCAAGACTTGGGACTTGGACTAGGAAGAGAGATTGAAAAATAATCGGGATTGAATCACACTCTGTCTGGTCCTTACTCTCTCTCTCTGGCTGAACCCCAACAATGGTTGGTCTTTGATGCCTTAGAAGGAGAAGGACAATTTGCTTCTAGTGACAACCAGGCTTATTTGCTCAAATTCAAAATGCAGCCATGAAAACTTGGCGTAAATTCCTGGCAAAAGGGGACCCTGGTGTGTCTTTAACAGCAGTCAGACAAGGACTTGATGAACAATTTTCTGATTTTGTTCATCGGTCAATGACAACAGCAAGGAGGATTTTTGGTAATGCAGAGGCAGTTGTAGATTATGTGAAACAACTTGCATATGAAAATGACAATCCTGCCTGCCAAGCAGCCATTAGGTCCTACAAGAAAAAGACAGCCCTTACGAGGTATATCAGACTCTGTTCTGACATAGGTCCCTCCTACCAACAGGGCTTAGCTATGGCAGCTGCCATGCAAGGACAAACAATAAGAGATTTTTGGCTAGTAGAAACCAAAAGGCCTGTTTTAAACGTAGCAAGCCTGGACACTTTGCAAGAGATTGCAAGGCAGAAAATGAGTCACAGCCCAGAAAACGGCCTGGACTCTGCCTACTTTGCAAATGTGGAAGGCATTGGGCTAGTGAATGTAGGTCCAAAAGAGATGCACAAGGAAACACCCTTTCCCATAATCGGGGAAACGGAAACAGGGGCCAGCTTCAGGCCCCAAACCAGTGCAAGCCAAAATAGGCTTATGGAGAAGTCAGTTTCATTCCAGCAAACACCAATCTCTTTCTGAACTTAGTCAAGCAACACCAGGACTAGACCTCAGTTCTGCCACCCACGCAGTATTAACCCCAGAAATGGGACCTCAGGCCTTACCCAAATGGACCACTTTATCCAAATGTGTTTGGCATGATAGTGGGAAGAAGCAGTACTACTATGCAGAAACTACAAATTTTTCCTGGAGTTATAGACAATGATTTTCAATGTGAGATTAAGGTAATGGCCCAGGCAATTCAGAATATAGTCACCATTCCTACAGGAAGGAGGATAGCTCAACTAATGTTACTTCCATTGTACCCTACCAATCACAAATATAAGAATCCTAAAAGAGGGCATCAAGGCTTTGGTTCCTCTGATGCATATTGGGTGCAGCTTATAGTTAAACAAAAACCTATGATGACACTATGGCTGGATGGAAAGGCATTCCAAGGCTTGGTTGACACAGGAGCTGATGTGACTATCCTAAAACAAAGAGATTGGCCTGCCACCTGGCCTCTGACCCCAACCTTAACCAATCTAAGGGGTATTGGCCAAAGTCAAAATCCACAACAAAGCTCTAAAGTGCTGACGTAGAAAGATAAAGAAGGTAATACAGGAAATATACAACCCTATGTCATCCCAGGCCTTCCTATTAATCTCTGGGGCAGAGATCTGTTATCCCAGTTGGGATTGATTAAGTGCAGCCCTAATGAAGTAATCACGGCTCAAACGATAAACTCTAGATTTTCCCCAGGGAAAAGGATTAGGAAAAAGTGAAGACTCATTATAATTAATTTAGCAATCAAAAATATATACATGTGTGTGTAAATACATCCAGTGGGCAATTGTTAAGTCTCTTCTTTCTCGGGTCCATGACGTTCAACAAACTGATGGTTTTTGTACTCAAATGAAACCCATACAGGTCCATTATTACAGGCTGGAAGTAGGGGATTGTAAAACCTCTGTTATCAAGACTAACGAGGATTATCCCCTAACTTACGCGCTAAGCTAGATAGTCAATGACAGGTAAGAGAACCCTTCAAGATCCTTGCCCCTAAAAAGGGAGGCCTCACCATCCTAAGACAGGAGCTCAACCAATAGATACTCAACAGTAAATAAGTATCATTATTTATGTTAAAACCTTGTGTTCGACCATGTTATTTTTAGGATTTTCAGAATTTTGTATTTTTTTCTGAATGCAAAGTCCTGATATTTTAGTGATCAAAAGTCTATCCTGTCAAAAATAAAGTGCCTTTCATTATAATTTTTTTTTAGTTTCAGAGTAAAGAGCACAGAAGACATCAGGTTAGAAATTTCTATTATTCTTGGCGCATAAGCTTATTATTTAATTTAGCATACATAAAGCTGCTTAAAGAGCAATATGCTTATATTTCCTTAGTATAAAAATTATGATCTTCACGGTAATGAAATATTTCAGTCTGTGTATTCTGCTTTATGAATTGCTCTGAACATACTCCTTGTCAATCATTGGACAAATGGTAAACGGCAGCACTTCAGTTTTCAGGCTGGATCATTTATTTGGAGCTCACTGATGTGTTCTTAACTCAATTGGATGTCTCTCCCCACCCACAGTTTGTGACGGGAAAGACACAAACATTTTTCTTCATTGGTAGTGGCTGGGGATGCATCAGCATGACAAATATTTTCCAGGAAAGAAAGAAAGTAAAAAAGAAGGAAACATGGCACAAAATCACAATCTTTCTCTCCCTCAAAGAAAGAAAATAATCATAGTTTTATAACATTTCTTTTATCTCAAAAGTGTCTCCAAGCACTTTAAAAATTTTAAAAATGATGCATTCATCTGAATTCATACATTCAGTCACTGAAACAAAATCATTTTTTAACAATTCACGAGGATAAGGGGCCCTCAGGCCAGCTGTGTTAAATCCAGGATTTCATCTGACATGCTATAAAAGGAGTCATGTTTATTATAAAATGCTCGTGTCAACATGTGTGTTTAAACATAGTCTCAGGCCTGGGCTGCTTTCATATGTCCAATATAATGGATACACAGATGTAAGTATTGATGAGTTATCACAGGCTATAGAGCAAACACCACTTGTTAATGGAAATAACAGTATGCCTGTTAATAAGGACATTAATAATCACATGAATTTATTCACTGTGTTAAAATGAGTTTATATTCACTGCTGTTTGCATATTTTAAATTATTGAATATTCACGATATTACACTATGCAACTATTGCATAAATAAGCATAAATATTATTTCCAAAATATCAATAAGCATTCACTTGTGCTCTCTCACAATTTTTTTTCCAGTGAACTGCTGTGTATACTGGTTTATTTACAGAATCATGAATGACTGAAAGACAAGTACATCACTGAAAGCAGGTTCACCCCCCAAACTGGAGCTAACTCACAAAAGATGCAATCCTGGAACTCCCTACACAACTTGCTGAGAGCTGGTTTGCAGTTTGCTTGTTTTAAAGTCTTCTCCCCCCAGAAGTTAATTACTACATATTTATCTTTGGGAAGGTGGGACTTGCAAATCTTGTAGGCTTCAGGACTTGCTGAGATCTCTAAGTTTCACTTACTTCCTGAATCATTGGGCAGCTAAGAGAATACTGATAAAGAAATGTTAGCTAAGTCCAAAACAGCACAAAGTCCTCAGTGCTTGTATCCGTCTCAGTCAAAAAGACAATGTTGGGTACAGCAGCATGAATAGGAGCCACTATCCCACCAAATGTACATTTTCTATCCTGAGGTACTGCTGTGGGACATCCATGTGTCTCAGCAGTCAGGGGGATTACAGTGGTTCTAGCTTGCCCTCGGTGCTGTTTGAATCAATTCCCCTTCTAATAATCGGGTCCAGTACTGTGCTTTTGGGCTTTCCACTGGCCAAACCCAATGTGATTATTTGAATGAGAAATGCCCACCAGTTTCTGGCACTCGAACACTTGGTGCCCAGTTGGTTGCAGTTTTGGGAGATCTAGGTGATGCAGAAATGCTGCAGGAAGTTATCACTGGGGTTGGATTTTCAGATGAAAAGCCTTGTACCACTTCCAGTTTGCTGGCTCACATTAGTAGTTACGATGTGAGCTCACAGCTTCCTGATCCTGCCACCATGTCTCCTGCCATGATGCTCTATTACCCCTCTGGAACAGTAAGCCTTAGTCATAAGCAACAGAAAAGCATAGAACATCCGACACCCGAAACTGGTCTGGGCTGAGCAGATAATCTTCACCCCAGTATACTTCCTTGCAGGGAGAAATGTACAGCGCATACAGTAAAGGGATAACTGCCCAACCCAAGGACAACCTTAATCTTTTCCTTTGGTGGTTTATTAGCTTCTTTCTGTGAACCGTTATTCAGAATATGTAGCTCATTATTTCTGTCTAATGTTCCCCTAGAAACAAATCTCACCACACTGTCTGCTTTGCCACTCGTTCATCATCCCTGGGGCTAAACCAAGGTCCTAAAGCTCCATGCCAGGTCTTAAGCCCCCTACTGAATTAATTGCTAGCTCTCCAGTGAACACAAGTTTATGTGGCCCTGGGAACTTGGTACCAAGCACCACCTCTGTCATTAGTTTCTCCAGAGTGCCTATTCTAGAATAATAATATACACCTTTCCCATCAGACAGCACTCAAAGGCCCAGAAAATAGTATAGACACTCTCAAAAAAAATACAATCAGTTCAGATTACTTTGCACTTTCATAACATTTTAACATTTAATAGAAACTATATACAGTAATTTCACTCTATCTTACATGGAGGAGCCACCACAGACATTTACATAAGTTAAAAGCAAGAATAATGAAGCAGAGCCCAGAGCTGGGAGCTGCTTTGCTCAGTCACAGGTCACTAGGAAAAGTGTTTATATTGCCCAGTTATGTGGAGCAAAGGGAAGGTTTAAATACAAGTCTTTAGATACAGCTAGCCAGACACTAAGAACCAACACCGGAAGAGCACCGTTCTTGACCACAACCCTGCCCAGACATCCATGTGGACTTTTGCCCATGGCTTAGGAAGTTCCATTACAGAAAGATCTCTTTCCCAGGGAGTCTCCTATATGCATTGCATCCCAAAGGCAAGGATCACCTCATGCTCTTCCTTGCAAAAAAAAAAAAAAAAAAATCCCAAAACTTAAATACTAAATATCCATTCAGAACAGACTTGGATTATGTTTGTCTATAGCACTCTAAAGCCCCGAAGGAAACAATATGGTCAGAGATGTCCTTGTTCTTGAGAGATGATCAAAGATACGCATGTCTAAAGAATGCAAAGTTCAATCCAAAGGCAAACAATTCCCAGAATGAATTGTCAACTGATAGAAGTGGGTTCTGGTTTTCCATTTGCAGTAGCCAATCCACGCTGAGGAATGGCACGCAGACTTTCTCTACATTTCGAGGTCCCTGGGATCTGCACCCATTCCCAGCTACCTGCATCTATCCTTGGCCTCTGGCAATTTCTGTGACTGAATGATCTTCAAGAGTTAGTGGAGGATCAAAAAGCAACGGTGACAGTGGGCACGGCATGCCATCACCCACCACGTCCAAGTCATCACTGATCTCCAGTGGTAAACTCTCAGTGGGCTGTAGCTCTGCAGCACTCAAGTACAGATCCACGGGGCTGGCTTCCAGACCTTCTGGCACAGACAGTATCTGCTCGGGCTCATACATCTGAGGAGGCAACTGGAAATGCAGTGGGCAGCAGGGATCCTCAGAAAGTCTTACAGGAACTGCTTTGTTGCAGGGCACCTCTTCAGATCCCTGGCAGCATTTGAAGAGAACCTGATTTGTATCCTGACAGATATGGGTAAGGCAGTGTCTGGTCATCGGAAGAGACTGACTGGAGCAGCGAACATCGTCCATAAAGGCTAAGCACCTCTGACTGGAACAAGTGGTTTGAGCGTGTTGAGCAGCCCCATCTGTGGCCAGCATTCTGCCTTCCTTCAGCTGCCTGTGTAGTAAGACTTATACTCCATAGCATTGACAGTATCGCCTAAGACATTTTAGTCGCTTTAAATTCTCTCTCTCTCTCTCTTTGGCCAAAAGTCCCTCAGGGCCAGTTAGGAGATTACTACCTAAAGCTTATTGTTCCACTTTCCGCTTATTTAAATAACGGTGCTTCTTCTCTTTGAGCAGGTGCTGTAGTTGTTTAAACTGATCAAAGTACAAAGATTGCAAATGAATTAGGTTTCCTCTCATAATAAGAGCTACTTCTTCAGCTGTATAGACACCAGCATGTCCAGTATCCAGCTCGCTTCACTTCGGCTACTCTCTGGGGTCTGTGCGCCCATCTCTGATTTAGCATATGAGCTCAACTGGCATAAGAGGGCTTCACTCATAGGACCTGGATTGCTCTTCTTCATTTGAACATGAAGTGCTAGGGCATTTTTTCGAGCATGTTCGGCACGGAAAGACTCCCCATCTTCTCGGGCTTCGGGACAGCACTGGGACACCTTTTTCCATTTTTTTGTCGAAATATAACTACATTGTTTGAAGGGTGCATTCTTATTTTTTTCATATTTTTTATTGGATATTATGTTTACATTTCAGATTTTATCCTCTCATCCCATTCCCCCAACCACCCAGGAACCTCCTATCCCATCCCCCCTCCTGCCTTCACAAGGGTGTGCCCCCACCTACCCCCAACTCCCTCCTCCCCACCTTCAAATTCCTCCCTGCTCAGTGTTCAGCCTTCATGGGACCAAGGATCTCCTCTCCCACCCATGCCTGACGAGGTCATCCTCCCCTAAGTATATAGCTGAAGTCATAGGTGCCTCCCTTTGTGCTCCCAGGCTGGTGGTTTAGACCCTGGGGAGCTCTGGTTGGTTGGCATTGTTGCTCTCCTTTTGGGGCTACCAACCCTTTCAGCTCCTTTAGTCCTCTAACTTCTCCATTGGGAACCCTTGATCAGATCAATGGGTAGCTGCGAGCATCCTCCTCTGGATATGTCAGACTCTGGCAGACCTCCGAGGAGACAGCTACATCAGACTCCTATCTGCATGCACTTCCTGACATCCATATAGGCGTCTATCTTTGGTGACTGCACATGGGATGGATACCAAGGTAGAGTGGTCTCTAGACAGCCCTTCTTTGACTTTCTGTCCCACACTTTGTCGCCATATTTGCTCCCTTGAGCATTCTGTCACTCCTTCCAAGTGGGACCGAGGCATCCACACATGGTCTTTCTTCTTCATGAGCTTCATGTGGTCTGTTAGTTGAATCTTGGCTATTTCAAGTTTTTGGGTTAATATCTGCATATCAGTGAGTAAATACCATTTTAAAAAATGAGGTACAGAGCTAAACAAAGAATTCTCAACTGAGGAAATTCGAATGGCGGAGAAGCACCTTAAGAAATGTTCAACATCCTTAATCATCAGAAAAATGCAAATCAAAACAACCCAGAGATACAACCTCACACCAGTCAGAATGACTAAGATAAAAAATTCAAGTGATGGTAGATGCTGGCGAGGATGTGGAGAAAGAGGAACACTCCTCCATTGTTGGTGGGAATGCAAGCTGGTACAACCACTCTGGAAATCAGTCTGGCAGTTCCTCAGAAAATTGGACATAGCACTATCTGAGGACCCAGCTATACCACTCCTCGGCATTTACTCAGAAGATGCTCCAACATATAATAAGGACATATGCTCCACTATGTTCATAGCAGCCTTATTTATAATAGCCAGAAGCTGGAAAGAGCCCAGATGTCCTTCAACAGAGGAATGGATACATAAAATGTGGTACATTTACTCAGCTATTAAAAATAATGAATTTGAAAAATTCTTAGGTAAATGGATGGAACTAGAAAATATCATCCTGAGTGAAGGGTGCATTCTTGTCTTCAAGAAAATGCTTAAAGCAAAACTCCTGCCCCTCCAGACGCAGCTGAGAGCACGGGCACTGTGTGAACGAACAAGAAAGGGGTTCCTGAGATCATGGCACTGGGGTGATCCTCCCCCGATTCGTTGGCAAGACGTGAATCTGAATCCTGTTCATACCAAAAACCACATTGGCCGAATCTTCACAGCAGCAGATGGGAAGAGTGGCGCCTGTCCCACGGGGCACCACTGCAATAGTGCGCCCCACCCCCAAGCAGCCTTTGTCCCTGGCTGCCTCAGAGCTCACCTAGGCAGTTGTCCTGCAAGTGCCATCTTGTCCTACAGCTCCCAACACAAGAGAACCTGGCTCTCAAGAGTCTAGCAATGAGAGTGACTCCGACGCTGCAGGAGACCTAACCGCAAAGGACAAGTGCCAAGCACAGAGCCATCTTACCTCTCTCACAATTCTTACACGCATAGTACCTGAGTGTCTCCAACACTTGTATGTTGAAATTCTACCATGAAGGCCAATAATGTTGGCACTATTACAGATGAAGTGTGAATAACACTTTTTCTATTTTCAAAATTCTTCAAAACTTATTTATATCCATTTATACAATTATGCATGGACATTTGTAATTTCTCCATGATTCAACATAAATTATGTGTCATTGTTTACCTAATGTATATATTTCCTACAATGTGTCATTATTGTTGTACTTATATTGTCATTCATTTAACAGATGAGTTTTTTTTTAAAGGTAACAAAAATTGTTTAAATATATTCCCCAGTCATTATTAATCCTTAGTTTTTTATAATATTTTTCTATTCTTTTTTTTTTTTTTTTACAGTCCAGACTTTATTCCCTCCTGGTCTTTTCTCCAACTGTTCCACATCCCACACCTTCTCCCCCAGTCTCCCAGAGGATGTCCCCACCCTACCAGACCTCCACACTCCCTGGGGCCCCAAGTATCTCTAGGGTTAGGTGTCTCTTCTCTGACTGACTCCAGACCTGGCAGTCCTCTGTTGTATATGTGTAGGGGGCCTCATATCAACTGGTGTATGTTGCCTGGTTGGTGTTCCAGTGTCTGAGAGATCCTGGATCCTGAGAGATCCAGGTTAGTTGAGACTGCTGGTCTTCCTATAGAAGTGTCCTCCTCCTCACCTTCTTCCAGCTTTTCCTTATTCCAACCACAAGGATCAGCATTGGTTGGGTATAAATATCTGCATCTGACTCTTTCAGCGGCTTGTTGGGCCTTTCAGAGGGCAGTCATGATAAGCTCCTGTTTGTAAGCACACTATAGCATCAGTAATAGCATCAGGCCTTGGGGCTTCCTCCTGAGCTGGATCCCATTTTGGACTTATCGGTGGACCTCCTTTTCCTCAGGCTCTGCTCCACTTTTGTCCCTGCATCCCCAATTGTGGGATGGCAACCCTATTCCTCACTTAATGCTCTGTCTTTACAGGAGGTGGACTCTACAAGTTCCCTCTCCACACTATAGGGCATTTAATTTAGCGTCCCTCCCTTTGAGTCCTGAGAGTCTCTCACCTCCCAGATCTTTGGTACATTCTAGAGAGTCGCCTACCTACTACCTCCCAAGGTTGTCTTCTTGAGTTCTGCGGATGGTATCCTGGGAATTCTGTACTTTTTTGGCTAATATCCACTTAGTGAGCACGTAGCAGGTACATCATTTTGGCTTTCAATTACCTCACGCGGGATGATGTTTTTTAGTTCCATCCATTTGCCTGCAAAACTCAGGATGTCCTCATTCTTAATATCTGAATATCCCATTGTGTAAATGAACCACATTTTCTGTATCCATTCTTCTGTTGTGAGACTTCTGGGTTGACTCCAGCTTCTGAGCATCACAAATAAGGCTGCTATGAACACAGTGGAACATGTGGCCCTGCAGCATGGAGGGGTATCTTTTGGGTATAGATGGTTCTTCAGGTAAATATATTACCAGCTTTCTGAGGAACCTCCAGATTGATTTCCAGAGTGGTTTTATCAATCTGAAATTCCCCTAGCAATGGAGGAGTGTTCCTCCTTCTATAGTGCAGAATTCTACCAAACTTCAAAG
>JANHMN010000011.1:37355473-37382674 GCA_030674055.1 Rhabdomys pumilio | reverse complement strand
GCAGTGTGTTCCATATAGTCATGAAGGTCAGACTTCTTGTGTGGTTTTAAATAAGAAAGTTATAGATTTTATTTATAGAGGTTTACATAGATATCAAACAGGCAGTTCATAACCCTAGAAGATAAGGTTGGAGCAATTAAAATGAGAAGACAACAACCAAGTTGCACCTGAAAATCTGAGTATGAGAAACAAAGCCAGGTGCATATTATATAGGGGTTCTTATAGCTGACTTAATATCTATTTCCAGGACTTACATACAGAAATAACAAATTCAAAGTATAAATTACAGTGTGAGTTTCAACGAAATGACAGTAAGGTAATTTTCTAATATGTAACATTCTCCACTCAGATCTACCTAGCATTTGGCTACAAATTGGTTTTTCAGGACAGGGACCTCTGCTTTCAGAGTAATAGCGTTTTTCCAATCACAAACTCATTGACTTTTAGGTACCTCATAATAAGACCTCTATGATCCATTTTATTTTAGGATGACTTCCTTTATCCTTGGCCCTTGCCCTAACCTTGGGATGTAAAGTCCCTTGAACTACCATATTTCCTTATTCCTTCCTGGTATTCTTATTCTTTCAGTATTTCTGGCACTTATATTAGTCTTAATTTTCCTTTTTTATTGGATATTTTATTTGTTTGCATTTCAAATGTTGTCTCCCTACCCAGTTTCCCCTCTGCAAACTCCCTAACCCATGCCCCTCCCCTACTTCTATGAGGGGACTCCTTCACCCAATTCTATGAGGGGGCTCCGCCCCACCAACCCACTCCTGCCTCACTGACCTAGCATTTCCCTATGCTGGGGCATTGAGTCAAGGGCCTTTCCTCTCTGCCAGAGCCTCATCAATACAGATGTGGACGCTTGTAGTATTAGTTTTCTTCCCAGGTTCCACTAGCCAAAAGGAAAGTTTCACGAGAACTTATAATTCTCTGCTTTGGATGAAATCAGTAATCACAATTTTTTTTTATCATTTGCTGTTCTTGACACCTAAGAAAGCTTCCTGTTCTAATCTGCTTTAGTTTGTTTTGTGGTAAGAAGCTAAGCTCTTCTCTTTATGCCTGCTTTATTATCTTTGTTTATTTTGCTCTAAGAAATTCCCTATGTGAGCATATTATTTTCAGACCACAAACCAACCAAGCTTTTCCGGGGAGGACTGGAATCCCAAAATAAATAGAAATAAAACATAGGCAGGCATTATGAGCTGACCTGTAATGTTCCTTATAACATATGCTGAAATGCTGACCTGAAGTACTTCATAATACGACTTTTCTTAGAAGCAGAATATTCTCAGAAGTGATTAAGTTGAAATGAGGTCCTTAGAGAAAATGCAGAAATGACAAATCTGGACCTCCAGACAGACATGCACAGAGGGACTCTAATATGAGATATGGTAAGAACAGTATGTGAAAATGAGGGAAGAGATTGAAATGAAGGAAATATACACCAATCATTTTCAGTAAATCATTCAAAGCAAAGATGAAACTACAGAATAAATTCTTCTCCAATACAGTTAGTAAAATCCTGGCTCTAAAACATTTGAACTTAAACTAGTCTCCAAACTGTTGAAAGAATAAAATTTTATGGCTTATGCCACTAGGCTTGTATTTTTTGGAGTGTAGGAAAATATTCAGAAGATACACTATCTTCCATTTCTTCTTATTTAATGTTGATTGCTATCCAATTTAGGAAAATAAATATATGCTTTTTTCTCTCACCATAGGGTGTAAGGTTGACAATTTGCATGTATCATTTCTTCTAGAAATGGTTCCAAACTTTAATTTACAATAATGATGATGTTTCCGTATTCCAATAATGGGATAGCATGGCTGTATAACCATTTTGCATTTCAAATTCCATAAAGTCATCATGAAATCCTATAGATATTTGTCATTCCATTATAAAACAAGCTCTGTGTGAGTTGGTTTTTCTCAAGTGTAATGCTAGGATTCTAAGCATTCTGTTCGGTAAGTTGGGGGATAAGTACATTGGTCTGGTTTGCACCTGTACTCATTGTTCTGCACCCTGGAAGGGTGATGTTATATTTTTCTAAAAAAAAACATTCAAAACAGAAAATGCACTGAAACTATTTAATAAACAATTCCTTGTTTTATAGGAAAAGATGAACATAGGGTAATACATTATAAATATACAGAAAATGATATATTATTTTAATGAAATATATATCTTCATATGTGCACATGTTTTTAAAAATATTATTAGCATTTATGACCATGAACTTTAAATGAAAGTAGATATATTTTACAGCAAACTACCAATGCCTATCAATTGAAATTTTATGACAGCTTGTATATTTCATGAATATTAATTGGGGTTCTAATCTCAGTTCACATTAATATTATTGAAAGCACAGTGTTGATTATCACATTGCTTTGTATTTATCAGAAAGCCTTCCTGGAAACAGTGAGTTTAGCTTGTTTTAAAATGCATTAATCTAACTAGAGCCACACATTAATTTAAAGGTTAGTAGTTAAGAATATCAAAACTCGAAAATACTATACATTAAAAGCCATCATATATTGTAATGGGGCCTATTATTACTATAGAGACTTCTATTTGCTCCTTTCATAACTTATTTGACTAGTAAATTAATTTCATGTTAATGTATCAAACTATTTGCTGTGGTTCAAGAAAAGTAATGTCATACAGGCACAGAGCCACTGTGAACAAAAGAAATAGTTGTAAATATTTTCTTATAAGAATTATAAAATAGTTTATAGAATAATAAGTATAAAAATCTATGTATATCACTATTACTGTCTATGTAAATAATAACATTGCTCAAATACACCTTAATTCTTATCCGAAATAAGCATTCTTATACAAAGATAGGCTAGAGAATGTGAGTTTCAAATTGTTTAACAAACATTTGCTGCATTTACTGTTCTGATTTATATGTTGATCTTCAATATTATATAGTAATAGGTGTGTTGCACAGAAATTTTAGGGCATATTTAGATGAATATTCCACAGAGCTAAATCTTTACTCAGTGATCTGGTTTCTCTTCTCATTAATTCAATATCAAATATTTGGTCACCTTTTGTGCATTTGAAGTTTGAAATAGTAAAAATGGAACAATGACCTGTCCTGATTTGCACTGAAATATCCCTAAACCCCCAATCAATCAATTTACACAATCAAGCACACGTTGTGGAATGCATTTGAATTCTCAATATATTTATGTTTTCAAAAATTATAACAACAATCCGCACAGCTTTACTTTCAATGAAATCTTTGATTAAAACGTACTGTCTTCTGGCAGCAATCAAGGGAAGAAATCAATTAAGAATGACCACTACTAATTATTGAATGTTGATATATTTTATGACAAGTTAATATAAACATAATTTTGATCAGAAGCCTACTTTGAAGGAAAATTATGGTCATTTGTATATGTAACATAAGAAATTTAACTTAGAGATTGAAACTTTTATTTTATTTTATTTTATTTTTTATCTAATTTTTATTTATGTTCAGAATGATAAGAAGATGATCAGTAATTATTGCAATAAAAATACTCCCATTTAGTTAAGTTCACTTAAAATGCAGTTAATGGAATTTAAATAAATCTTTAAAAAATATGTTGGGTATAACAATTATTATGACTGCAAAGAGAACAATGAAAGAGGTAGGGAAGCTCATTCGTACTTTATGGTAAGTGGATAGCAAGAAGAAGTTCCCTTGTTTCAGAACAGAGTTACTCTGGGTAAAAAAAAAAAAAATTATGTATGCAAACTGCAAACAGCTAGAACAAGCACTTAGAAGTTTTCAAAATTAAAGAATAATATATACTAAATACTTTCCAAACTGTATATAACATTATAAAACATGTACTGTGTCAAAACATCACATAGTACCCCATGAATATATTCAGTTTTATGTTTTATGTATCAGCTAAATTGCCTTAATTAAAATGTACATTCATTTGGATAGAAAAGCATTCATATCAATGAAATCAATATAGGTTAAGATGTCAGTGAGGTCAATTCAATCCTCTGAATCTATTTTGTGAAATTAATATACTAAGTAGCCACAACTGAAGTTCACATTCATATTAAAATGATTCTCTTATATATAATTATATATTTGAGCTTATAACACTATTTACAGGCATTGTTTTTGAAATGTACATCAACATCTTTGTAGGATATTTAAAAGTAAAGAGTTAAACAATTCGGTCACGCCCACAGAAGGTGTGAAGAATATGAACAAGAAAGATTGACTTCAAAGCCTTTGAGCTTCAAGCATATTGCTTTTTATAACTATAAGTACCATAGCTATCAATTTCTACTTGGTATAAAATAATATGCAGTTCAGTATGTAAATGCTTGAGAATAAGCACATTAGAAGATGCAGTGGAATAGCCAGAGCTTCTCTATTTTCTCCCTCCCTCCCTCCCTCCCTCCCTCTCTTCCTTCCTTCCTTCCTTCCTTCCTTCCTTCCTTCCTTCCTTCCTTCCTTCCTTCCTCTCTGCCTCCTTTCCTCCCTCCCTCCCACCCTCCTTCCATCCCTCTTTCTTTCTTTCTTTCTTTCTTTCTTTCTTTCTTTCTTTCTTTCTTTTTCTTTTCTTTCTCCTTTCTTTCTTTCTTTCTTTCCTTCTTTCTTTTTTTCTTTCTTTCTTTCTTTCCCTCGTGTCTGTCTGTCTGTCTTTCTGCTTTATTATTCTTTTGCTTTCTTCATTTATTTATTTCCTGATGAAAATTTTTAAATTAATTTTTGTTTTTAATACATATCAACTGCAAGTTTTCCTCCCCATTCTCCTCCCAGCACACTCACCAGGTCTACTCCTTCACTCTAGATTCTGTTTTCAGCTTCTGAAAAATCCATAGCTAATTTCAGCAACAATTACTACACTTTCCATTTGATCTCATATCCTGTCTTAAATAATTTTTTCATTTCCCATTTTCAATAGCAAGGTTTTTAGATGGGGGGGTGTTTGGGTATAATAATACAATGCAAAAATCAAAGAAACAGAAGAAAAAAATGACAAATCTGGAAGCCATGATACATACAATAGAACCGGTATAATAATCAAAAATAAAAGAAAACTAAAATTTAAGATATATAAATGAATAAATAAATAAATAAATAAATAAATAAATAAATAAGCACTGACACTTCATTACTGTACAAGGAACCTCCAAAGATGTTCTTGAATTTATTTTCTGTTGGCCATTTATTTTTGGGTATGTGGTCTTAATAGTACCCTTATATTAGTTTGTTTTGCCAGTGAGACTACCTTAAAAAAATAAATTTTTCATTTAGTATGATAGCTTCTTGGTTACTGGTGAGGGCACTTATCCACTTCTTTAAGTTACAGGATGCCATCTGGTACAGACATCTGTAAGTCATGAGCATAGTGTCACAATATCTTATGAGTTTTTATGTGTGTAGATCCTGGTATGGTTAGAAAACTTATTTCCTTAATATTTCCTTCATTCCATCTATTACATGCTTTCTAGCCCCTCATGTACATTATTCCCTGAGCCCTGAGTTTATAAATTTGATGTAGATCTCATTTAGGGATAAGTGTTCTAAGGTCTCTGGATGTGATTTTCAGTATTTGTTCTCTTTTGGTGCAGGAGGGAGCTTCTTTGATGATGGTTAAAAAAGGCAATGATCTATAAATATAGCAACATGCTATTAGGAGTCATTTTATTGCTACTTTCCTTAGGAGAACAGTATTATTTTCTTTTCAGGTAGTTTCCTAGACTATTTAGTCTTGGGTTCTACGTCACAAAGCACTGTCTGGCAAAGGTTCTATCTCATTGAGTGGCCTTAAATCAGATCAAATATTGATTAGTTACTCCCCAAACTGTGTGCCACCATTGTACCACTAGCATACCTTGTAGACCTAACACAAGTCTTTTTTTTTTAAATTTTGTTGTCAAATTGACATAAGCTGGAGGAATTTGAGTCAGTTGAGAAACCTCTCCCCAAATGACATGTAGAAAAGGTTGTGGAAATTTACTTTACTAGTGATGTCAGTGTGCACAGTGAACAAGAGAAAACTGAATAGATGAGAGTTTATTTCATCTTTCATTTACAGTTAACAGTCTATTTGTTAACTGAAGTTAGTACAGGAACCCAGGCAGGGGAAGGAATTGGATGAATGCAATTCAGCTTAGTAGCTTGCATTTTATGGTTTATTCAACTCACTTTTTTTTTATAAATCACAAGGCCCTCCTTCCCAGGAGTAGCTGCTCTCACAGTGGTCATTATATGTCATCACAGAAAAATAATACCTAAAGACAGCATTGCCATTTATCACTCAAAATATTTTTATGAATAAAAATGGTGGAGAGATCTGTTCTATAATTATTCTATCTCACTCTCTAATCATGATTTCTTTACATGTTAAAAGCCATAGTTTCTCTGTTATTTTATTCTTTGACAGTAAATTGGGCTTTTGGGAGAAACTACTCCTTCTCCTCTTCCTTCTCTTCTTCCTCCTCTTTCTCTTCCTCCTTTTTTCCTTCTCCTTCTCCTCCTTCTTTATTATAAACTCTGACAAATCTTCACTTCTTTTCCTTTTATAACTTTTAAATTATTTTTTTAATTTTTATTTATTTATTTATATTCCAGTCATGGCCTTCCCTGGTCTTTTCCCTCAGTTCTTTATTGCATTTCTCCTCCCCATTGTGACAAAAGGGTGCTCCCCCTGTCACCAGGCCACTCCTTTCCTGAGGTCTCAAGTTTCAAGAGAATTAAATGCATCTTCTCCCACTAAGGCTTGACCAGGCAAATTTCTGCTGTATTTGTTTCAGTGGCCTTAGACAGGCTTGTGCATACACCTGGTTCCTGGCTCCATCTCTGTGAGCTCCCTCTGATATGGATAAGTTGAGACTGATGATCTTCCTGTGGAGTAACTCTCCTCTTCTGCTTATTTAATTCTTCCCCTAACTCAACCATAGGGGTCCCTGATTTTATTTATTTATTTATTTATTTATTTATTTATTTATTTATTTTTTACACTCCAAATTTTATTCCTTTACCCCAGGTCCACTGTCCAACTGTTTCACATTCCATACCACCTCTCCACCTTTGTCTCCATGAGGATGTCCCCATGCCCCACCCCCTACCCCACCTGACCTCCAGTCCCTTAAGGGTTAGGTGCATCATTTCTGATTGAACACAGACCAGGCAGTCCTTAGCTGTATATCTTTTGGGAGCCTCGTATTAGCTGGGTATATGTTACCATTTTGGTGGTCCAGTGTTTGATAGATCTCAGGGATCCAGATTAATTGAGACTACAGGGTCGCCCTCCTCCTCAGCTTTGTTCATCCTTTCCCTAATTTAATCACAAGGGTCAACAGCTTCTATCAATTAGTTGGGTGCAAATACCTGGATCTGACTCTTTCAGCTGCTTGTTGGGTCTTCTGGAAGACAGTCACGCTAATTTCCTTTTTGTGAGTGCTCCATAGCCTAAGTAATAGTGTCAGGCCTTGGGACCTCCCTTTAGCTGGATCCCACTTTGGGTCTGTCGCTGGACCTTCTTTTCCTCAGGCTCCTCTCCATTTCCATCCTTGTAGTTCTTTCAGACAGGAACAATTATGGGTCAGAGTTTTGACTGTGGGATGACAACCCCCTCCTTCATTTGACTTGTCTTCCTACTGGAGGTCAGTTCTATAAGTTCCTTCTCTCTACTGTTGGGCATTTCATCTGAGGTCCCTTTCTTTGAGTTCTTAATATTTAGGTATAAGTATCTGTTTCTGTCTCAGTCAGCTGCTGGTAGGGGCTCTCAGAGTATAGCCATGCCTGGCTCCTGATTGTAAGCACATCTCCAGTCATAGTGGCAGGCTTTGGTGTTCTTCCATGTGATAGATCCCAATTGAATAGGCCATTGGACTGCCTTTCCTGCATTCTCTTCTCCATTTTAGTTCCTGTAGTTCTTTTTAGACACAAACAGTTCTGTGTCTGCAAACTGACTGTGGATTAGTAAACCTGTCCCTCAGTTTGAGGCCATGTCTATCTACTGGAGATGGGGAGGACTCTTCAAGTTCCCTCACCCCAGTGTTGAAAATTTGGCCAAGGTCACCCCCATTGAATCCTTAGAATCTCTCAGCTCTCTGGTCTCAGAAAATTGGAAATAGTTCTACCTGAAAGCACAACTATGCCACTCATGATCACATACCCAAAAGATGCCTTACCATATCACAAGGGTACATGTTCCACTATGTTCATAATAGCCTTATTCAAAATAGCAAGAAGATGGAAACAACCCAGATGCCCTTCAACAGAATAATGAATACAGAAAATATGACTCATTTATGCAATGGAATAATATTCAGCTATTAAAAACAAGGACATCATGAAATTTTCAGACAAATGGGTGGAACTAGAAAATATCTTGAGTGAGATAACTCAGACCCAAAAGGAAGTACATGATATGTACCCATTGGTTAGTGGCTGTTAACCAAAAAGGACAGAATACTTAGGATACAACCTATAGACCATAAGAAGTGTAAGACCCAAGTGGAATGTTTCAATTCCACTTAGAAGGGAGAATGAAATAATCACAGGAGTCAGAAGGACCTGGGTGGGAAGAGGGAGAGGAAAGGGGAACAGGATCAGGTAAGAGGAGTAGGTGTCAGAACAGAAGCCCAGAAGGCCAAGAGGATGAATGTGAGGAACTTCTTAATGTGGGCATATTGACAACTTTATACTGAGTGAACCTACAAAACACTGAAGATAACATAACTTGTATTCACCAGATATAATTGACATTTCAGAAGATTACTGCTGAATAAAGTCGACTGTTCAACCTCTTTTTGAACGCTGGCTGGCAGGTTCAACTGAAATTTTTCTGGCTCAAACTCCTTCAGAATGGCTGATTAAATCTGGCTTCTCTTGGCTTCTCACTAAATTGTTCAGTTTGGCCTCAAACTAACTCTGGCAATCTGTTCTACTCTTCTGACCACTTCTCATTCTGTGGCTATACCCTTGCTCTGAACTGAACCAACTGAACAAAAGTGATCTGACTGCCTCTCTGTTTCTGCACTATTCTTTTAAGTTGCTTCTCCTTCCTGACTTTTCTCATTAAGTTGGGCATATTCTATCTATCGCTTATTATGCCACATCTTTTTCTGACTCATCATTTTGTGTGCCCCTCAATTAGATATCACTTTCAAACGTGGCTACTTTCTTCTACAAGTTAATCTCACCTACATTGTTTGGGATTAAAGGTATAAATTTAGGGCATGTCTGTAATCTAGACAGAAGAATCAAAAATAAGTATATGGCATGTCTGCATTGCAGCCAGATCACACAGATCTAGAAGGTATTTGGATGTGATCCCTTACCAAAGCAGCCATATTGCTGGAATAAAATGTTTTTAGAGATAACTCCATATCTCATTCTGTAAAGCTAGGACTATTGTGTTGTGCTTGTTGCATACTTGCCCTGTTGTATCTGTAGTTTCATATTTTTTAATTACTTGAAACATTTATTGTCTTCAGGTGCTTTTCTGTTATTTTGGGTTTTTTTCTCTTTTTTGTTTCTTAATTTTTAGCTACATGTATGCAGCTATTCATTCTCCTTCATTTTAGAAATTTTATAATATTATAGAAATAATTACAATAAAATGCTAAGTATATTAGTTTTTCATATAAAAACGTGCATATTTTTGAATTACATATCCCAAGAACATTGATATGTTTCTCAAGTAATTTATCGATTCATTTACTAAACTTTGTATTTTCCTTACAATATATTGATTTCAATTAAAGTAGAGTAGTTCTTACTATTATGTGCTCCAATACATAGTTTTATAGGATCCCAAAGAGAGGTTTACTAAAAAATAGGTAATGAGTCTATTAAGAAAAAAAAATTTAAACATGATTTATAATGTCTTTCTAATAATTAGTGTAAGTCATGTATAAAGTTAAGGAAATAATGATGTCTAAAATCAGAATGACCTCCAGGAGACGAAATATGAAAGAAAGATAAATGAAATTGTAAAGAGTATACTAACTGAAAAAAAATCACAATAGAGATTCCAAGACAGAGTTTATTTAACAGGCCAAACAAAGACTTTGTTACTTGGAAGACAGGACCATGAAAATTACCATGTCTGTCTGGAAAATAGAGGAAAAAAATGCATAAACAAGGACAATATCAACTTTTCCACTATCCAGGCATAGCTGTGTGAACTTGACACAATAATGTCTGCTTCAGAAATAAAAGAACAGCTAAAATACATACTATAGGATTATCATTTAGAAAAAAGGGAGGGATAAGACTATTGGAGGAAGTGACAGCAGATATCTTCCCAAATTTTGTGAAATACAAGAGGAGATATAAGTTAAACAGCTCTGTAGTAGTATCACCATATGTTGCTTTTGAGTGAATATTTTTCATAAATTTTCTTATCTGAAACTTTGCAGACCTGTAGGCAACGATCTGATATCCAAAGTATGATCCTATATTTGACTATGCCATTTTTCCAAATCTAGTGCATTCAGAGATGAACAACTGTAAACTATAATTTCTTTATCTTTTTATTTTGAGGATTTCAGTACAAAAGTAAATGACTATGTTATGTATAATAGATTGCTCTATCTGTCAATTAATCTCTTTCTGATTTTATATATTTTCTATTCTCTTATTGTATGTGTAGCATAATTTATTTAGCAATATATTGCAATTATATCTATAAATTAATTCTGGAAATTTAACTTTTTGGTTATTAATTTTTTGAGAAATCCACACAATGTGTTTTCATTATTTTTACCCTCAACTTATCAGCAGCCATATGCAGAGCCTCCTTCAATATTCATGCAACTTGTGTCCTTATTTTGGGGGAGAGTGATAACTAACAATAGGAAATTTTGAAAAAGTCACATGAAAATCTTCTACTATAGAAATGTCCATATATATTCATATATTCATATATGTATGTACTCAATTATTCACACATATATATTAGTATATATTATATAATATATCTATTAAATGGAGTTACTTTATAGTATGTTGGAAATGCCTATATTAGAAAGCACAGACTAACAAAATAAAAATAAAAACAGTTCTAGTAATTGATTATCTCTAATTGAGCATTAAGCCAGTGAGTTCCTATAGATCATCAAATGATATAGATTATTAAAAATGATCTTGATCAACTATCAGAATCTGATATTAACCCTTTTTCCAAAGGCACCATATATTTGAGGCATAAAACCTGGAGAAATCATCCTGATACTCTTCTAGAAGCTTAATCTCTACTGTTTTGCTTTCATAATTTTTAAAAATTGTTATACACATTGCCAAAAAACAAAGGAATAGTATACCATATATAATTGTGGTCCATTTTAGCATCAACAGTGACTAGTCTGAAAAGACTTGCATATGGATCTGATATCTGGTTTGTGGTTAGTGAATTAAATTAAACGATGTCTTAGGTTTTCACCTACATTGCACTGTATACAAGGTTCGGGAAGGGTTATTTGGGAACAAAAAATATGTTGTAGTATTTAAATAAGATATCTTCCATATTCTTAGCCATTTGAATAGTTGATTCACATTGCGGGTAAAATTTGGGGAAGGCTAGAAGGTATATCTTTGCTGAAGGGGTATGTCACTGGAGGAAGGCCATGAAAGAAAAACAAACAACCAAACAAAACACTACCATCGTTTTCTTTGTGTTCTCTTCTAGGGGTATAGGATGTGGGCAAGCATCTTCTGTTATAGACAAAATATCTATTTGTTGCTTTCTGCTATGCCTCTCTACCATGAACCACTCATATCTCTCAGAAATCACAAGACATAAAAACATATAAGTTGCCTTGGTCATGATGTTTTAATCACAGAAAATTTAAAAAGAATGCATATATGGATCCATTTTCTGACTTTTCTGATAACTGTGCAGGTTTTAGCCCACAAAATTAACCTTTTACCTACCAGGCATGCCATCCTATACATCCTGAGAGTACCCTACATCCTTCCTTAAAATACCTTGTATATAGTAATTATGCTCCACTGTAGATATAGTGTTCCACATTTTTCATATTTTCTATGTCTACCAGAATTAAAAAGTTAATTTTGGGGTCATGAATCCAAAATAAATAGCTAAAGAATACAAATCCATAGGAAGGAGCCACTATGCAAATGTCTCAGTACATATTTTAGAACAATCTATAAAATATAATATATGCTAATAAACTCAAATGAGAGACGGCAATTCTGGATCACAGAGGATTAATTCGTGATTTCTGTTTCTTAACCTCTTCCTGCAGCATCACTTGTGTGATACGATCAAAAAACCATTCCTCCTTCTGTAGTAAAACCTTTCAAAGACAAAAAAAAAAAAAAAATAGTTTTTCTCTCTTTTAAAACTGTAGTTGTAAAGGATTAGGTCCGTGCTCACAGTGGTTTACACTGAGAAATTATGGATTGACTAAGCAATACTACTAAGATTTTAAATTACTTTTCATAATTTTGTGTGATATATCAGAAGAAACATCCCATAAATAAGCGAACTTCCTCCCTCCCATGTTGATGAGTGACATCACTTCATTATATTCTAACCTCTTTCCAATATATTTTTTATATTTCCTTAAATGTTCTCTGCTGCAGGATGTTTTCATTAAGTTTTGTCTTGATATTCTCACGCTGCTGAGAGAAAACTTTTATAAACCCTGTAATATTTTCCCTTTAGAGTTCATAACCAGATTCAGTTTTATGAAAAGATATTTGTTCTTCCAATGATTAGGAATAAACATTCAGAAAAATATATAAGTGAAATAAAAGAATATGCAGAAATCTGAAATTGGTTTTGAAAAGCAGATCAGGGACTGTACCAGTTTCTGAAGATAAGTCTCTGATTGTTGTAACTTTTCATTTTGTTTTTCCTTTGCAGTATGAGTCTGCTGAGCATTTAACACAGCGGCTTTCACATAAACCTCACAAGCTGATAGAAAACACATTTGAAGCAGATAAATGATAAAAGAGGTACATGTTTATCGCTGGTGCTCAAAAGACTGTGTATTCTCAAAAAATACAGGGAGTGGATAAAACTAAGTAATTATGTCTATACATTGTAGCAAATATTTCTTTAAGAATATTTTGGGTTTTTTTCATGTTAACTACCCTTCTTTATAAAAAAAAATCTGAAAGAAACACACAGATGTCATTTTCTGTTATAGATATTGATGACTGGATTTAGCTTGGCTCTTCTTTTTTTGCTGCTTAATTTTTATCTCATAAACCAGTGTGGAATGATTTATAGACAATATCGAAAAGGCAATATTTTTAAGCAAGTGATTTTTGTTTTCACATTTAAGCTATGGATATGCAATTAGTAATTTCAGGTATCTTGGCACTTGGTACTTTTTTCCATAACACAACTCAAAAAGTTTGAAAAGAAAATTAATAATGTAGCAATTGAGTCTCAATGTTTATATACTTATTGCTCAAATTAAAGCTGGTGCAAGTAAAAGATGTCCATGTCATCTGCAAGTGTCTTACTAAACTGTAAGTCTGTCCTAATGATGGGTTTGCAGAAGCACACGTAATTCATTTCATTCTTTGAAATCATCTCGTAGGCAATGTTTCAATGAAGCAAACATAAGCGTTTTCTTGTTTTTTTCTTGTTTGCTTATCCTCCATGTTATCTTCTGTTTTTCTCAGCGATTGCATGACCTCGGAAAAGAATGTCCTGTGCAGCAGGATGCTGAATGGAAGGAAATGTCTAATTAAATTGTGCTGGATTTGTTTTCTTTACTGACTCTGCTTTGAGTTGGAGTATGAATTCACACTGAATTGAAACTTGAAGTTGGTCACTAGGTAAATTTCAATCGAATGACTGTTTGACAGACGTGATGATGATTTACAGCCTTATGTGGCAAGCACTTCTTCCTATTGTAGATATGCCTGGGATGATGTCTTTTTCTTATTAGAGAGCCATCATTTTGTAGCAAAGATTTGCTCCCAAACAAGGTCTCCACAAAACATCTTCTCCATGCCTCTAGTTCTTGTGACAGGTGAAATAGAACATGGCTGTCTAAGGTAAATTTTTCTCCAAGGTTTCCACCAGAGTGAAACCTGCTACTTACAGTTAATATTCATAAAATATTAACATCATTAGAATCGTTTTAAACATAATGATATAATGTGGTATATATATTATGGCCTAATATAAATCTAAAATATAGAAAATGCTAAAAATGAATTAAAACCCATTTCATAAATCATATTAATATATATATTATATAATGAAATTATAGCATATATTTAGTTCTATATTTATATGATACTGAAAATATGGAAGTAAATCTTAATTGCTATTATTTCCATGTTCTTCTAATTATCTATGTATTTTAAAATATTTGGGGAATTACCGCATATTTATAATAAAATATGATTATATATTATCAAATTGAAAATATGCAGAAAATTTAGCCTTTAGAAATCTCCTTTATTAAAAAATATTTACTAGTCAGTGTTTGTGGAATATTAATAGAATGTTTTTGTTGCAAATATTACATAGTTTACCACACATGAAAATGTACGAAAAATTCTTACTGAAGTAGCAGAAGTAAATAATGGAATTTATCAGATAAACAATTAGTCTGAAATAGTAACTGTGTGAAGAAGAACATAATGCATTATTACTCTTAAACTCTAATAGTAAGTTTTTGAAAATTCACTTGGTATTTTCTAGTGTAGACAAGGAAAGTTGTTAAATCCACCATATCTAATTATCGAAGTTAAGTCAACTTTGAAATAGCTTTATTATAGCAATTCCCAGTGAAAATACAAGGTTTAGCAATTCATTTGCCTCAATGTCTGAAATATTTTAAATGTGCAACAGTAGTGAAAGTGTTCACACTACACATACAACGTTCTTCGTATTTTTACAGCCTCAAATATAAGATTATTTATTTTGTACTTAGAACAGTTGTCAGAGCCAAACAACCAGTTAAGTGCTCAGTGGCCCTTTGTGGATACTTCTACTGACATGAAGACTACAAACAGTATTTTATTTATTCACTGGGAAACTAGTTTGGTTAGAATGGCTTATGTTTCACATAGCTAAGTCACTAACACAGAGTACATCTCAGTAGTTTTTAAGGAGAATGAGAAATCAAAGTAGATTGGAATATTGCAAGAAGCCATGACCTAATAAACCCATAGTCTATCAATATATGTGTACATATTATGAAAGTAAGAAAATATATATATATATATATATATATATATATATATATATATATGCTCTACCTTCTCTTTTCCTTTTTCCTAATTCTCTTCCTCTTTCTCCTTCCCACTTTCTCCTCTCTCTCTCTCTCTCTCTCTCTCTCTCTCTCTCTCTCTCTCTCTCACACACACACACACACACACACACACACTTTCTCCCTCTCTTCACTTAAGAAAATAAAACTCCAATCACCACCCATAAGGAAAAAAATTCTTCCATCCTTCATATTCAACACATAGTTCTCAGAATACAATCATTTGCACTTAGTTTTCAAACTTTGGTGCCATTGCACTCATAAAACACATTGCCTAAAATATTCTTAACATTTGTGATCACAGACTGCATCCTCCGGTTTCAGCTAGAGTGAGCCTCATCAGAACAGGAGTGTGAGTGGCCATTCTGGAATGCTGTCTTAGATTTCAGCTTTTTTACTATGTAGTAATAAATTTTAGGATAGATATTTTAATCATTTCTTTATTACCAGCTCCTGATACATGGTAGGTATTTGGTAAAGAATTCTTGAAGTATGAAACGAAAGCCTTAAAATGCAGACATATTGTTAAAATTATTTGTTTGTGTGTTTTTCAAAATTATTTTATTCATAATCATAGGGACTATTTATAATGACATATCAAGAATAAGCCTTAAGGATTCTAAAAATAATGGCCACCATAATTTAAAATAATGCTAATTTCTAATTTTGCACATTTACAACTGCATGATAATTACTCTTCGTGTTTTGTAAATAGTATAAACCAAAGTAAAATTTGAAAATGCAGTTTTTACGCAACTCACCAATAATAATGTGAAGAGAATTGAAATTTACTTCCCACGTTGAAAATGCTTGAAAATTAAAGGAGAGAGGTAAATTATTGATTAAGTATGTAAGAAACTGAATGTAGTTCTGAAATTTTAAATGACTGAATTTATTGTGATATACAAATGACCTTTACTTGAAACTATGTATTTATTTTATCTAATATCTAGAGAGAAATCTTTCAAAACAGTGAAATGTAACCTGAAAACTGACTCTTGAATTCACGTAAGAGCAGAAGCCTAATTCATGTGTAATATTTGAAAGAGGAAAATTATGTGCACATGAAACCTGCCAGTTTTACTGTAATTGCATTTGGGTTGCTGGATGACATTTTTTTTTCACTTTTCTATTTTCAATTACAAATGAACATATTAATTCTTATTTTAAAAATGTAACAAATATCAACACAGCCATTACAACTATTTCTTTCCTGATATTTTTATGGATGTTCAATTTTAGGAAGATTAAGTTAATGATAATTAACTATATTCCATTTTTGGAAAAATAAAATAATTTAGACTCAATGTTCTTACAAGTGACAAGTGTCTAAGTGTGCACATGTGTATGTATCTCTGGTTTTGTTTTTTTTTTGTTTGTTTGTTTGTTTGTTTTGGTTTTTTTTGTTTTTTTGTTTTTTTGTTTTTTGAGACAGGGTTTCTCTGTGTAGCCCTGGCTGTCCTGGAACTTACTCTGTAGACCAGGCTGGACTCAAACTCAGAAATCCGCCTGCCTCTGCCTCCCAAGTGCTGGGATTAAAGGCGTGTACCACCACTGCCCGGGCGGTATCTCTGTCTTTGCAGTGTGTGTGTGTGGGGGGGACATTTGTATTTTTCTGTGTAAATTCATGGTATTGAGTTTCATATAGGTAAGTGAATTCAATTCTGAGGAAGTCAAGAAATTCTGATTTGTTGGTTATAGGTAATATATAAAAATTTTTGTTTTTTAACTGAAAATAATAATTTGAGGAATGATGTTTCCTGACTTAAAATGTTTTTTTTTCTTCACTTATCTCTCTCCAGTGTGAGAGTATCATGTTGCCATAAGGTTTTTATTTTATTATATTTTAAATAAATCATTATTCAACTCTCTTAAGAAAAAAGTACTGTACAGTTGATTATATTTTACCAAAATCTTTCCAAAACCTCCATAGTCATATTACCAGTTTTATTTCTACACAATGTCTTCTGTCCATATAAAAAGGAATCTAGCTTATTGGCAATGTTACTGAGACCACAACTACATGTATATAACTGACATCTTTATTTCACTATTAAATTTTGTTAAATTTGTATGGGATTTTAAAACCTGCTATGGCATCATTCTCTGTGCTTCCCTTGAATTGTTTGCAAAGCATTAATAATTACAATGGTAGCTAACACATCATGTCTTTTACCACATGTTGGACATAAAAATATTAAATTATTTTATTCTTAGAAGAGGAACTTAAACCAATCTTCTTTGAAGTGTATCTCAATAAATTACTAATCATTTTTCTAATTGCTTGAACTTATACAAGGTTTAATTAAACTTAAATATTAATTTTATATTTAAAATATTAAAAATAAAAACCCAGACTATTTTTGAAAATCTCTTAATACAGTTTTAATCACCTGTTACATTTAATTTATTTAGGTTAAAATAATCTAATTATAATATGAAAATTCTATACACATAGAGAATTTTAAAACAGGATGCTAGGGATCCAGGACAATGGTTTCAAAACCGAGGCTGATAGTCTTAGGAATTAAAATAAAAATCAAGTCTTCTGACATTTCAGTACATTGAAGAGTTGATCAAAAATTTCAAAAGCATTGTCTTTAATATTTCTTTTGTTCTTTTTAAATTTAATTTTGATTTGATGTCAAAATTGCATTAGTATGTGAATACCTTTTTAAAATTACCATTATTTTGAAGAATGGGATCAATTGAAACCAATTATGTAAAAAATGCACGTTGTACAAAATATAAGCACACTTCTTTTAAAAACGTAGTCATCAGTAGTCCGGGATAAAGCAGTGTATCAGAAGGTTGCGAACTAGGAGACAAACAAAGGCAGAGATAATATAAAAATTTTAAGCAAGTGGTGCAGTTTTATTTTACAACATATAAAACTTCAGGATTGTGAGTCTACATAGAATATATTTTTGTCGCCAGTTCTGAAGGTATCAAGCTGCAGAATTGGACAAAATTTATAATCCAACATGTACACAGAAGGAGGAATTAAATAAGCAAAAGAAAACTGGCTTTCCGTAAGAAATTGGCTAGTTTCTAAGCATGCTCCACTATTATTATATTTAAATCACTTGATCTGCCCCCACATGGTGTTCAGCAACTGCAGTTGAACACAGTATTTGAATGAGGATTATTATAGCTTACTAAGAGGTGCTGAAGGGGATTAGGAATCTGGAAAGCTAGCACTGCCCTTCTGTAACATACATCTCTGCCAGATAATTAACCTTGCTGTTTGTTTAGCATTCAGCGAATGCTTCATTACTGATTCAGTCAATTATCCCCTGGTAATGACCGCTACAGAAGGTAGAATTGCTTAATTAAAATTATTTAGACCAAGGAGGAACTTTGATTGGGCCATGCACATTAGAAAGGCTTGATTAATCCTGATGAGATACACAATCCATTTAAAGCATTACTTTATTATTTCAAAATGCCAAATTCACATTTTTCCAATCAAAAATGAATACAATATTTTTCTTTGCCAATAACCTTTTTTTTAAAGAAGCACAAGTCGCCTTGAGCTGGTTAAAAACCTGTCTTTACAAGGTTAATTTTACCATATAAAGGGTTGAAGGATGAATATAAAATTCTAACCTATTTTACCAGATGCAATGGTTGAAAATTAGAAAGTTTATTGTTATCATAAAAAATGAAATATACCCAGTCAGGCCAACCTGGCAAATGTACATATGAGTTAAAGGTTACAATAGAATTCGTCATATCTTTTTTCTGTGAACACATTCACTAGGTTAGTTATCTAAGAGTTTATTCATATGCAAATTAGCATTGTCAACTTTTTGACATATTCAAGAGAAAACAATTTGTATTTCTGTATTGGTATGTGTTATATGGTAATTACATATCTTCCCTTGAGAAAAATCTTATTATTTTAAAGAAAAGAGACATTATTATTTAGGCCTATACCTAGATGTAGTTAGATAATGGAATAATATTGCATCTTACTGAGTTCTGAGGATTGCTGTTAATAATTAAAATAAACTGGAGTGATGATTCTACAAGTGAATTATTTTTCTTTATAGAGTTGGTATTGTTGCAGCTATTGGCATAAAAAATAGTAATTTCTACGGTTCTAGATATACTAGATATGTGTGCAGTATTTGAACCTAAGTAGACTGTAGAAATTGTTTGCTGAAAAGCTATGGTAGAACATCCTAGCAGACCTTGTGTGTGATACTGACACCTCCACAAAAATCCCCGCACATTTCTTCTGCTATGTAAATCTTGACAACAATAGATAATTTCACAATGTTACAGCTAAGAAAAAGTACACAGAATGCTAACTCTTTAACACCTTACTTGTCTTATCTCGATGTCTAGCAGAACTCTGTCCCTGAAATCCACTATGAGCCGAAATGGGAAAAAAGGGCAGACACCGAGACACACAGACCTAAGAGCCTGGATCAAGTAACTTGTGGTTACTTGAATGATGTTGCCCCAAATACAGAACAAACTAGAACCTCAGCACACTTATTACATAGCACAGGTGTGGAGATTAGTTAATCACAGAAGATGGTCTCTGCCGGCAAGCAGTGTTGCGTTGCTGTATTAGGAGGAAATAGTGGTATTTGTATGTTTTTTGGACACTCAGACCAAAGGAAGGCTTTCACATGGCTTTGAGTCTCACCCTTGCAGAAAAACTTAGCCACATCCATGAATCTGAAGCATTTGGGGGGTCCATGATATAGCCACTCACATGTCAAATATGACATATTTATTGAAGAGTTTATCCACATTTTACACATTCACTTAAATCTTTCCTGTTCTTCATATGTTAGGGTTATTGCAGATTATAAGTAAAATTATTCTTATTTGGAAAAATGCAAGAAAATTTAGTGTCAGAAAAATAAAACAGATTGGTTATAATAGTAAAAAGTATATAATTTACCCACTTTTGTTCTTCTACAACCAATAAAAGGAAATAATTTTTACCATACAAAACAGCAGAAACAAGAAAGAGGTCAAGAAATAAATTATTTAAGTGAAACAAGAGTTTAAGAGCAGTCATTATTGTCTTGAACAATAATACACAAACCTTTAAACTATATTTAATTTTAGTTTATCTTATACTAATGCAACAAAATTATTTATGATGACTCAAATACACAGGACTACTTTTAAAATATTTTAAATTCTTTTTTATTGCTGTTACTGAGTACCAGAGCCATGGTATCACATAATGATAGAGGCCCATTTAGCTCTTTGGTCTTTAAATTATAAAAACCTATAGCTGAGATGCCATATCTGACAGAAGGCTTGCTGATGGTATGTATCTTCTATCATATAGACTAGCTCTTACAGCACACCCGTATCTACATAACATAACTTCCTGGTACAGAATAACTCATTAGTCAAAGTAGAACACTCATATCCTAATCAGCCCTCATATGTCCTACTTGGTAACATAATATACTACTTAAAAACTGATAACAAATCTCAAAAATATTGTTTTATTGAGTCATTCAACCTCTAGTAAATAATTATTAAAAATAAAGAAATACAACTGCTTCAATAAACTAATCATACCAGAAAAACATAACTGAGTTGAAAGACCACTTAGTTTTAAACATAATATAGTAAAAATCAGCATTGGAAACATTAAAATGGAAATGATATTTAGGGGAATTTTGCTTTCTGCCTTATTGTAATAGGTAAGATAAAAGAATTCATTTGGGAGAATTGGAGGATAAGAATGGATGGTAGATATGATTATATGATTGTATATTTGCACAACTAAAATTTATAAAATTTGCATAAGAATATCATGAATTCACCATTTTTAATAGCTGATTAGTACTCCATTGTATAAATGTACCACATTTTCTGTATCCATTGCTCTGTTGAAAGACATCCGGAATCTTTCCAGCTTCTGGCTATTATTAACTATGAACATAGTGGAGCATGTGTCCTCGTTACATGTTGGAGAACCTTTTGAGTATATGCCTAGGAGTGGTATAACTGGATCCTCAAGTAATACTATGTCCAGTTTTCTGAGAAACCAACAGACTGATTTCCAGAGTGGTTGTACTAGCTTGCAATCTTACCTACAATGGAGTAGTGTTCCTCTTTTTCCATATCTTTGCCAGCATCTGCTGTCACTTGATTTTTGGATCTTAGCCATTTTGACTGGTGTAGGGGAAATCTCAAGGTTGTTTTGCTTTGTATTTTTCTGATGACTAAGGATGTTGAACATTTCTTTAGGTGCTTCTCAGCCATTCAAATTTCTTCAGTTGAGAATTCTCTGTTTATGTCTGTTCCCCAGTTTTTAATAGGGTTATTGGTTCTCTGGAATCTAACTTCTTGAATTCTTTGTATATATTGAATATTAGCTCTCTTTTGGAATCAGTATTGGTAAAGATCTCTCCCCAATCTGTTGGTTGCCATTTTGTCCTATTAACAATGTTCTTTGCCTTAGAGAAGCTTTGTAATTTTATGAGGTTCCATTTATCTATTGTTGATCTTAGAACATAAAACCATTGGTGTTCTGTTGAAAAAAAATTCGCCCTGTGCTCATGTATACAGGCTCTTCCCCATTTTGTCTTCCATTAGTTACAGTGTATCAGGTTTTATCTGGAAGTCATTAATCCACTTGGACTAGAGTTTTGCACAAGAAGATAAGAATGGATTGATTTGGATTTTTGTACATGCTGACCTACAGTTGAACCAGCACCATTTGTTAGAAATGTTGCCTTTTTTTCTACTGGATGATTTTAGCTCCTTTGTCAAAGATCAAGTGACCATAGGTGTGTGGGTTCATTTCTGGATCTTCAATTCTATTCCATTGATCTTTCTGCCTGTCTCTGTACCAATAGTAGACAGTTGTTATCACTATTGCTCTATAATACAGCTTGAGATCAGAGAAGGTGACTCCCCTAGAAGTTTTTTTTATTTTTATTATTGAGGTTTTTTTATTGTTATTTTTATTATTGTTTATTTTTTATTGTTTTTTTTTATTGTTTACAGTTTTTGCTATCCTGGGGTTTTGTTTTCCAAATAAAACATCATCATGAGTGAGCTAACCTAGTCACAAAAGAACACACATGGTATGCACTCATTGATAAGTAGATATTAGCACACAAGCTTGGAATACACAAGATACAGTTCACAGACCACATGAAGCTCAAGAAAAAGGAAGACCAAATTGTGGGTGCTCTGGTCCTTCTTAAAAGGGGGAACAAAATACTCAAGGGAGGAAATAGGAAGATGAAGTGTGGAGGAGAGACTGAAGGAAAGGCCATTCAGAGATTATCCCACCTCAGAGTCCATTAACCTCAAATTCATCTATGATTTTTTTAAAGTCCAATAAGAATTCAAAAGTTTTACTAAAATAATTTAATAAGCAGATGGCTTTTACTCAGTTTTGCCTTGACAGCTTAACACAAATATATGGTACATTTTAATAATATATCTCTTATACATTTTAATCTCCCTCAAAACTCTACTGTGGATCTTCCTATTTAAAACTTTCTAACAATTAAAATCTAATATGAAAATTTCCAGAATAATTGTTTTTTATTGGATATTTTATATATTTACATTTCTGATGTTATCCCCTTTCCCCATTTCCCTCCATTCCCCAGAAACCCCCTATCCCATTCTCCTCCTACTACTGGGATGTGCCCCCATCCACTCCTACCTCCCTGCCCTCAAATTCCCCCACACTGAGGATTCAGTGGGATGGGCTGCCCTGGTCAGTCATCAGTCATGGCAATCTCATAGATATAGCTCTGACAAATCTGACTTTGGTATTTCTTCAAATCTTTTCTCCTCTTTCAAGACCACACTATATTGTATGGAGGTGAAAACAGAAAATATCTAGCACAAGAATAATAACTGTAAACTGAACTTAGAAAGTGAGACCAAATAAATCTTTCCTCCTTAGATTGAACTCTCAGATACTTTGGTTATAGTGAGGCAAAATTGAAACTGTCATGAACCAATTGGCAGAAACATTTGAAAGATGACTTATTTTCCAGAAAAATGAAATTAAAGGATTATTGCAACATCATTCTAATCTATAAATTAATAAAACATCAGAATATTTTAATGATAAGTTGTTTATTTAATGACAAAGGAAACTTGTACAATCTTCTATGGCAGCATATATAAATACTTTGGAAAATGTTATTGAACCCTGAAGTTAAATTCTAGTTTTGAGACTTCTACTACTAGATATATGCCCTAAGGACTTTCATGAGCATATGGTCATGCAGACGCACATGGCAGTGTTTACTGTCACACTGTTTATAAAAGAAAAAGAGAAAAAAAAGTCTTACATTTTAAATTTAAAGAGAATTATCTACAATAATTAAAAACTTTAACCAACTGGGCTTTACCATATAATTATAATGTATTTTTATAAAAATCTATGTGATTATTATAAATTTGGCCTAATGTAAGATATTAGTTACACAAATTATTAGGTATTATTTATGCAAATTATGACATGTAAAGTTTAAAATTATTAGGACTGTAATATTATGCATAAGAATTATGAACTTGAATTATAAGGAATGTGTTATTGTTATAAAGAATCAGGAATAATTTTAGGAACTAGTTACTTTTACAAGTGATCAGGAATAATATAATACAGCATACATATAAATTCCACTTCATATTTGGTTTATACTAAATAGAAATGTGGAGGTTTCCTGTTTTTATGTTTTCATGTCTTGAACTTTGGAGTTTCATTAAGAAAAAACTTTTTCTTGTACATATACCTTGAGGTGATTTCTAAATTATTTCTATCAGTAGCCATATCAGAACTGGTGTTAATATTCTTGGCATGTTTGATCACCTTTATACACTATATATATATATATATATATATATATATATATATATATATATATTAGGAATGATTTCATAAATGATATTATGATCTTCCCTGATGCTACCATTGTAAAGTACATCCCTAGATGTTACCAACAGCATAAAGTTAATGCCACCTCCAGGTTAGTTATTGCAGATATAACAGAAGAGTTATATCTGCAATAACTAGAGGCCCTGTTAGAAACAGAAGCTATGCAATGTTACTGCAACATAATATCCAACCAATAAACTAATAAATAAATATATGATTACCTTTCATCTACTTTTCGATATCCAGCCATTATCAGATAGTTCCAAAACCAGACAGAAGCCAGACAATGTAGAGATTTAGAGATGTACATTTAGCCAATCAATATACCTTTCCATTTCCATTCACCTGAGAAAAAGAGGAGGGTAGAGAATGGATATGAAAACATTGCTATAGCTTTGACTTTAATACAGAAAGGACAGGTAAGCAAACGATATGGACAGGCAGTTAGATAAAACTGCCAGGACCACATGTTTTCTTTTATAGAATGTCACTTTACTGTGCTTTGCAGTATTGACGAAGTGAATGTTTATGGCAACTTTGAATGGAAGGTCTTTTGGCAAAATATTTCAAACAGCTCAGATAATCATTAGCATTTCTTAAGGATAGTACGTATATAAGATAAAAAATACATTATTTTATAGATATGCTATTACACACTTAAATGAGCACATTAAAGCATAGACATATATTTCTGTGCACATGACTTAATTTATCATAGTATTTATTTAATGCACTATTGCTTTTCTTGCAATTTAAGCTGTTTAAAAGTAAACAAGGCACACATAACAATAGAAAACTGGAAAGTAGATTCATAGCAAAAATTGATAGAAAATGTCCACATATAGGCAAGAAGTTAATATCCTTAAATTTAAATGCAAAGGTGCTCAGGATTGAGATTAAATAAAACAATCACATAATATGTAGGAATATTTTAAAGTATTAGCTTCAAAAATATAAAAGTAAATAAGAAATCACTTATATACCAAACATTTGAATTTTTCTTGCTTGTAATTGATTTTAATAACTATGCAATACTTAAAAACATTAAGGTTGAAACCTAGTAAAAATTCTCTATAATCTTATCCACTAGTAAATTGGCATTTTCCCTTCCATGCATTGCCTGAAAGTGTAATTGTATAACAAAATGTAAATATTAATATTTTTGTGATGATAGCTTCAGTAATTATCCATTCATGTGAAAAAATGTGCTAATATTTAATTTATATCAAAGGCCTGATCTGAAAAAAAAAGATTGCAGTGTTATATTTTACATGTATAGCAAATTTATTTATCTATACTTATATGTTTTTTCCATTCTTTTAATTGGATATTTTAATTATTTACATTTCAAATGGTATCAACTTTCCCAGTTTCCCCTCATCATAACCACTATCCTGTCTCCCCTTCCCACTGCCTCTATGAGGGCCCTCATCCACCCACCCATCTATTGACACCTCACCACCCTGGCATTCCCCTAAACTGGTGCATTGAGCCTTCACAGGACCAAGGGTCTCTCCTCCCATTGATGCCTGACAAGGCCATCTTCTGCTACATATGGGGCTGGAACCATGGCTTCATCCATGTGTACTTCTTGGTTGGTAGTTTAGTTCCTGAGAGCTCTGGGGTGTTCTGGTTGTTGATATTGTTGTTCTTTCTATAGGGTTGCTAACTACGTCAGCTCCTCCAGCTCCTTCTGTAACTCCTTCATTGAGGACCATGTGCTCAACCCAATAGTTGGCTGCAAACATCTGCCTCTGTATTTGTCAGGTTCTAGCAGAGTCTCTCTAGAGACTGCTATATCAGGCTATATCCTGTCAGCATACACTTCTTGGCTTCTGCAGTAGTGTCTGGGTTTGGTGTCTGTAGATGAGATAGATCCCTTGGTAGAACAGTCTCTGGATCATCTTTTCTACAGTCTCTGCTCCACACATTGTCTCTGTATTTCCTTCAGACAGGAGCAATTCTGGGTTAAAAATTTGGAGATGAGTGGGTGGCCTCCTCCCTCACCTGGGCCTTGATAAACTTCTGGATATGATCTCTACAGATTCTCCCTCCCCTTGTTGGGTATTTCAGCTAATGTCATCTCTGTTGGTTCAGAAAATTGAACAGAGGTGTGTAGCAATGGATGATGGGTAGCTAGAGGTAGGCATCAGAATGTCCAAGATGCCAGGAAAGCATGTTTCCTGGAATTAACTGAGATGACATTAACTGAAATGCATTTATATTTTTGAGCTTTACTTTTCTTTTTATTACATTTATAAGTACTACAAAATAATCTGATAAAAATTGTACAATGGTCTTTAAAGGACTTTAAAGTATTCCTTTTTAGATTACCAAAAATTTAAGGAACAGTATATTCATACTAGGCAAATCAAAAAGAAAATTTCACTCATATATATTGGGTGAATCATAAAATTGATCTGTTTTCAATACATATTTTATTTACATGTTGGGTTTTCTGTTTGTTTGTTTGTTTAAAAAGTATTTACTGAAGGGAATGGTAACTCCATAAAAAGACCAACAGTATCAATTAACATGGACCCTGGGAGCTCCCAGAGACTGAGCCACCAAACAAAGAGTGAGCATGTGCACGCGCGCGCGCGCACACACACACACACACACACACACACACACTCACACAGAAATACACATGCATACACACACACAGAGGCTGCTGGTTCAAGCTCCTGGCAAATTGTAGCAGAGGACTGACCTTTTCTGACCCTAGTTGGAAAGGGTGCTTCTAATCCTGTAGAGACTTGATACCTCAGAGGATGTGGATGCCTGGGGATAGGGGGAATGCACCCTCTCATAGGTGAAGAGGAGAGGTGTGGGTGTGAAGAATTCTGGGAAAAGAAATCTGGAGGAGAAAAACGTTTGGCATATAAATAAGAAATAATTAATTAAAAACCTTAAATACTTTAGTTCTTGGATCATAATGTTATTTTTATTACTGTATTACTATAATTTTCTTATATATATATATATATATATATATAGTATGTGTGTGTGTGTGTGTGTGTGTGTGTGTGTGTGTGTGTGTGTGTGT
>JANHMN010000011.1:37321918-37350628 GCA_030674055.1 Rhabdomys pumilio | reverse complement strand
TCCTTCTCCTTCTCCTTCTCCTTCTCCTTCTCCTTCCTTTTCTCCTTCTCCTTCTTCCTGTCAATGAAACTGAAACATAGCATTCAAGTGTCTATGTAAGTACCAGCTCTACATCTCCATGTTCAATACACATGTCTTCTTCATTGGGTCCATATTGTCATCTTGTGGAGAGCAACTTATAGTTTTGGTATGTTTCAGATACCAAGCCTGGGATGTTTCAGATTTCCCATAGGACCACTTTTTGTAATAATTGAATGGAATGTAATTCACTTGCAGTACTGGAAGCTTTATTTGGTGACAAGAAATGGCCATTGGAGCTCTGTGTCCCTGTTCTTTGATAATTTCATTTAAATTGCATTATATATGTATATATTTTAGGGAGCTTGATTTCTGACTCTAAGATACCTCACTCAAAGTGTTTTTATGTTTGTCTGTTGGTTTGTTTTTGTTTATTTGTTTGTTTTCTAGTTATATTGATTTACCTGAAATTTTTATGTTCACATTTTAAATATTTTAAAGCAGCTCTCTTTTCTAAGTTGTCATATTTATAACACAGGCATAGCTTTAAATTATGTATATAAATTTTATTGACCCTAAAATTAATCATGAAATGCACTGAGCTTATGTGACTAATTTGTTCTCATATTTTTAATCTTGCTACAGCTATGTGCTGACACAGTACTGTAAGTAAATTATACACTACAAGAATAATCTTGGTTGCTGGCTTTTTGAAATATCATATTGCCTGCATCAACTTGGATTTGTAAAACTATTGTCTATATTTACTTTCACCACTGATTAAGAATGTAGAGAAGAAATATATAAATTGTGTTTATTCATAAATAATCATACCAGAGAGAACAGGTTAATGCAAGGGCCTGTTAGTTCACTCTGTAAAGAATAATATTATTTTGTTTGTCATGGTCAAAATTTATTCTACTCATATTTTTTAAAAATGCATTTGTAAATGAAGAATTTGAAACAAACATCCCAATCAGCATAAATCTTTCAAGTAGGCTAAACTTAACATAATTCAGATACTTAAGAGAGGGCAAAAGTTATTAGATTATTTTAACATTGAATTAATTTATTAATTTTTCTTATTTGTGTGGGGATGACACAGATGTTATATCCTATGTGTGGAAGACAGGGCCAACTTTTTAGAATATGTTTCATCTTTCTATCAGTGAGATCTAAACACTGAATTTGTGTTAACAGGCTTGCGGTGGTCAGTCTATATACCTGGTGAGAAAACTTACTGTCACACAAATATCTGCTCTAGCATATACAGCAAATGTGATGTCTAAATTTACAAACTTTGAACTGCAAAATCACAATAAGTTACATATAAGAAATTCAAAGCAATCAATAATTGTGAATATTGGTATAAGCTGACTTTCCTATTTTCTCCATCTTGGGTGATGTTTTGAAAGTTACAAATCTTTCGCAACATCACATGGATTCAGAGAGCAAATTATTTTATATTTCCTATTTTGTAAAGTAAAATTTAAATATGTACTGAATTTGATCCTTTTCTGTCTGCTGCAATTCAAAAGTTTTATGATCACTTCTGTCTTCTGATGAGCTTCTGATAGTATTTCCATATTATTTGATAGCATTTATTTCTATGTAGTTATTAGAGAAATAGATGAACTACTAAGATATGACTACAAAAAATAACTGAACTTGATTTTATATGGTCTTAATATTATTCCTTTGAATTTCTTTTTTTAATGTGAAAAAATTCTAACACACACACACACACATAATATATATATATATATATATATATATATATATATATATATATATATATTCTTCTCAAAGTATATGTATAATGAACCTCTCCTGACTTAAGTTGTTTTATGAGGGGGAATCTAGCTAGCTATCCATCCATAATCCATCCATCCATCTATGTATCCATGTATCTTTTTAATGCATATCATGAATGTTTTATATCATTTTATAAATGCAATATATTAGGTTTTAAAATCTCCAATAAAGGAGCATGTTAAGGACATTTCTACTACTCTACAAAAGATATGAGAAGAATTGGTTATAAAAAATATCAGAGGGTCTGGGACAAGGCTCATTTTGTAGAAGGACTTGTCACATAATTGTGAGAACTTGAATCCCTAAACCCACATAAAAACCAGATGTTTGGCCAAAGTGTCTGTAATCCTCGTGTTCCTACAGCAAGTTTACAGAAGAATCCTAGATTATGGTAGACCAGCTAACTTGACATATGCAGCAAAATATCAACATAAAGACCTGTCTTATGCAAGGTATATGGGGAATATCAATATTAGACGTTGGTCACTTATTCTTGCATATTCACTGTCGAATTCTTACATATACACACAGACACACACAGAGACAGACAGACAATGATACATACACACAAATACACACAAGAGAGAGAGAGAGAGAGAGAGAGAGAGAGAGAGAGAGAGAGAGATATGCTTTAAAGAATCTAAAGCACCATGTTAGTGTTAGTGTCAATGATTTTTATTTTGGTTATCAAACGCTATATCTGTTTTAGACCCCTGAATCATACATTATGCATGAAATAAAATTACAGCTATGAAACAATTTTTAAAATTCTTATCTTGAATTATTTGAAAAACAAAATATCTAACAAAATTACAACGGTTACTCATGACAATGTCTTTTATTTCTTTTTCATCATATTATTTTTGACTTTCTTTCATCATTTCTACTTTTAAATTTTACCTGCTAATAAAATGGTAAAATTGTAATCCTTGAGTTTTATAATTTAAAAATCCAAACATTCTATAACAAAGAGAACACATGTTATACAAACACTAATTCAGTAAGTTATACTCTAAGTTTACATTTGGTAGTAAATAATTATTCTCATACAGAAAATTAAAACATTAACTTCTTTAAAAATTACAAATTGAAATATGTGGAACAAAAGCAAGAGGTAAAAGAACTATGTACTCAGTTTACTTTTTAAAACTTGCTTGTTTACCAATTTAGTACATCTCACACTGTGCTAGGACTATTATGTTTTCAATTTGCTTATTTGGAAGTTGTATGTTACTTAGAAGAAACAGTAAGACATCCTCATATGGATGAAGGCAAAGGGCAAAAAGACCAAGTCCTGTGCATCAAGATTTCTTTGAATTTTTGTAATCCTGTTCAGATTAGATTGTATTAGTGATTATTTTTCTCTTTTCTCTTTTCTCTTTTCTCTTTTCTCTTTTCTCTTTTTCTTTTTCTTTTTCTTTTTCTTTTTCTTTTTCTTTTTCTTTTGTCAGTGTGTAGCAGGAATGACAGGGACACCTCTTTGTAAACCCCAGGGACTGCATCTCCTGCAGGAAGACCTAATTGAGGACTGCCTGAGAGACCAATATTGCTGTCACTAACAGTGCCAGCCAATGGGGTACTACTGTTTAGAATAGATGTTTACTTGGGACTAATGGGTCATGAGTGGAGAGTATTAAAAAAGTTTTCAGTAGTGTTCAGATGAGCTTGCTGCAGCATTTCTCAACTGCTCATGCAGTCTTTGTCTTTGACTCTGAACCACATCAGCTCCAACCCCAAGGGCAGGTAGGGTGGTGCAACTGGTAGTTCAGGGCACAGGGAGCATCAGAGTGACCGTGACCAAACACACAACAAAAAACAACTTAAGCAAGAGAGGTTTACTATGCATGCAGTTTAAGCCTGTCATTCAATTAAAGAAAGTCATATATGAATAAGGGCTACAGGAGAGTGTTTCTATGTAAAAACAAGCAGAGTCTATTCTCAATACTGTTCCTACCAGCAATTTCATCCAACAAGGCTTCATTTCCTCTGGTTACACAGATCCCCAAATGACAGCACTCTTTGGAGATCAAATACACATTCAGAGAAGCCTCATTATTTTATGTTTTTATTAACGGGGAATAAATAATAATACATTTTAGAAGACAAACCCCTGTAGTCACTGCCCATCTTTAGTTCTTTGAAGATTAAGCACAGTATCATGAAAATTCATAAGGATTAGCTGGTTTACCCAGACTCAATGAGCACATGGTTGCACGATGTTAATGGACTCACTAGAAAAACCATTATACTACTCAAGATCCAAGAGAGTAAAAATCTTTCAAACCATGAAGTAGAGGTCTACAGGTGTGTTGGATTAGCAAATATTACCTGGACATTTAAATGTCTTAAACACATGTCTGATGCTCAAGAATAACAGAAGACATATTAAATTTTTTTGAAATCAAAACTGCAGATTGGTGTCAGTCACCATTTTTGTCCTGAGAATAGAACTCCAGTCCTATCAAAGGACAATAAATTATTCAAACAATATAGCCATCTACTCTTTTTTGACTAATCAAACTATAAAATCTAAAAATATATATATAACTGGACAGTGAAACATCAAATCAGATAATCAACCACTGGAAAACATGTTAAGTGCTTTATGCAAATATTTAAATATTATAGAAAAATAATTTTTACTATAGAAATATTTTATGTCTGTTCTAATTTTCTCTTGCCTCAGGTAAATACAAATGAATCATTACATCCTTTTTCTTTTAATTTGGCTGAACTTTAGAGTGAGAAATTATACTTGTTAGGAAAGTAATGCACTTAGTAATCCACAATATTGGTCTTCATTTAACAACCCAACTTATGGGCTGATCTTGATAACTACTTTCATGTAAGAAAATAAAACTTTTAATTATAGAGAAAGTGGTCTCATCAGAAATAGCAGAAAACAAATGTTGCTTTAGTCTTGATATCCATGAAGCTGTAGATCTACCCAGCTTCACTATGTAGTTTTTCTTAGAAAAATTTATGCATGCTATGTTTTATTCACAATGAAACAAGTAAACATTATTTACCACATGTCTGATAAAACAGGTCTAGTCATTGCTTCTTTAGACATTAGAGCTCAGTCATAAACCACACTAATTTTATGTCTTCATTAGGTATCTATCGCTTCTGAAACACATTTCTTATAAAATAATTCTGTACACAACGACAAGCAACAGATTTGCTTTCACTAATTGGCCATCAGTTAGTGGGAAACTAGTGTCCTAAAGGAACCTGGTTAGAATCAGAAACATGCAGTATGGACATCTCACAACTCAAGAGTAGAGACTTCATTGGAGCTTGCTAGAGAGACATCAAAGCTTTCTGATTTTCTACAGCTGTGTCACAAGAGGACAAATTGTCTAACTCCATAAAGTGACATAATGACTTTGTGCTAAATATATTTAAGAATGAGACTTGGGTTAGTATGCTTTTAAATTTTGAAGAAAAATAAAGTATATTTTATAGTTAAAGTCTTCTACTTTTACATATGGAATGTTATCATGCATTTTATCTGATTCCAAACTTTATTTACATTTTTAACATCAACACTTTTAGACTAGAGAGAGAGAGAGAGAGAGAGAGAGAGAGAGAGAGAGAGAGGGAGGGACAGAGAGAGAGAGACAGAGAGAGAGAGAGAGAGAGAGAGAGAGAGAGAGAGAGAGAGAGATATTCTAATAATAAACAATAAACAGTGTGGTATTGAACAATCTACTGTGTCTGGATAAGCCCAAGCATGATTCAGAAAACAGTGGTTAACAGCTAATTACAATTTATAGCAGGCAAGAGAGTTTATCAGTTACACTTGGTAAGTTTTAAATATTGTTTTCCTGTATTCTTTCTACATGAAAGAGTGTAATGTGTTCCCGCAGGCCTTGCTTGATTTATTGGGAAAAATAATATGTATTTTGAAAAATGAGGTCTGTGAACACTGATGAAAAATTCTGAAAGAACACAGAAGGAGTGGTTACAGTTGGCTGCGTAAATAATGCATTAGAAATCTGTTCCCACTGAAAAACACGAGTGACGTTGTTTTTCTAAAAGAACTCAAACTGTTACTTCCTGAACAGCTTCTCAATTAGAAATGGCACCATCACTTCTTGTTTGAAAGATAATGAAATTAATTATTTAGAAACTAAAGGAGACATAAATTTTAACAAATTTTACTGTAACTTAGATTTTAGAGCATCAAAATCACATGACTGAGGTTAAAAACAATTTCATGCGTTGTATTTTATTACTTAATGCATAACTTAGAATTTCATTTGTATATGTACACTAAGAAATTGGTTACATACGATATTAGATAGATGAGCATCTGGAACTATTCAAATTTGAATAAAGAAAGAAGCTGATTAAAAATAAGAAAACAATTTTATTATAGAAAAATTATAAAATAATAGTATAACATTTAATTTGCATATTCATTCAGTTAATATAAACTTAACTTGTTATTTTTTGCTTTAATTAATAGACAAAAGTAAAGCTATGTAATTAAATAAATTATATTTGGGGAAGGGGGAGGACATCTAAAATGTAAATAAATATAATATCCAATAAGAAAAAGAAGCTATTTCTTTTAAAATACAAAAAGCTACCTTATAACAGCCTTGCAGTATTCGTTTCTATTTATAGTTTTATTTCAAAGTGCCAAGAGACATAGCTCACTCAGTTTTAGCAAAGCTACAAGTTAATAGTTTAATCAGAAAGTATAGTTCCAATGAATGGGTTTCATTAGTGTTTTTTAAAGCATTATAAATAATTAAATTATATGTTTTATTCTACAATAAAATTTATTCAACATGGTATATTGTATTACATTTTATTATGTTAATTTTGTCTATTTAAAATAAAAGTAACTCCTAGTAATTTTGACATTTTTAAAAATTTTATATTAGGCTTTATATATTTTTGTATCCTCCATCTACCAGTAATAAGTTGTCTCACTTTAAAATTTTTTATATCCTTCTTTATTTTACCTATGTATTATGACTTAACAATATCTTTCATAATTGGTACCCTAGAAAACTATTGTATGAGTTGAGTACACCAAAAGCCAAACAGAAACTTTCCATTACTAATAGATTAACTGGGCAACCAACAAATCTCTTTACTGATAAAAGTGAGATTGAATTAAATTGCAACACAGTGGAGAGATGTATATACAAAATCACGCTAAACACATAGAAAACATAATTATCACAGCAATCAATTATAGAATTGTTGTATTACTGCATGAAATGTATTCACTTTGATTTTTGTTTCTATGTTTAATATATTTCTGCCTCTACCATATGACATTAAGCAGACAACTCACAGAACTGTTTTATCTTTTTTCACAAGACATCATCATCATTAGACATTTAGAGTTGGAAATATAAACTTTTTCTGAGAAAGACCTTGATAATGCAAACATTGAGACCACCATCTAATAAATGGTATATTCAGTTAATTTACTTTATTCAGTGCACAGCCTTGAATGTGTTATCTATATTAAACTCCTGCCTTACGCTTGGGTCTCTGCAGAATAATGTCCAGAGTGATTATAAAAACAAGAGGTGATAGAAAATTTTAGCAAGACACATTTTCCAGACACAACAAACCTAATGCACATATACTAGCCTGCACAAGACCTGCATAAACTCAAAACTGGATGAAATCACAGCACAAGCTCGTCATAAATGTTAGTTTCTGGAGTAGGGAAAGCCGGTTGACTTCTACGGAGTGTCAGTGGATTCTCAACCACATTCCAGACCATGCCTAATTTTCAGGAGTAGTTAGCCAACACTAACTGCACTTCATGTTTTTTATTAGATGTTGTAATGTTTTAAAGATAAAGAACATGAAATCACTTGGCTAGAGAGTGTTCTGGTCAGAATTTCTGTTGTTATGAAACACAATGCCCAAAGCAACTTAGAGAGCACAGGGTTTATTAGTCTCACTAGACCACATCACTGTTGATAATTTAAAGGAGTTAGAACAGGAACTCAAACAGAAAAAAAACAAAACAAAACACCCAACAAACAAACAAACAAACTTGGAGGCAGGAGCTGCCTAATCCAGAGGCCATAGAGAACAGATTATTGCTTTGGTCTGTCAGCTTTCTTATAATTTCTAGGACCATCAGTTCAGAAATTACACCACTCACAATGGGCTTGACCTTCCTCAATAAATCACTTATTTAAATAATGCCCTACAGATGGATCTAATAGAATCATTTTCTCAAGTGATTGTCACTCCTTTTACATTATTTTAGTTTGTGTCAAATTAACTATGCACAGCAAAAAAAAAAACTATGCATAGTCAAAAAAATATGCAGAGCAGAGAAAGAAAAATCTTAAAATATTTATAGATAGCAATAAATATAATAAAATTTTACTCTATAAAATTTTCAAAAATATAAGTAAAAAGAAATCAGAAAAAAAAAGCTAGATGTTTCTCTTTTCACAATTCAGGCAATGAACAAACAGGATTCAAATTCAAATTCAAAGTGTGATTCAAACAGCATTAAAAAAAATCTGTCCATACTCTTTAGAATACTTCCTTTTTTCTAATTACACATATCAAGAGTGGTTCCTTAGCTATTCATGACCCTATAACCTACTTTAATATGTCTATGGTGTCTAAAGCTGCCCAAGAAACCAACAAAAGAAATTAAAGTAAATATAGCTAATGACATAATTTTGTTTTAAGGGGAAAATGTATACAGAACTATCTCTTAGAAAAGCACACATCCTCTTCAGTACCCTGAGCAGGACTTTAGCTATGCATGTGAAGAAGAAGAATTTGAGACAAGGATGCTGCTCTGTCAGGACAGATATTTCTCTCCTTCTTTACTTTTTTTTCTAGTCATCCTTCAGCATGCCACTTGTTTCTTTGCCCTTTTTTTTCATCTTATACAATTCTAATGATAAATTCTTCATTTCATGGCACCACTAAAATATTTTTTAAATATCGTTGGCATTTACAGAGGCAAAAAATTAGGGAAAACCACCTGAAGCTGGAATTGAGGACAAATCTATTAAATTATCCTTCACAGTAAGCAGAAAATGTTATCATACTACAGATACTAAACAGAAAAAAAATAATCTTTGTAAATATACATACATGGAAGATTATAATATGTTTACTATAATCTACTATAAAAATGAACTTTTCCTTATATTATGCTTTATTGTGGGTTTCATTCATTAACCTTCTTCAGTGCCCACAACCTGTTTTTCTGATCATTTCAGTCATTCCCCAATGGCCACAATTCCCATGTGAATCCATCTTTAGCATTTTTACTCATTGAGATGTCTACCTCCTGTCTCACTTTCTTAGACTTGGCTTCTTAGACTCTAAGCTTCTTTCTGTATATTTCACTCTAAAATAATAAAAGACAACAAAACTTACATTAAAAATTTAAAACTGGGGAATTGTTTATATCTTGTTTGTTAAAAACAAGTTTTCATGTCTTTTTTTTTCTGAAGACAAATAAAAAAAATCAGTGTTCAGACCATACTTAAATTAGTGATATGGTAATGCATTCTGCAAAGTTTTTTCTGAATCATGGAACTATAATATCTATTTAAGTGATGCTAAGGCATTTCTAAATAAGATTTATGGGATATAGCATATACTTGGTAAGTCTTTCTCACTTGCCTTTCATTCAACTAGTCTCTGCTCCCAGTAAATTATATTGGACACTGTTCTAGGTTTCAATGAGCTTCAAAACACAAAGATAACATTGTAGTGAACATAAGCAGAAAGACAGAACCTACACAACAAGAGTCAAAACTATGACTGCAAGTATTGCAAGTTATTAGTCAACTAATTCATGCAATTCAAGGATACAAAATGATTGAGTAGCCAGTGTGCTGTGTCTGAAGAGTTAAAAGTCCTACCAAACTCTCCCCTTATCCTTCCAAAAAAACTTCTGTAAAAAACAATAAAAGACTACTAATACAACTGCTGCAACTAGATTCTATTCTAGAAAAATAGACTCTATTACAGAATCAAAAGGTAAAGGACAATTTGGGGATGAAAAAGATGAGAAAATATATTCTAACTTGGGCCTACTGGTGGAGAGTTTTATAACAGTAAGAAAAAAATTAAAGAAATAATAATTAAACTTTTTCTTTCTGGATTCTATTCTAGAAAAATAAACTCTATTACAGAATTGAAAGGACAATTTGGGGATGAAGAAGAAAAGAAAAAGTATTCTAAAATGGGCCTACTGGTGGAGAGTTTTATATCAGTAAGAAATTATGTATTTCAACAAACTTATATATGTAAGTTTATAATGGTAATAAATTAATACTCCATGTAGAAAATGTTAATATTTCCTTGCTTGCCTGATTCATTCTATAGATTTTTTTGAGTTACACATTAAGCATTTTATGTAGACTTAACAGATCAAACAGAAAAAACAAATTTTATTATTGCTAGTAGTTACATCTCTGGAGACTGCAAACATGGGCACATTGCCTCTTTCATTTGCATGACCCAGGATTACTTAATGGAAAAAGCATTTACAATACAGCATGCTCTTAATGGGTAGTAGAGTTGCTAAAATCAATGAAAAAAATCCTGTGACAGCATTCATCAATCTTAAGTTTTATGTTATAAAACCTGTGGAAATTAAGGTTCATAGGAGAATATTTTACAAGATACTCCCATCTCATCCCACCCCACCCTATGCCACAACGTACATTCCTTTTTAAAAGGTCAAAATTTTCTACCTATTTCTTTTGGAATACAGAATTTTAAAACTTACACATAATATTTTGTAATCTTTATTTAATAATGACATTTTCCTACTGGACATTTTTCTCTCTTTTTCTTTCCTTCTTTTTCTTTTTTTCCTTTTTTATTTTGATATGCAAGATAATTCCAATGTTCTTAAAGGTAAAATTCAGCTTCAAATAGCAGAATTTCAAATGTTAGTATATTTTTGACAGTATAGACCTATTTGTACTTAATGTGTCACAGTTTTCTTATAATTCACTGGCAGTTAATAGAAGTGGTGTCTTTTAAACAGAGTAACATCACAAATATCATACTAATTTTAAAAGGTATTTTTACATATATTGTTTTACATATAAATATATCATCATGTAACCCTGTTTCCAAATGTGTAATTAAAAATGGTCTCAGGACTTTTAGCCTCATATATTTTAGTAGACAATTACAAGTTTCAATCTATCTTTCATCCATTACACTATTTCATTATCTGTAATTCATATAGTCGTCTTTGCTGCTCAGTAGTAGTAGACTACTACCAAGGCCAGTAGAGTGATAGGCAAGATGGAGAACACTGATAGAAAAAGAACTCTGGCTCATTCCAGAAAATGTTCAAACATAGTACTTTCTTGCAATATCTAACATAGAGGTTGACTATTTAATATCTGTACCTTAAATGTCACCAGAGATGCTTCATCCAGCAACTGATGGAAACAGATACAGAGACCCACAGCCAAACATTAGGCTGAGCTCAGGAAACCCTGTGGAAGAGGGGAAGGAAGGATTATATAATCAACAATGGTCAAAAACATGACAAGAAAACTTACAGAATCAACTAACCTAGACTCACTGGAGCTCACATAAACAACCAATAATCAGAGAGTTTGAATGTGTCTGACATTGGTCCTGTATATATTTCATGGTTGTGCAACTTGTTCTTGTGTGACCCCTAACAGTGGGGGTTTGGGGCTCTCTAAATCTTTTGACTGCTTTTGGGAACCTTTTTTTTCTACTGGGCTACCCTTTCCAGCCTTAAAATGAGGGGTGCCTAGACTTATTGCAACTTGATATGTCATTTTGATAGACGTATCTTCCTAGGCAGCCATTTGGTGAACAGAAATGGAGGCGTATATCTTGGAGGAAAGATGAGTTTTGGGTGAAACACTGGAAGAAGAGAAGAGAAGGAAAACTTGGTATAATATATGATAGAATAATAAAGAAGAGAAAACTTGTAAATGCATACAATCATATCACAAACTTACTCCAATAATTATACCTAATATTTGGAACTGTTTCACAATACATATGTACTTCACTTAAGTGTCCTTAACCATCACCCATTAGTTCATTAACAGACAAACAATGTACAGCTATTCAATTTTATAAACAGCATTTGTTTAAGATGCTGGCATTTACCCAATGTGTATTGTTGTCTTTGTCAAAAATCCAGTGGCTGTGGGTGTGCAGCCTCATAGTATAGTAAAGTGTAATATCCTTGTCTATACTTATCTTTTCATATAATTATAGTATTCATGAAATATTCTTCAGGAAACTGACAGTAGCTATCTGGATTCAATCATTAGCTATACACTGAATGTCTTTACATATTTAGAATCTAGTTTTCGATCTTTAACCATTAAAGTAAATAGTGATATTTTTTAATATCTAAGCTAGCTGTACAGATATGTATATTTTACTGATTGTTATCATGCATTGATATAAGATTTCTACAGTTTCTAGGTGATTATATGAGAGACTGAAAATTCCTTCACACATAAGAACTGTGGAAATAAAATAGCATATGGCTTCTTTACTGCTTGATCTTCTGCATGTCTCACAGTTCTAAAGGAAAGAATAACCAAAGGGCTCTATGAAATTTGCTTAATGGATCCCTGGTGAGTGTCACAGCAGAGTTCATTTTGCATTTTATTTCATCTTACATAACCTACATTAGGCAAACACCTAAACAGCTTGGCAGAAGCAAGTCCTTATTGGCATAAACTATTCTTGTGTTCTCACAGATGTACCATGGACAATTGATTTGTCCATCTTGTTACAATGTATTTCTACCATGAATAAGCAGAACAATATTTAGCAGAACAATACAGCTTTGGTTTCATAAACTATATTCATTATGTTCCTTCCAGTATTTAAGAAATAAGTAGCATTTGACATGCATAGAGCTATTCTCTGGGAAAACAAACACTTAAAACATGTCTCTTGTTCCACCATTCAGAACACTTTCATTAATTCATGCATATTCATTTTCATTGAACTTTTACCAAAAAATAAAAGAACTCTTTATCTATCATAATGGCATTGCTTCAAAGAAAATTAGAAAATGTCTTATTATGAGACAAAGGCAGCTAAACATGAATGATGAACACAGATTCAAGTTACCCCAGATGACATGACCTAATGCATAAGCAGTTTCCCGAAGTTTTAAATCCATGGTTTGGAAGAAAGTAAAAAAGATTATCAGTGTATTTATCTTTTTTATAACTGGTGACATCACAGAGTAAACTGTAGGAAAGGGAGTAAATTTTGTCTCTCTTAATATACACTGGGTCATGCTATAATGGCTAGCTTCAAAAAGGTATAGAGGACCAGTGGCTTCTTAGTTCACAAAGCTTGGTGCCCTGGTAATTTCATCTGATGCTAAAGGCCTGGAAGGTTCCTATGGAGTTGTTAGTATTGGATCTACATCTTGGAAAGCTAAAACATTTGGTGTTCATGGAAGATGGTGGTGGCAGAAGCAATAACATCAACCACAGCAATCACAAATGGACTCACTTCAGATGAAACAAATGTAAGACAATGGTTGCTGTTCCATCAAGAGCTCCGTATTGTCTATTGTCAATAATTCACTCTGAGGGTGGGTCTTTTCAGTTCATACTGGAAAGATGGTCTGAGAGGTATATGCTTTAAGTGTTTCTCCAAGATTGCAAATGAAGATAAGCCTTCGCAATGCAGAAACATCTACATGTGTCATGTACTATCTTTCAATATTTATAATTTTGTTTGACGGAGGCTACAGAAGACTAAGGTTAGTGATTCATTTATAAATTCTTATATACTAATCAATAGGCTATTAGACCACGTACCACAGTTAAAGCAAATGGTTATTAATAGACTTAGTATTGGCAAAAGTAATTATTGTTTTCAACCTAATATGTTATATGCTAGTAATATCCAAGATGTTATGTTAGCTAGGCAGCCAAAAAAAAATCTTTCATTCAGATGGAGCTTTCTCAGAAAACCTCAAAAGCCACAGAACAGAACAATGAACAATTATGTATTTATTCCTTCACTTTAACAATTGTCAACACTGGCAAATTTTGTCTATCATTCTTGTGGTATCATAAAAGATCTGAGTCTTGTGGATGAGTGAGTGAATATCCACTGAAGTTTTCAGGTTTTTCACCTGCTGGGACAAATAATTAAACCAGTTTATATAGTAAGATAATAGAAAAACTGACAGTCTACTAAAGGAAAAACATTCCAGAGAATGGGAGTGTGCTTCTGAGCTGGTATCCTATTCTCAAAAGCACTGGGTCATGATGCTCATATTTCCTAGGTCATTTACAGGGCATGACTCTTCTCTCTAGTTTGTGATTGATGTGCGTGCATGTGCATGAGAGAGGCAGCGGGAGAGAGAGAGGGAGAGGGAGAGGGAGAGGGAGAGGGAGAGGGAGAGGGAGAGGGAGAGGGAGAGAGAGAGAGAGAGAGAGAGAGAGAGAGAGAGAGAGAGAGAGAGAGAAAATAGAGGTTTGTGTGTATGTGTGTCTGGGATGCTGTTTGTATTTGATTGTGTGGTGCTGGTAGTGGTGATGGTAGTATGTGTGTGTGTGTGTGTGTGTGTGTGTGTGTGCTTCATATAGCATTTCTAGTCTATCGTCATCAAATTTGTTTCATATATTAATCTTAGTCTTACCCTCCCTAGTCCCTATTCTGCTACTACATTGTAATTTTCTGTTACTTGAATGAATTAATGTGAATTTAATGCATTTTAAGTTGTCATCTATAGCTATAAAATTATGCTTATAAAATAAAATGATCAAATAATTAATTATATTCTTAAATCTTAGAAAACTAATATAATTATATAATTTTGTGACATATATTCTTAGTATACAAATTCTCTGAATAGTTGATTCCTAAGTTTTAGTAGATTTTTTAAAGAGAATATTAATGAAGAAATGAGATGTTTGTGTCAGTGTTGGTTAAATTTTTACACTATTTCTGTCACAAGTATCAGTTAATCTTATATATATCCTATTTTCTCTTAATGACTAGAAGTTAAGTTACAGAAATATAGAGTATGTATTTGTTATTTTGTGTCTTATTACATTTTAATTTGTTGCTCTAGTGAAATTAATATTATCTATTCAGCCTTTGAAATTTTATTCTAAATATTAATTAAATCATATGATTACCAAAAGCCTATTTTGAAGAAAATATTTTAAATAATTTTACTTTTTAAATATTTTATAAAATATATTTTAAACACGTTTTTCCCCTTCACAGCTCCTTTGAGATTTCCACAGCTATGTGTTACTTCTCTCTCTAAAAATTAAAAATTATAAAAGCAAGCCAAAACTAACCCACCAAGCAAAAAGAAACACACACACACACACACACACAAACACACACACAGGCACACACACACCTACACACACACAAAAGCACCTACACACACACAAAAGCACACACACACACACACACACACACACACACACCCCAAACCAAAAAACATACCTAAAACATGCAGTCTGTTTTGCGTTGACCAAACTGCCTCTGAGGATGCCCACCTGGAACATGACTAAGACTTTTATGAGAATAAAAGTAAAAATTACTTTTATGAGAAAAATATAATATTATTCCAATATTACAGAGATTTAACATACAAATGCCTTTAGACTTTTGTTTCCTTTACATTGAAAAGTATTTTATTTAATTTGTTTTAGTTTTTGAGCTTATAATTATAACATTTCTCTCTTCCCTTTTCTCTTGTCAACCTCTCCAAAATACCTATCTTTTTTTCTGTCAAATTTATGCCTTTTTTTTCCAGTAATTGCTATTTATATATTATATAATTATATAATTATATAATTGCTATTTATACCTCCTTAACCCATATGATATTACTTGTATATATTTTCAGTGATGATGATTTGGTACTGAATATTTAACTGGTATGCTCTTCCTTGGAAAAAACACTTTCCCCATTGCCCACATAACTAAGTAATATGTAGTAATTTGTGTAGGATTTAAAGATGCTAGCTATAATTCCTATGCTACACATCACGTATTTTCTAATATTTTCTAAGTCAAATGCTAGTATGCAATATGAGGGCCCTGATATTTATACAACAGAAGACTGTCTGGTCTGACTACAGTGAGTGAAGACGTATTAAACCCTCAAAATACTTGAGATCCTAAGGAATTGGGAGGTCTGATATTATGTGTTGGGGTGGATGAGACATCCTCTTGGAGATGGAGGAGGACGAATGGAATGAGGAATTGTCAGAAAGATGACCAGGAAGTGTATAATGACTGGATTGGAAAAAAGATTAAAGAGAATTAAAAATAATTAAAAAGTATTTAAAAAATAAAATATGCTGATGTCAAAAAGGCAAAAAATAAAAATAAAAAATAAAATCTGAATTTTCTGTATGTATTTATCACTGTCATGTGGTTACCTATTCTAAAAAGAAAGTTGGATTTTAATATTTACATGAGATATCACTAGTTTTTATTTCAAAAGAAAACTGATTGCCCTGAGGATTGTGTAATAACTTTGCAATATGGACTTGTTTACCAAGTTGTTTTATAAAATCTCTGTTCAAAACAAATAATAAATAACCATTGTAAATATAAATACAAATCGATTGAGTTCAACAGTGTACAGTAGAATATTTTTTAAATAAATTAATGAATTCTTGGAAGTTGACTTAATGTTTTCTTATAAAATATATATCCTATGTCATCTCCTTTGATTTACCTTATTTTTCTTGCTCTTGTTTTCTTTTTCCTCTTTTGAGTTTTTTAATGGTATTTAATGTATATTGGTATTTCTTCTATGTCCATACTATGTACATTTATTCTTGGCCTATGGATGCCTATGGATAGTATTTCTTCTGTATGTATACTATGTATATTTTATGCTATGCTTATGGATGCCACAAAAGAGGTCTAGATCCCCTAGGACTACTAGACTTACAACTGCATGTGGGCCACAGTGACAATGCTGGGAATTGAGCCTGGGTCCTCTAGAAGAACAGTCATTGCTCTTATAAACACTGGACCATATCTGCAGTGTTGTCTTTGACTTAGTTTTAACAACCTCTATGTGCATTATTATCAAAAATCTTTACAAGTATGTAATAGCTATAAAGTGGAAATTTCTGGTCTCTTTGGAAACTTGATTATGTCTTTCATGGTTTTATTTTTTGGAAATTATGTTATGAGACGATGTTCTTGTTGATGCAGATACATGGAATATGCTTTGTTGAGATCATTAGTATGGTATTTTTCAGGATGCTGTCTGGAAAACGAGCATGTGACATTTTGCTAGAAAGGATACTTGAGAGAACATGTGATGTTTGAAAAGGGTAAAAATATAGCCCAGCAGACAGTAGACAGGCTGAGCGGTGTAAGTTTGCTTTGCCACTTTTTGCTGATCATAGTTTGTTATAATTTCATAGAGAGAAAGACACCAAATCACTTCTGGTGGTGTTCTGTAGCTTCCTGTTGCTTCTACAGACTGGGCCCATTGTCAGAGACTTCCTGTTTTTTCTGGATCAATCTACTATTGGTGATTTGCGAATGATGTTTGCCAGTGGTTTCAGCTACCACTGCTGATCCATGTAAACTTAACTGCTAGTATTCTGTCAGCACAGATTATATTTGCCACACAGAATTATTTATAAAGAGATTCACATCTTTTTTGCCCTTTTTAACCTTTCCTTCCCATTATGTCTTGTGGGTGGTGGGCTAGAAAGAAGGGTAGGGCATTTAAGTATACTTAATAAAGTAGGTTTTGAAAAATATAAGCCTAGAGAGCTAGGTAATTTTTAAAGCCTACTTAAGCTATATTTTAAATGATATTTAACCATCTCCTAAATGAGAAAATTTACTATTTTTTGAAAACAAGTATCATGTACAAGAATAGAATCATTAGCAGCAGCGCTTCAGAAATGTTCCTGATATTAATATCTTGAAAGCTCCAAATGATATTTTGTCTTTCTACTACTTAGAACAGACAATGAGCTACAAATGCATGCAGAGATACATTTTGAGGTAACATTGAAAAATAAGAGATAATATAATACTACTTACTTGTGTTGTGATTCTTTTCTATACATACAAGTGTAAAACTGGAAAGTAGAGTTGAAGAAACAACAGCATTTTTAATCACATTGATAGTAGTTGGAATTCAGATACTACTAAGATATATAGTGCATGATAAACAAGACAGTATGTCTACAAACCACAAATAGTATAGCCAGAAATTGAAATAAATGGATAAAGACTGGCTGGGGTGATTTTAATCACAATATCCCCCATAGACTCATATATTAGAATACTTGATTTCTAGTTAAAAGAACAGTATTGGAATGACTAGGGGGTATGACCTTACTGGAGGTCGTGTTTCACTGAGGGAAACCTTTGAGGTTTCTTTAAAAAGTCACCCATTTCCAGTTAGCACTATCTGATTTCTACTTGATATATGCTGTAAGACACTGCTCCAGACTCATATATTCCTCTGAATGTTGTGCTCCCCAGCATAATAAGCATAGACTCTAATTTTCTAAAGTTGTAAGCCTCAAACTCTTATGTTCATTGGCTTGTATGTGGTGTCTTATCATAGAAAATAAAAGGAAGTAACTAAGACACTGATCTTTAGAGGATTAGAAACTAAATGACAAGATCACTTATTTGCTTAACATTACCGATGTGGTAGTTTGAATGATAATGACCTTGTTAGATCATCTTTTTAAATTATTGGTCCCTAGATGATGGAAATGTTTGTGAAGGCTTTAGAGGTATGACTTCAATGGGATACCTGTATAAGGGAGGTTTCAAAAAACCTCATTACATTCATTCAGCTCTGTTTTTCTTGCTTGTAGATCAGATATAAGCTCTAAAGGTCTGCTTTTGTTACTGGCCTGTTTTCTGTCATAAATCCTGCCATGATTATCTTGGTTGGTTTCATCCTCTGAAACAGTAAAGGCTAATATAAACTCTTTATACTATGACTTGGATGCTCATGATAAGTTATCACAGTGAAAGAAAGTAACTAAGATGAAGTTGACACCTATAAGTGAGGGTGCATTAAAGAATCCAAAGTCATATTGAAAGACATCTTAGAGAATCCATATAAGGGAGAAAAATATTCAGAGTAGACAGGAAGAGGGTTATCTCACAAGATAAGAGACTATGAGGAGTATCAAGAAAAAAAAACATAAGATAGAAAGAAATGGAGTAGGATAAATTGGTGGGAATAGTGTGGTGTGGGGCAGGACCAAGCTACTCAAAATAGAGTGGAGAACTGGGAGAAAGGAAGCTTGTGAACAACAGTAGTTTGGGAGCTTGAATCTGGGGGTTGGGTGGGGGAAGCATACAGGATGAGAGAAGGGCCACTGTGGGGGAATGTGAATGTCAACCTTGTGATGGAAAACATGGGATGGAGAGCAAGCAGCACAGGCTCCTGAGATTCTTCAAAGAGTCCTGATCTACCATACATGGCATTAGATCTAAGACTGTTCCTGGCACACTGGTGAGACAGCATAATGGAACCAAGGCTAGAGCAATGGCCACTTTCCTATCTTCAGGGAAGTCCTCATGGGTTACAATACAACCCTCAACACACATACACACACACACTTACACACACAGACACACACACAGATCCATTTCTGAGTTACCTCATTAGGCAGGGCTTTCCTTGGAGCATAGTGATGGTGTGGCAAGATACAACTGGTAAAAGATTTAGGGGCTGGGGATTGTCTCAAACACTGTATATAAGGACTAAACTCAAATCAGTACCCTGGTGCTGGTCTCCAGAATCAGATTTCACATGACTCCATTACCTCTCATGCTACATGCTCTGTTCAGTTCCCACAGACCATGGTGTCCATGTGGGCTTTGCTACATACAGCAAGCACTTGTGAGTAGAGACTAAGTCTGGTTGCTGGAGTGTTCTTTGATATGCAACCACAGGTATATAGCAGTGGAGAGTCATATGTCCCTTTTGCTAGAGAAAAAGAAATGACTACTTTGGAAGACAAAAATCAATGTCACAATTTCTTGAGATATATTGGCTTTTATCTAATTACCAGAAATCCTTCTATAGTCCTGCTAACCTGAGCCAAGACAATCATCAAGACTATCATTTCAGGATACCTAATAGTACCAGGAGATGGTATGTTGCTATATCAGACCTGGTTATACTGGGTTTTTAATGTTTGTCTGAGGAAAATGGAAGACTATGGGACTTTTGGATTTGGAATATAGATGAATGCTGTCAGCAGCACTTAATTTGTTATCTTAGTAGGAATTTGGAAGTCTGTAGTGCTGCGAGCAATGAGAACTGTGAGGTATCAGTTCAAGATGTTTCAGAGGGGAACAATATTAGAAAATCGGCTAGAGACAATTCTCGTGATATTTTGGTGAAGACTCTGACTGTGTTTTTCCCTTGTCCTAAGAATTTGGCTGGGGATGAATTGCAAAGTTTTGGTCTAATTTCATTAGACTGTCAGAAGAGAAATGAAGACAGCTTAATATTGACTGTGACATGTAGTTTAGAGATTACCTTGAGTAGTTTAGAGCTGTTTTGTCAGTCATAAACTCAGCCTCTGGACTCTGAACTTGTAAGCTTTATTAAATGCTTTCCTCTGGAAGTGTTTTTGGTCATGGTGTCTCTTCATAGAAGCAGGAAAATAACTAAGACAACTGAGGACAGCAACTACTTCTAACAGAGTTATATAACAGGTAAAAACAAATGCTTTTTACACTAATATAAGTTCATCTAGAGCCTAAAAATATTGTTACAAAATTTTCTTGACAATGGCCAATATTCTTTTTTAAAAACTGTACAGAACAAAAGGTTAACCATAAGGAAAATGAATCATGAGGAAACAAGAGCCATATCAAAAATCTTAATACTGATTTATACATGAAAATATCAGGCAAACATTTTAAAATAACAATATTTAGGAGAACAAAATAATAAACATTTCAAAAGCTAAAATCTATTAAAAATACTACTACTAAGATTGAACATTGTAGCACCTTAAAATTGGTTTAAATGTTAGATTTGACATAGGTAGAAAAAAAACAGTAATTTTAAGTTTGGTCTGATGACATAGCTAGGATAAAACACAATAGGGTAAATATTTTAAAATAACCAAATTTTTGTGAAGGCTTTTCAGAGGTTTAGGATGCCTTTTGTAAGTGAGCACAATAAAGAGAGATATGAAACTACAGTTTAAACCTGTGAAGACAAAATATTTCATAATATTCCAATAAGGATGATAAAGACAAAATAGTAGATTCAGCGCAGATTATAAATCTCAAGCCTTCAAGTACTGAAAGCCATGCAAAAAAAATATATATATATATATAGCATGTTCCTAGTTCCATCATGATAAACTTGAAAAAACAAAGAAACAAATGAACAAACAATGAACACACAACAAAGGCAAGAATAAAATAAAGCCCACGGAACTGTCTTTAAATCAGCCAGGGATTAGGGAGCATCAGCTTAACCAAGGTAAATATGATTAAACAATTAGAAGACTGAGGTGATTAAAGTTGATAACAATGGAAATCAACCTCAAATTTTGTCAATTTAAACCCAACAAAAAAGAAATTAGACTTCGAAAAATAATCACAGTTATCTTTTCTAAGAAACATTAAGTATGTCAATATGGAGAAAACATAATAGAAACAGTAAGTGAATCATTCAAAACATTCAAGATTCAAGTTATTCTAACAATGAGCTGTCATTGTTATCTTAATATTTAATATTTTGTATTTTTAAATGTTTTAGGTTTTTTTTTTTCCCTGAGTTTCAAACTCTAAACTCATTCATCTCTCCCCTCCCCTCACATCCATGAACCACACTTGCAAACCTGCTGCCCCAGCTGAGATAATTCTTGTTTTGGAAGCTGTAATGTGTCACTGTGTGTCCCATAGTGTAGTCCTTTGTCCATATTTTTTTTGCTTGTAAATGTTCATTGCAATGACTCAGTATGGTATGAAGCCTACGGCTTCTGCTACTCTAGTAAAAGGGGGCAAAAGGTGTCTCTCCCTGGCCAGTGCCATCACATAGCAGACATGAGGCAAGACCAGCTCTCCCACACTCATGCCCTTGGGGTGAGCATACCTGTAATCCTCTCATATAAAGCCAGATCTATGGTGCTGTCAAGTTGAGGTGCAGGGCCAGATAACCTGAGTGCTACAGATAAGGAGAGTCCAGGAAAGCTCTTTCTATTCTGACCCCAGGTCTATCTCTCTCACCTGACACAGATGATGAGAGGTGATGGGGGAAGAGAGTGAATCTCCTATATTCACACCACTATAAGGGAGACAAGAGGTGGAGAGGGATCTCTCATACTGTTATTCTAGGGGTTGGCTTACCTTCAATTCCTACAATATGCAGGGTTTGCTCTCCTAAGTACTACAGCTGGCTAGGAGCAGTTTTCTTTATGTCATTCAGTCAAGGTCATCGTTCCCAGGATAAGCTCCCAGGTGAGGGGTGAGGCCAGTTCTGCACTGTCCTTAGACAATAACAATTCTCCAGGAAGCAGCTCATATCCGGAATATTTCCCTGGCCTTTGGTGGTAGCAAATCTCTGTTCCAGCTGTGCAATATACCCAGACATGGTCACTAGTGGCAGCACAGGCTAGAATCTCAGCATGGTCCCAGATGGGATCACAAGATACTCACATCAGGCAGTTCCTCACTATTCTAGAGTCTTCATTTCTGACTCTCTTCTTTGTGCCCATGTCTTCCTGCTTTTTTTCTCTTCCATTTCTTTACCAATTTCTTGTTCCTCTTAGTAGTTCTTGGAATTTCCGAGTATCTCAAATAATCTCAGGAGTCGTCTCTGGAGTGCTAAAACTGGATCATGTATTATTGCAATATTTTAATTTTTTCAAATATTTCTGAGTTGTAACAAAACATCAAACTTCCTCTTTTAGGTGCAGATTTTGTTTTGACTATTGTTTGAAAACAGAGAAAATATTTATTGATCAACCAAACATACATACTAACAAAATAGGCAGTAGGAACTCCAACACAGTTCCAGTATCTCAGAATTATAAATTATAAATTACAACAAGCAGACTGCAAAATCAGCATGACTACTTGGGTTGTCTGTGATTATTATACAGACACTAAATGACTAGGTAGAAAGATACAATAATTCTCTCTCTGTTTCTGTCTTTGTCTCTTTTTCTGTCTCTGTAACTTATTCTATCTCTGTATCTTTCTGTCTCTTTGTTTCTCTGTCTCTGTCTCTTTTTGTCTCTGTCTGTCTGTCTGTCTGTCTGTCTGTCTGTCTTTTTATGTCTCTCTGTGTGTATATGTATATGTGTATATGTGTGTGTTTGTATGGGTATGTTCAAGGTCCAGGCTATCTGAATATTTTCTTACTAGATATTCTACAAAGCCACTGTGCCTATGTACTTACCAAAAATAAATGAAGATTTTAATAAACTATTTTAGTTTTTCTCCAAAGACAGGAATTCAGCTGAGCAAAGAACTGCATGACTATAATGTAAACAGTGAATAGGAAAAAATGCAAAATTTATTTTACATAATTTCTAATTTGCTTGAAAGTAACCTCCAAGTCTGACTGTACAAGTCTCAATATTAAGATGTAAAATAAAATTTTGAGAAAATGGTGGTTGGATGATACTGTTTGAATTCATAATTTTCCTTGAACAATATTACTGATACATATATAATATGTATAGTATTATATATAATAAAAACTAGTTCACAATATTATTATTGTACATCTTAAATAAATGGTATTTTAATTAGAATATATTCTTTCATATCAAATTAAATTCAGTTAAATATTACCAATGTCAAATGATTTCCCAATAATAGGTTTTAAATGTTACTAATATCTAATGATTTCCTAATAAAAGGTTTTTCATTATATGAATATAATCCAATATTTTTTCAAATATTTATCAATACATCTTATTCAAAAGATGTTTTCTGATTTTCTGTAAAACTCAAATGTTCCATCATTGCCATTGGAGAGTTTTTTCTATTCCTGTTTTTTTTTTAATTGGTTATTTATTTACATTTCAAATATTATCCCCTTTCCCAGTTTCCCGTCTGCAAACTCCCTATCCCATTCACTCTCCCACTGTTTCTATGAGGGTGCTTCCCGATCTATTGACTCCTGACTCCCTGCCCTGGCATTCCTCTACACAGGGACTTCAAGCCTTCACAGGACCAAGGGCATCCCCTCCTATTGATGCCAGATAAAGCCATCCTCTGCTTTATATGCAGCTGGAGCCATGGATCCCTCCTTGTGTACTCTTTGGTTTGTGGTTTAGTCCTTGAGAGTTCTGCGGGTTCTGGTTGATTGAAACGTTAATAAAACTCAAAGTACACATTGAACCTCAAACAATAATAGCAGAAGACTTCAACACCCCACTCTTACCAATGGAGAGACAATGGAAACAGAAACTAAACAAAGACACAGGAAAACTAACAAAAGTTATGAGCCAAATGAATTTAACAGATATCTGTAGAACAGTTCAACCTAAAAAAAAAAGAATTCCTGGTATTTTTGTGGGAATAAATATCACACAGTTTTGGAGGAGACACAGGTAAACTATGGTAGTCCCTTTGACTTGTGAGATTCATCATGCCTCTTATATTCTTCAGAAGTATCTTTGCCATTTTGTTTTAGTTGAGGAAAATATCATCTTCATATATATGCAATATGGATATATTTTGCAATTGATAGACCCCAAGTACTCTTTTAACCAGTGTGTGTGTGTGTGTGTGTGTGTGTGTGTGTGTGTGTGTGTAATTTTTATTTTATGTGTATGGATGTGTTGCTTTTATGTAAGTATAGGAGGTGAGCTGGTCCTCTGCAAGAGAAATAACTGTCCTTGATAGCTGGACCCTCACTCCAAACCTGATAATTATCTATTTCCTTCCCTAAGGTAGAATCATTTTCATTTCGTAAGGCAATTGAAATGATCTATGGATTTGATCACAAGAGCAAGAGCCTGTACAAAGGGCAAGTCCGTATTTTTATTTTTGTTGTTTTTGTTTTTTAACAAAGGACATTAAAAAGGATATATGTATGTTGAAAATTGAAGAGTGGTGAAGAGTTAGTCACACAAAGAAGAATGACAAGAAATTGTGAAGGATATAGGAAGGAAAGCTGAACTCATGGATGGACTGAAAAGGATAATGCAAAAAATGATTAGAAGAAGAATGCAGCGGTGTTAAAAATCTAGGGCCTGGGTTCTATAAAATAGTTACAGAGGATGATAGTTACAGAGGGAACTGAATTGAAACAGTAGTCTCTAGAAGTAAGATGTATGCTTACACTTATCAGAGCATTGTACAGCTATGCAAATAATAACAAAGCTTAAGAATCATGTCACTCTGTGTTGTAAAGGAGTAGAACCAGTAAGAAACATGAAATGATAACATTTGCTGTTATGGTTGTTCAAGCCTTCCATCCTCAGAGTAGGTTCTCAGGAAGGGCATACCCGCATCTCAAGCAATAACAAAAGCATAGTTTTCAAGTGGAATGAGCTTCATCCTCACTACAGACATTATTCCCATCTATAAAACCCCTTCATAGCAGTAGCATATTTAATGTTTGATTGAATAACTGAAGAATGTAACTTGTCTATATATATTAATTCTGTATTCTAGATCTTACCAGTTCATAGAGTATTCTCTGATTTAGAAAAATTAGAAAAAAAATCATAATGTAGTTTTAACTTAAATGTTTCTTTTCTAAAATTAAACTTCCAAACAATTTGTCTTAAAATTAATTAAGACTTTTATTAAGTAATTAATATTACAATATAGTAGTTATAACATAAATTTGGACTCCTTCATTAATATATTTATTATGAATGTAATCCATTTCATACTTTAATATATTTCAGATGATTTGAAATTAATCAGTATTTCCAGATTGAATTTTAGGAGTTTTTATTCGAAGCATTAAAATAATTAGAACATTTTAAAATAATTATGGAAGATTAGCATATAAAAATTGAAAATGTGCTCAAATAAATCAAAAGTAACAATAATTAAATATCAAACTACATGATGAACAGTTTAAAATGATCATGTAAATTAAGATCTTTTAAGATGCATTTTAATTAAAATTACATTTTATAAAATTTTAATGGCACGAGGAAATTCTAGTTTAAAGCGATAATGCTAAAGAAATGATAATGTTTGTAAATGGCTTCAATTATAAAAGAACAAATAGGCCAGTCTCCTAGATGGGGGCTGACACCTTCACTTCTCTCACATCCTACAGGAGATTGACACCTTCACCTCTCACCTTCCACAGGAGACTGACATCTTTGCCATGTCACCATCTGTAGTAATTTTCCAATGGCAAATTCTTGAACCAGTTTTTCTGAAATTAATCACATTGACCTCAATCTAAAAGCTTGAGCCATGAGACCCTATGCTATTCCCTTTAGACCATTAGAGGTCCATTTTGCTTTGTTCAGAAACATTTCTAAAGAGTATTGCTTGCTCTTTCAGCCACGAATCATCATTTTCATGGCATTTGGTATTAAATTTAACAGCCTTGTCTCATGTAAAACTTTGATTAGCTAAACTTGTGAAGATGTTCTTTACTCTTTTTACCAGCCTTTTGTTGTAAGAAAGTTGAGCAAGTGTATATGAGAAGTGAACAGACAACTAGATATTTCCACCTGAGTTTTCATGTGCTTAGATATTTCTCCTATCTTTTTAACTTATATTATTTCTTTTTCTCATTCTTTTTTTGTAAGAAAGTTTAGCAAGTGTATATGATAGGTGGACAGACAACTAGATATTTCAAGCTGAATTTTCATGTGCTTAAATATTTCTCCTATCTTTTAACTTATATTATCTGTTTTTTTTCTCTTTTTCCTTCACCTCCTCTTTCTCTTTACGGAGGTTTAACATATATATATAAATATAGACATCATTCACCAAAAAAAGTTTTTTTTTTTTAATACAGAGAAAATACTACTGAATTAAAAAACTGTTTGGTTTCAATAAATTAGGAACAAATGATTGATTAGCTTACATACCAGTCGATATGGTTCCTTCATGTCACAGGTGTATGAGATACAATCTGAAATTCACATTTTTTTTACAGTTAATGACCTATAACCAATGTAAATAAAGTAAAACTATAGATTTTTAGTAACATTTAAAAAATTTAGATTATCAAAAATTTTTGTTACTTCTGTATGCAATATTAGAGGAATCAGTCTATTTCCATACTTATAGAAAGCATTGTTTAAGAAATGTTTTTCTCTACCTGTTATAGTACTTTATTGAAAGAAAAAAAATCTTTCAAACAATTATGCATTACACTCAAAGTTGCTTCATATTTATATTTATGGAAGTTGGGCAGATAACCTGAAACCTGCAAGTTAGTTTCTATTACCCTCAAATCCCCATGTTTCTCTCCTCCCCTCCTATTCTCTCTGGAAATCCCTGATTTGCCCATAATAGTGTCCCTTTCTCTTAGTAACATGTGAAATGTGTTCCTAACAGGACACCCCAGAAAGGGCCACATGTGTTTGTTTTCCCAAGTTTACAAGAATTGCAGATGTTTGCATGGCTCCAGAACCCAAGTGAAATGGAAACTGGATTTCTGCAATTCTAGAACTGAACCAAAATTCCAAGTTCCTCTGCCTTAGGAGGGGACTTCCCTTCATCTTTTCCAAGTTGTTAGCCAATTGTCCTTGATGCTATCTTCGGTGCATCACAGATGCTCATGTCTATCATAAGTACATCTAAACTGCTTAAATATTTTTGGTTTTCTTCCTTGACTTTTTTTTTAAAAGCTAGAATGATTCCTATTATATCTTCAAGATTTGAATAATATAAACTTGAACATGAATAATTTGAGAAACCTAAATTAGCCATATGATTTAAAATAACATAATTAACAATATTCTTAGTTAATTCTCAATTCATAATATTCTTAATAATTCTTAATTAATACTATTCTTAATGCAAAAATCACTTGATTAAAAAAAATGACCTGCCCATAATAAAAGCAATCTTACTGTATTTGAATGTTCGTGGGATAAGAAATGACTTTGCACTATGCAACAATAACAATAATGTTTATTTTAAATTTTGAAATAGAAATTTAATTGTAAAACTTCTTTAAAACCATTTCAGAATTCAAAGGGAGGGGTCTTTCAGCTCAGGTCTATTTCAGTGTTACCCTACATAAAGAAAAAGAGAGAGATTAAATATATTAAAAAAATATTCATAAAAATTCTGAAATTGTTTTGTTGCTTTCATGATTTTTCCAACAAAAAAACATTTCTAAAGGTTCTCTGTGAGATTCATTTGAGAAATAAGCTAAGGATGGAAATAAGAAATAATTACATCGTTTTTACAAAGAAAATAATCCTAAGATTTTTTTTTTAATAAATCAGATGAGTTTCAGAGGAGTTTGCTAATTAATATCAAGATTTTGCTTAGAATTACTTTAAATCAATTTATAAAGCTAAATATTATTTTCATTAGTAATCTATTGTCTATTCCTTTATAATACAGTGGTTTCTAGTAACCTTTCTTCAGCTTTTAAGTATATTGAGGCATCTGATATATTTTTAAAGATACATATTTAGATATTTGACTTTAAGACCATAAGGAATGCTTTGCATATACACTTAAGTCTGGAAATTAACTTTGTCATCTGGATGTATTTTTAATCTTAAGATCTGTCACAGTACATATGTCAGATATTTTAGATCACCACCCTTTCTCTCTCTCTCTCTGTCTCTCTCTGTCTCTCTCTCTCTCTCTCTCTCTCTCTCTTTCTCTGCCTGTCTCTCTTTCTCTCTGACACACACACACACACACACACACACACACACACACACACACACACAC
>JANHMN010000011.1:37249930-37321908 GCA_030674055.1 Rhabdomys pumilio | reverse complement strand
CACACACACACACACACACACACACACACACACACACACACACACACTTTGTCCCATTCTGTATATTTAAGGAAATTATAAATAGTAGTATTGTATAATATTGTAAGAAGGGATTGTACAATTGTGCAGAGTGGTAGTCAAATATTTCAAATGAATTCAGAATGATATGGAAAAGTTCAGGCTTGTGATTTTCACCAGTGGTGTATTGCTTGCTTAAATGCAAAATACTGGTGTGATCTCAAATGTCACAATTAAGAAAAACAGACATAATAACAAAAAATAGTAATAAGATTGTATTATTTTGTCATCGGTTGTTGGTGATTTATTGTTATTGTTTGTAACTTCATAAAACTTGGCCTATGATTTTTCATTATATTGTATGCTTATATGTCTTTGGTATCAGGAAAATATAATTGAGTAAATGAGTTTCTTATTTTTGAGAAGCAGTGTTGCGGTAGAATTCAAACTAGGAAATCTTCATATTTAAATAAATCTTTTATTTTAGATGTATAGGTATTTCCTTGAGTGTGTGTCTGTGTAGCATGTGCATGCAGTGCTCATGGAGGGCAGAAGATGTGGTTAAATCTCCTGGAACATGGGAAGCAGATCCATGTGAGCTTCCGTGTTAGAACTAAATATGGAGCCCTGGTCCTCTGGAAGAACACCCTGTGCTCTTACTTGCTGAGTCATTTCTCCAGTCCTATTCTTTTTATTCCTATATTAAAGACTATTGTACATTTGTATAATTTTGCCTATTATTAATTTTAGACAGTTCATAATTCATTTTGGAAGTAAAGATGAGAGAAAAAGAAAGAGACTTTTTTGAAAGGGAAAATATATATATATATATATATATATATATATGTGTGTGTGTGTGTGTGTGTGTGTGTGTGTGTGTGTGTGTGTGTGTGTGTGTATATATTGGTTTTTTAGTTTTTTGAGACAGGGTTTCTCTGTGTAGCTCTGGCTGTCCTAGAACTCACTCGGTAGACCAGGCTGGCCTCGAACTCAGAAATCTGCCTACCTCTACCTCCCAAGTGCTGGGATTACAGGCGTGTGCCACCACCGCCCGGCAAAAAATTTTTTTTTCTAGATTTTCTAGTATATTGAGTGTATGTCTTCCCATTACTATATGGATTTAAATGGAATCTAGTTTAATAAACACATTTTACCTATCAATGTATTATCTTGGGTCTTCATTTGCCTCTTTATTGTCAGTTTGACTAGAGTTTTTTAAGTTTTTCAATCTTGCTTATTGTTTTGGTAATTTCATATTTTCTTACCATTGTGTCTTTTGTCTGCATTATAGTAATTTCACCTTGTGCTTGTATTTTTTATTTTTATCTCTTAAATTGTGGATTCATGTACATTTGTTTCCAAGTACCTTAAAGGGAAGCATTATATTATTTAAGATATCTTATTTGTTTAAGTATTTTATTATTTGTTTTAATTTTTTTATATGTATGAATGTTTAGACTGTCAAGTACTTAAGGGTCCCACATTACTCTCGTGCACAGTGCTTGTGGAAATGAAAGGAAGTTATAAGAACCCTGGAGATGAGTCTATAGGTCTTCAATGCCGTCAGAAATCCAGAATGACTAAATTAACTGAAGTTATGGGAAGCACTAAGCATAGCTTCTAAAACTTAGCCAATTTATAGAGACCACTTACAGGTGATTGTGAGCTCCCATATTGGCCATGGTAATTTGACAGGGTCCTTTTTAGGAGTAGGAAGTACTCTATACTGTTGGGGAATTTTTCCAACCTCAAGATCTCTAAATTTATCTTTTAAATGTAATCAATTATATTGAATACATCATTCTTAGAACTTCCTCGATGTTATCAAAAAGTTCTAATTTCTGTTTGAATTTTCATTTGCTTATAGAATGATTTTAGTTTTCAACCTAGTTTCCTCAGTGGCCACTGACCTTTCAAAGTAGTACTGCTCACTTGCTGTGGACAGACTCCATGATCAAGGCAACTCAAATAAAGGACCGCATTTAATTGGGGACTGCCATGGAAGTTTAGAGGTTCAGTTCATTATCATCAAGGCAGAAGAATCGCAGCATCCAAGTTGGCATGGTACAAGAGAAGCTGAGTGTTCTACATCTTGTTTAAAGACAAACAAGAGAACACTGGCTTCCAGACAGCTAGGAGGGGGTCGGAATGCCCATCCTGTCAGTAAAAATCTTCCTCCAACAAGACTATCTACTCCAACATCGGTATGTCTCTTAATAGTACCATCACTCCCTAGGCCAAGCATATCTAAACACCAGTGATGTGCACAGTTTTTTTTTTTAAGTATTTTGGGACGTTTATTCCATGATGATCTGATGGAATAATAAAATTATTTGAATTTTTATGCGCTAATACGTGCTACGTGCTATCTGACTTATTTTGAAGGAGATTGAAGGACTGCTGAAAAAGATCATTTGTTCCTGAGTTGTTGTATGTAGTCTGCAGGCTTCTTTTATGTCCATTTGTTTTAAGACCTAGCATGAGTCAGCAGTTTATTTGGTAACGTTTTGATCTCTCATTGATTCTCTGATATTGAAGTCACCCATCGTTAGTTTATCTGGACCAATCAGTGATTTTTATTTTATTAGCGGTTTTTTTTTTATTGATTATGCCAATGTTTGGAGTGCTTATGTTGAATATTCTTGATTTTTTTAATGAATTCCTCCATTTCCTAATATGTAATATGGTGTAAGTTTCTTTATCCTTTCTCTTTTGTTTTCTTGAAGTTTGATTTGTCAAAATGATTCTATCCAAAACTCTCTGCCTTTGTACTGTATTTGTTTCAAATATCTTTCTTTGTATTCTCAACTTCAGACTCGTGAATATTCGCTGGTAAGCAGTGGCTGATGCAGATCTTGAGTTTCTTTATTCCTCCACCGGTTTGTGCCTTTTCATGGTATTTTAAGGCAGTTTAAGGTTATTATTAACTACTAATTGTTCTGTTTGTCCAAACTTTCATTATTTACCTCTCAGATTTACTTTATTCTGTGATGATTTTAATAGGTATTTAAAAATATACTTGCTTTAAATATGAAAGGGTGTGAAGTAGATTCACATGAGACACATGTACCATTTATGAATATGACACAGTATGTTTTCAATAAATACATACTCCAGGCTTATTAGAATTGGAATATTTTACAGAGACATCATTAAAGTAAAAATGTACAACAGTTGCTGAATTTTATTTTGACTGTCACCTAATAGGGAGTGGTACATTAATATTTATACAGGGATGTTTTTATCTTGTATGTGCACGCAGCTCTATCTGTGTGAAGAATGAGACTCTATCACTTCACAGATTTAGCAAATGTACAATGATAACCATACTGTGTTCAAACTCTGAGAATAATAAAAACTGTATCCAAGGCTTTGAAGAATGTATGGCCTTCTAGAACTAAGCATCTTTTGACATCATAAATAACAGTAAAAATGCACAAGGTAGATATATTTAAATAGCATAGAAGAGAAAGAGAAATGAACACATCAACAATGAACAGAGAAAAATGGAGTTTCTAAGTAAGTTTTTCAGTGCTTGTTTTTTAATTGAGCTCTTAGTGATTTTAGCATTGAATACAGAAATACAAAAGAGATAATGTCTGGAACTTCAGCAACCAACTGAGGCTTCCTCAATAAAAATATTTATTGACTAAAAAGAAATAAAATAGCTAAATGGAATGTTGAAATCTTGGTTATTTTATATTAGCTCTATCAATTATCTTGTGTACTTTTTACCATGAGGAATGTGTCTGGAAAAGAAATCTACTTAAGCTAAGGCAAATGACCCTCTGTTCTTAAAACATTTCTTAGGGGTGCATCTACTGTACCAAATGGTTATTATTTGTTTAATTTACTCATTGACTGTTTAGGGTCAGTTTGGATCTTGCTTTGTAAAATTATTATCTCTTCATCTTAAATGAATTCCACTGTTTGAAAGAGATTTTATGAGTTGTAAGAGCTGGTGGCACAGGGTTAAATTCCCAGTCACATAAGAAGCAGAGGTAGGAGGATAGACAGTTCACGTTAGGCATAGCCTGCAAAATAAGCTCAAAGTCTACTAGGATAATTTATGTTGTCTACCAAAGGAAATCACGACTAATAAAAATGTAGGTTTGTGGAGTACAATCTCAATGATTCATCTACAAGTCACTCCTTTACCCAAAGCTCAAGATCATTGCCAAAAAAGAAGTATAAGGATTGGAATCGTCAGAGGAAGAGGAGATTTTGTTTTTTGGAAATATCAGAAGTTATACACATTAAGTTGCACCAATATGATTGCCTAAACATGAGATGAAGAATGACAACAATAATAGACATGTAAAATAGACCCAAAATAGCCCACTAGTACTCAACCCTACATCAAAAACTATAGGCAAACAGGAAATACTGAGAATGGGAGAAGTAATCTTCTCCAAAGAAACACAAACCAATATCTGAATTGAATTACAAATTATAGGATTTAAACAGAGGTTACAGATTCAAAGACATCCTAGAGTTCAGTGAAAATGAGTAAAAACAGATATTCTTTGGTGTAATTATGCCAATTTTCTTGTGAAACGTTGAATATTTAGAAGTACAGAACAATTTTCAATACTTATTTTGTACTACATTTGCATCTGTTGGGTTGACATTTATGAGACTATAATGTTCTTTAAAATGATCATTTCTGTGAAGACTACTGCGTACAGTAGATTGGTGTTCTGAATGTGTACTGAAAGTGCTCGTTGAAAATAAAATAGGAGCTTACTGTTATAGGTCACAAGAAGATTGGTTCCCTTGCACTTAAACTCTCTGGTAATTTTATTTTTTCCTTGTGGTTGTGCTTTGTATTTATAGTGTAGCCACTTACATTGAAGAACTTTGAATGATCTCACCGAAAGACTCCATGAAAACATACCATTATGTTGTTGGAAACTCAGCTGAGTACTAACTGGATCCATAATACGGATGCTTGCAGAAATTCAATAGACTTTATTAAAGTTGATAAATACTAAAATGTTTATTTTCAAAACCTAAAGGAAGTAAGTAAGACCTTGTATAAAATCACATTGTTAAAATAAGAAAAAAAAAAGATAGACTTAATGGAAGAGAGTAATCTGTCCCTTAATGCCACAATCTGTCTATTTTCTGGAAATTTTTTGAACCCTCTTCACTAAGAAGCAATTATCTAAAATTTTCAAAGATGTAAAAGAAAATACTCAAAAACAGAAGCCTGACAAATAGCACTTCAGTCTCTTTTCCTTTTTGTAATTAAATTCATTTAAAAATAATTGTGAAATATGTACACCCATATAAAAGAAAAAGTCCACCAAATCTTATCAGTGAACCACGGAAACAATGAAAATCTAAGGTCTGAGATGGTTTCATGCTGAGAACTCATTTGAATGAAAATGTATTTGTCTACAAGAAAACTCATGTGGGAAGTTAGTATAGGGATTATGCTCTATACAGTTGTACAGCATACCTCATAAATTAGGTATTTAAGAGCTCTATAGAGTTATCAAGATCAGTTTCTTTGCTCTGAACATCAAACAAGTTTTTGTTTTCACACTAAATTATTTATTCACTTTACATCCTGTTTGCAGCCTCCCTTCTCCCAATTTCCCCTTACACACCCTCCCTCCCTCTTCCTCTCTTCCCTCCCCCTTTTCTCTGAGAATGGTGAGGCCTCCTTGGGTATCAACCCACTCTGGTACATCAAGTCACTGCAGGACTAGGCTGATCCCCTCCCACTGAGGCCCAATGAGCCAGCCCAGTTAGCAGAACAGGATTCATAGGCAGGATACAGAGTCCGATACAGCTCATGCTCCAGTTGTTAGGCAAACTGAAAGAATACCAAAGTGTACATCTGCTATGTATGTGAAAGCTGCCTGTTGTTGAAGCATTATGAACATGCTACTTGACTCCAAGAACCTTAAAACATATGTTTCTTATTGAGAGAATTCAGGATATTAAAGGATGACTAGAAAGTACTGAGAATGTGTTTGCCATATGAACAGATTTATGTAGATAGATAATAAATGGACACTGTAATGGTATATAATTACTAATATGTGTGAGAGAATCCAGAGAGTCACATTTCTTCCTTGTTCCTTCAGATAAGTCAGAGACAATGAAATATCAAAGATATTAAAGTTTAAGCCATTTTCAAATTAACTCATCTATTATCTAACTGCACAGAAGAACAGACATATTTTGTGATTTCCCAGAAGAAGACGTGAAATTACAACTCTCATTTCCCAACCCTGAAGTTCCTTCTTAATTCCAATAAATCTGGAAAGTTTGCCTCAAAAAATGGCATATTTTTATTTTATTTCAAATTCTAATTTATATAATTTTTTACATAATATATGCTATATTTAATAAATTTATATAGCATTTATTATAATATTTATATTATAATTGCATTTAATTAATAATACTTTGGCTTTAGCAATCAGTGAATAATGTTGAAAATAATGATAACATTGCTTTTAGACTTGATCAATACAGAAAATTAAGTATTAAAATCAGAGAATCAACAGTTCAATAGAAAAATGTGTTTTCAGTATACAAAATGCTAAATAAAAGCAACTTATTTTCGTTTTATAAAAATATCAAGTGAAAATGTTTCACAATTTTGTAACTACTTTTCCAAAACAAGAATACCTTACTCATCCTGAATGGAATGTTGTAAGAACATTTTTATACTTTACAAATGATTTTTGAGCTCTTGCTAAAACAATGGGAAGAAAGTTTTGTATAATTGGGAGTGGCAGCTCCACAGTAATTCTCTGCAGTTTGACTAGTTGTGCATTTCTGCAGATTTATCTGTCTGCTATAAAATGAAATCTTGGATGAGAAGAGATAGGTAAATGTATCTACTAGTTTCACTGTATGTTTTTAGAATGCAGTGTAAAATTGTACTGGTTTAGGAAAGTATCCATGGTTTTTCTCTTGGTTCTAAGCCCACACCAATCTTGGTTACCAGGCGAGGTTAACTGTACACAACACGAAGTCCTTTCCATTTGGCAGACTCTAAGTAGAGTGGATTAACCTCAAGATAAAAGTGCTACTGTTGAACATTTTTGGATGTCCAGTAATTGCTAACTGAGCTCACATCTAAACAACAAACTTATTCTAAGATCAACTGTAATCAGTTAAATCATATGTGATGTATTTACTAAGCCTCATGCTCTCATTATTCTTATGCATCACACTAATGATTATCATATGTAAAAGTAAGCAATCCACTAGAAAGTATTTTTGACTATTGGCATCTCCTTTCACTTATATCATTACATAATGAAGAATAGGATACTGACATAATGGCTCAGTGGATAAATACATTTGTCTCTAAGTCTGGAGAGCTGTGTTCGAACACTTATCTATACATAGTAGAAGGCAAATTCTGACTCCAGCATTTTGTCCTTGGCCTTCCACCAAGACATGTGTACTCACATGCATATGCAACTCTTAATACACATACTAAACAAATACATACATAAACATAACAAAAATTACATGAGGCAAATAAATTGCTATTTTGAATCTTAAAAATGTTATTTAAGTTGAAATAAAGTAGTATAGCTAGAACTGGTGATACGTGCATATAATTCTGGCATACTAGATGTAAACTGAGAAGGCATAAGGCATATAAGTTGGAACACATGATAGGTTGTTTCAAAAAATCAATGAAAGAAATGATATCCTTTATCTGTTATTTTTGTTGTGATATGCTACTGAAAATTCTTTCCTTATAAGTAATAACTACATAATAGTTACTCTGTATAAAAAATTGCAATTCAATGCTAATAATTCTGTAGGATTTGAGATAGCACATATAACTGGCAACATTTACTAGTAATCTTGTCTGGCATTAAGGGAGAAATTGTGGAAAACTTATGGGTTCTGGTTTCAAATTCTTAATACTCAGACATTTGTGTTATTTAGCATCATGACTTTATTTTTTCTCTTATATCAACATGTTTCCTCTGTATAAAGTGACCTAGTACATTCCTAGAGCTTCTTTCCTTGTCCCCATTTTCAAATTTCCTGTTATTGCTTGACACTTAAGGCTTCTAATTCTGCATAGGACTCCTATGTGATTCTTAATTTTCCAAATGCTATGACCCTTTAATAGAGTTCTACAAGTTGTGGTGGTCCCCAACCACAAAATTATTTTTTCTGATAGTCTATACTTTTAACCTTGCTGCTACTATGAATTATAATGTAAATATAATTGGAGATATAGGTTTGCTAAAGGGATTATGACCTATGGGTTGAGAACTGCTGGTTTAGAGGTTTTGAACACAGGTCTATGGATTTGCATAGCACGTTGCCTACTGAGCCATATCTACAGCCCTAACTTGCCCTCTTCTTTTGAAATTTTGATAATATCATATTCATCATATTAATTTAAATAAACTTTCCTACACGGTTTAGGCTAGACAAAAATTATACCTCCTAAATGATCTGTATACAATATTTTTAGAATATATATTTCTTAGTTAGTCTTTTGTTTTTGATATATGCACATTTGATTAAATTCAGTTTATATCTCTGTTATTGTTTACCAAAGGAGATAATAAAAGATGGCTCTAAGAGCTAATATTAAAATTGTTACTAACCTCATCTTCCATCTTCATCCAAGCATTTAGTATCATCAGCTCTCCTGGATCTTTATTCCATTCAGAAATACTTTAGTAATTATCCTTTGTAAGGTTGTCAAACAATGAAACAGAATAGGTAACTACTTACTAAGATGCCAGGAAGAGAGGGCTTTATGTCATTTCTGGCTATGACTAATGGATGAAATCACATCAGAGTGTTGTTGCTGAGGGCTACATTATGTTACAATAATAACTTTTGATGGACAGTTGTTCATCTGTCGCTGCTTGCATATCCTTGAAGCCTGCATTTTTCCTGCTCCTCCTCTGTGCGAGAGCATTATGGTAGTGCAGCCTTTCATTTTCAGTTGACATAAAATTTTCAGTCATCCTGTAGTTAACACTCTTCTTTGATGTCCAGTTCAGTTATACTCAGGGCAAAAAGAATAAAGACAATTATCAGTCAAACATAACTAGTTATATTTATTATTGCAGTCTGATGGAATAAAAAATGCAGTAAATACTGCTAAAGAAAATGGCTAATTTTATATATATTGTGACATCATTTCAAATATGATGTTAAATTTTAGTATATTTATTAATAAATACATATTTAAATGTATACATATATAATATTTAGTACTGAATATAGTGATTAATATACAAATCAATGTATATTTTATAAAATATGAATTACATATAATTTAGATATTTTAATATTTTTATAAATATAGTAACAAGTTTATAAAATAAATTGTCTTTTTTCATTAAACAAAATAAATTATGCTCTCTATCTATTCTTGAACTACACGATTACTGAGGGTGAAATGACATGTATAGTACTTCTTACCAACATAACTTGAACTAAAAAGATATCACTGTTAATATTGGATTTACATAAAGTATCCAGCAATGTTGATATTTAACACCATTTTAGATTTAGATTTCAATGAGTATCTTTTTTATCTACATTTCTACTATGTTATGCAGAAAAAAATGTTTCTTTTCTTTGCATAAAATTATTTATAAAGAAATAATCAGATGCTTATTTTTAAAAGAACTAAATGCTGCTATACAAATCATAATGAATAAAAATTATTTCAGTCTGTTCCATAACCACACATCATGAATTTAGAGCTAACATAGTTGGGAAGTTTCTACATACATGCACACACACACGCATGCACACACACACTCATATATACATATGAGTATATATGAGTATATATGTATATAATATATATGTGATATATATATATGAGTATATACACACACACACACACACACACACACACACATATATATATATATATGTGTGTGTGTGCTTCAAATTAAACCCAATATACAAAAGCCAAATGGATGAAGAAGATATAACCAAAATGAATAATGAAATTTTTTTTGAAATATTTTCTTATTTCCTTCCAGTAAAACAATCTTTTCATGTTGTTTTTAAACAATAAATTTACTGGAAATAATGAGTTTAAACAAGAAAGAAACCAAAAGTACTTTAAAAGTCACTCAAATCAGTAATTCATTCATTTCCATACGTTTAAATAGATGTCTAGTGACATGACAACAACAAAAACCAAAAACTCAGATGTGTTGTGCTCTAAAAATTGAAACACAATTGACTGTGAGTTTAAATTTTTAAAAATTACAATGAAATCAAAAATTAATTAAAAAAATATATATTTTACAAAACAGAAAAATGCCTTACCACTTGCCCTCAATCAGTCAACTATTTTACCTGTAGAAAAATATTAAAGTTATATTCCAAGTAGCACAGATTAAACAGTGGTTCTGTGACTGTACTCCTACCAAACTATTACAGCCAAGGCTAGAGACATACTCTATAATCTCAGAATAACATGGACTATAATTCAGATCCATGATAGAGTTATCACTCAAGCTAAAGTAAAAAAACAAAACCCCATCAAAGCCTGAGACAGAAGTCAAAATCTTGTGAGATTTTCAAATATTACAGCAATATTAAATGCAATAAAACATCAATGCAGTCAACACCCTCATTTAATGAGGCAAAGTCCAGTTCTTATCTGTAGGTTATTTGTGTTATCTTTGAAAAGTTAAGAAATTCATAAACTTAAATTTTCATTTTGGTATGGGAACAAACAAAATCCGTATTAATATAATAATTGATAAAAGAAGCTATTTTGCTTTGTTTTATACGATTGATCTTAGGAAACTCAGGATACTGAGTTAATATTTTTGCAAGCCAATAACTCTCACCTCTTTAGTGAAAAGAAACAGTTTCTTTTTCACATGGAGACTAGTAGAGAAAACAACAACCAATCAATATTTAGCTTTGCGCTTTCCAGTTCTAATGTATATATCTACAAAACACTTGGACACCTAAGATTCAGGGAACATTGAAAGAGGGGACAGAAAGATCATAAAGGCAGGAAGACCAGGGAGTTTGCTGTGAAATTTTGTCTCTTAGTAATATTATAATCCACAAACATTGTCTCATCAACATGACTTCCCAAATGTGAGCTGAAGAAAGGCATCAATGTATATCTCATACTATATGGGATAAAATTCACAAGACCTCAAGTCTACATGAAAATCTACAGACAACAGAGAAAAGATGGGACTGATAGGGACAGCCCTTCAATGGATGAGCACAATAGTTGATTATCCAGTACCGAAAGGTCACCCTTGAAAATGTCCATACATTATATGGATTCTAATGATCACATTTGGGAGTATGTATGTATACACATGTATTTATATGTATGCAATAATACTTGAAGTAGTCCCTGAGTTTGAAAAAGAGCAGGGACAGGTATATGGGAGAAGTTGGAGTTAGGAAAGGAAAACAAAATGTGTTGCAATTAATATACAATCTGATAATCAAACAAACAAAAAGGAAAACCTTACTGTGCTTAATGGGAGAAGGCATCGAAGTGTTGATTGTGGCAATTTAAAAAGTGTTATTTCTTAAAACAGTGTTTTACATTAAAACCACACAATAACAATTAAATAAATAAATTATAGACTTTTTCAAATGGCATATCTTAAAATTAGAAATTAATGAATCCCTGAAATGAAAAATAATTAATATAGCACTTACAGATTTCCCTTTACCAACTTCTAATTATTTTTCAATTTTGCTAATTTGATTCTTTTTTATTTGAAATATGTTTAACTTATGCCTTCTGTAATCATGAGTCTAAAAGATTAACTTCTATTTTATATTAATACAATTACATACTTTATACTACTCAGTTTATTAGAAGTTTTAGTTATTACTTTTAAATTTTTGAATTTATCTCTAAATTGCCTTAATTTTTAAGATCAGTATTTTTGCTGAGGAAAACCAATGATACCCTGTATCCTTGTGTGTTTCCAAATGTTGAATATATATAGATACGTGAACACAAGTTTTGTCTGGGTGAATATAACTGAGATTACTCTTTACATGGCCAGTTTGTTTTCCAAAATATTTCTGTTCTTCGTTGTCTACAACTTTTATTTCCTCTCTCATGGTATTTGAACAATTAAACTTAGCCTCAAGGTCCTTCAATACTGTGCTTAGAACTTCCTTAAACTCTAACTTTTGCAAAGTCTTAGGTCAAAGACCTAATATTCTAATATATTTTGTAGCTGTATAACATTATTCATAGAACTCTACAGCCCAACACATAATTCTTCATATTTCAATATCAGAATAGCCTCAACAATTTTTATTACAAATTTTGACTACTTATATAATTTCTAAGAAATTACGTATTTCTTCATAGTTATATTCTTTTGAACCATTACCAGCTGCAACTTTAATGTATGGATTATACCAATACAGATATTTCTTGCTGGTTTTCCTGAACTCTTCATGCAATGATTTCTAGTATTCAAATAGCCCGTTCTCCTCTCACTCTCCCTCCTCTCTCTCTCTCTCTCTCTCTCTGTGTGTGTGTGTGTGTGTGTGTCTATGTGTGTGTGTGTGTGTGTGTATGTGTGTGTGCATGTGTGTGTATGTGTATGTATGCCTCATGTACATGTATGTACATATGTGTATATATAATTTTTTTGAAAATTTTATACATGTTTAATATGGAAATTCTAACAGTTACAGAGAACACGTTTCTACATACCCTGACAAATACTTCTTGTTCATAGAGAAAACATGGTACAATCAGGTTACTTTAGTATAAAGAAAATTTAAAAAATCTCAGTCTTTACCTGATATTCCTTAGTGACCAAGTTTCCACCATTGACCTTCTATGTTTTGAATTCTTTTATCTAATTATAAATTCTTCACACAAGAAAGCGTTTCTTTCAGAATCTAAAGCTTAGCTGAATGCTTAAGTAATAAATAACTTTCTAATGCAATATCCAATAAGAATAAAATATCCAAACTCTTTTAAAATTTTATTGGTTAACATCAAAATCAGCTTGATAAGATTCAGAGTTATCACGGAGGCAGACTTCAGAACATATCTGTGTATATATACTGTGACAGGAAGACCTACCTGCTGAGGCTGCTGATATATTAGTGCATGAAAGGAACTGAGTAGCAGCTCATGATTTATTGTCCTTATCTTCTCTGACCACAAATGTAAAATGTCTACTGTTTCAAGCTCCAGCTCCTCTAATGTCCTCACTAAAAAAGACTGTGCTTTAAGCTACAGTCTAACATAACGTGTAACCTTTTTTCTGGAGTTGCTATTGTCAGAATATTTTACCACAGAAATAGAAAAGGCAACTAATGCAGTGTGCATGTATATAAATTACATTCTTACTTGTGTTATGGTTCTGAGGGAGAGAACACAAAATGTTACACTGTAGTCTGCTCAGCTTCTTGTAGAGGCTTCTTCTTGCATTATCTCATACAGGACAAAAGGTGAGGAATCACTGTGAAACATGAAATAGCTGGAACAAGACCAATCTGACAACAATAAGTAACACAATGTCATAATAACAGAATCCATAATAAGTTCATTGTAACTTTCTCATTAGGCCTCATTCTAATTATTCATTCATCTTATACTTCTGACTAACTTCCTCCTGACATTTGAAAGAAAGTTGGAAATGTACTCAAACCAAATTCAAACATATGCAGACCCTCTTAGTTTATATACCACTGCTGTGGTCAATTCAGTTGGTTCCTTAATATTAGTCTCCCTCTAGTCAACATGCCTCAGAATTATCACTTGATAAAATGCAATAAAACTAGAGTTTGTAACTAGTTCTTACCTGAAAATGATCCTCAAGTTAGAGATATATAAGGTTGGACATTGGATTTAAATAACATATTTGGAAAATTGTAGCAATATGTTTCAAATTATTGGTTTAATGGCAGTAGCATTTGCCCACAATATTTAGCAATATATTTTAATACTATTTAATATTTTTGTTTGTCTATAAGTTTATGACAAGTTAAGTATTTTAACTGAATAGCATTCCACTGACCTACTATGTAAATTTTCTTTGAAAGAAAATGAAAAACAGATCAGTGAATTCTAGGCAGATAACATAGTAGGAAGTACCAAAAATATGTCTTCCCATCTAGAGAAAATTGAACTGGTAGATTCACTCTGATGGAACTATTTTGGAACTTTGGTATGAATCAAAGTCTTAAAATGTCAGTTGAAGGTTTGGGTACTGAATTACAGAAAAATTATAATCTTTGCTCTGTGTGTGTGTGTGTGTGTGTGTGTGTGTGTGTGTGTGTACATTCTCATGCTTGAATTCACGAGATTATTCCTTGGTGCTTTCATGGGTGACAAAAGGTAACTTTTGGAAGACAGGTTTAGGTTCTGAGATCAGACTGAAATATTTCTTCTTCCATTGCAATTAGGTCTGTATACCAATACATGTAGCTGGTGAGTTTTATTCAGTCATATTGGTTCTCTGTGCACGCTAACAAAAGCATTTAATGATAGTGTTTTTATAATTGTCAGGTAGCTTTCAAGAGTCATAGTTAAGAATAAACACTAGGGTTTTGATTTATTTTGCTTAATTGCTCTGGTCACATATCCTCCCTCCAATCTATTATTTTTTTAATAAACAGGTTCAATCTCCTGCTTGTTTAGGCAAGCTCAGGTCTTTGTCTCAGAATATAAAGCAAAAGATTATTAAAGGACAAAGACTACCTCCTGATAAAACTGCTATTAGTGTCACTGGAAACTCACTACTTTGTAACGGTTTTTGTCATACTATTGGTATTTCCTGACTTTCTAGCCTTCATTAAATCAAACTAAAACTTACAAAAATATGATACTTTAAGACTCTTTCCTTTAAATATCAACAAACAAAGCAAATCTTTGTAAATGTAAAAAAAATCATCAATGGCTTCTAGGGCACCAGTGGCACTCATCCTATATTTCTCTGGTTTTTCTTGAGACACCTCTATGTCTATTATGTGTAATATTCCCTTCTTGTCATTTTTTTCATTTATTTTTTACATTTTTATACTTGGGATGGCCTAACCTTTGTTCTCATGAATGTGGATATTATTGGAAATTTCCATCAGCCTCTTCTTGCTCATTCATATTCTCTCTCACAATGAAGTCATTCTATATGCTTTCATTCCTTTTTTTGTGGCCCAAAACTTAATTTTAAAAATGCTCTGCCAGCACGTGACTGAGATAAATGGAGATAGATACAGACAACTATTGGACTGAGTACTGGGAACCCAATGAAAAAGTTAGGGGAAGGACTAAAGAAGCTGAAGGGGATTACAAACCTATATGAAGAAGAAGAGTATCAACTAACCTGATCACTTAGTGCTCCCAGGGGGTAAACCACCAACTGGCTCCTGCTACATACATAGCAGAGGACTACTTGTCTGACTACTTTGGGAGGGATACACTTGGTCTTGTGGAGGCTTGGACTTTTTAATTAAAATAAAGTGTATCTCTTTTAAGTTTAAATTCTACTTTATACTGTCCACGCTTATATGTAGCTCATTGCCATATGAGAGCCTACCACACAATAGGCAGTGGGTACTTATTCAATAAAAGAGAAATAAAATTAATCATTTATGTAAGGAAGAGATTCCAGAGTGGAACTAAAAACAAGGTATATGACTTCCAACAGAATGTATAGTGAAGTAAACAATAAACTCTATATTGTGAGCATTGCAAGAGAGTGAGAAGATAAGGGATAATTCTTTATATGAAGTATTTTAGGGCACATAGACTGAAAATGATATGTTCTAAGTTAACAATTTTCAATTAAAATCATTTAATAATATTCATATAATTATTAGAAATAGTATAGATCATTTAGGAAAGGTCAAAAGAATTACTAAAAGTCAATAAAAAGTAAATGTTATTATTTTCTATTGTATTTATCAATAAAATGGCTACAGATAGAAAATATATCACTTTTAGTTTAAGACATTTTATATAAATTATGTTAAAATAAAAATGGTGGAGCCAATTAAGCATTCTTACACAGCCCCTCCCCCTTATCTCCCTCCTTATTTAACTCAGGTCTGCTCTGGGTTTCAGGGGGGTGCATGCAGATCCATCCACCATTCGCCATGACATTAAAGCCAGTAAAAACCCATGAACTTTCTCGTGTCATTGGGTCTGCACCATGAGGAACCATGGAGCCATAGCAGCCATGCCTAACTTTCCCCTGGAGAAACTCTTAGAAATTCCCAGCTGCAGTACCCACAGCTGATGCCTCAGTGTTCCCAGCCAACTACCTACACCATAAGATCCAACTGTGAAAAATTACGAGAGGCTTCTTGTACACTGTAGAGCTGTTGCATCTAGAGGGAAGCAGCGAAGAGCCAAGCTATGAAGAAGCGGTCCTGGTATGACATGCTCCCTGGAAGGTGCTCCCTGGAAGGTGCTCCCTCGAAGGTGTGGGATGTGGTGAGCCTTTAGGTTGAATACACCAGGATCCAAGAAGGCAGTGAAATTAGCTTGCTTGAGGAAGTATATACATGGATGATTCCCTGTCAGGAGCCATAATGGGACAAGCGAATAATGAGCAGATGATCATCTTGAAATGCTTGCCTCAGATTACTATATAATCTGCTACGAGTGTGCCCCATTAGCAAGGCTGTGGTAGACGTGATTTTAGGAAAGATTCCTGCAATTAATATGCTTTTCCCATTATTATTATTATTATTATTATTATTATTATTATTATTGTTATTAGACATTTGCTACTATCACTAAGCAATAGCACACCCCTTTGTAGCAGATCCCTACAGACCCACGAAGATGTACTGTCTTGTAGTGGCTCTATATAGACAAATAGATGACTTCTTAAGTCTTAATGATGATCCTAAAAGAATTCCTAAAATTATATCAATGATTACTAAGCTCTTTTATAACAGGACTGCTATTAAGTCCCTTAGGCATAGTCGAAACTGCAAAGAGAACTCTGCCAGTCTCCTGAGTGTTATCAGTTAATTGCCCCTAGACCTTCTGCTTAGAGCACATTCCAAGAGGTCATAAAACTATTAACCTAGGTTACTAGAGGAAACCCACAATTTATTATAGGTACCAGGAGAGAAGAGAAAACATTGCCTGGGTTTATCTATACAAAACTTCACTAATTTCTTAAGTTATAGTTTCAAACTTTCTGCGAACCTGTGGAGCTAGACAGGTGATGAATGTCTAGTTAGATAATTACTCCTAATGGATATTCATATTCATTCATAAAACACTCTGTGTTGTAAACTTCTATTTCAATTTATGATTTGAATTTTGGTGTGAACTTGTGATGAACTTTGTAACATGTGATCATGTACTCTGAATGGTGTATAAATACTGAAGACAAAGACAGAGAGTAAGTTAGAGAGTTAGAATAGAGTTAGAGTAGAGTTAGACTAGAGTTAGTTAGAATAGGTTAGTTAGAATAGAGTTAGTCAGTGAGTTAGAATAGTGAGTGAGTGAGTGAGTGAGTGAGTGAGTGAGTGAGTCAGTCAGTCAGTCAGACAGTCAGTCAGTTAGGAGCCCATCGTCCTTTTCATTTTCCCCTGCCTAGAATTTTTCTCTCTTAGAATTTTTACTTTGTTAGAATCTTTTCTTCTTCCCCACTCAGGACTTTTCACCTTTCCCCTCAGATAGCTGCATAGGATACCTTTTACACCTAAATAAATCTACAGCAACTTTTCTAAGTGTCTCTTCTTCCTGCAACCCTCTAAGTTAGAGCCCAGCAGTTCCTGCTGAGATAGAACAAAGGCCACGCTGCATAATCCTCTGCTGTTAGGCTGCAGGTGTTAATCACCCTAGCCTGCAGTCTCTTACCCTCAGAAGAAGTTTTTAGGATAATACAAAGCTATTTACTTAATCCCTTGCTGGTCTTAGGGCTGGGATACTAGTGCCAGTTTCTGGCCACAGGATCTCTGACTGCAGATCAGCTACAGTAGTAGCATAGGGGCTACATTGAGAAGAACCGGCCAGTGGGAGGAGGAGAAGAAATAAGAAGCTGCATCTCTCCCCCTCTCACCCAAAGCTGGGGCGGGGTGGTGGCCCCCGGCAATTCCCTGCTGGATGAGTGGCTGAGCAGTGTTTATCAAGGACCTTAAAAGTGCTCATTGAGCTTCCAGTCTGGGCCTCAACACTGAACAGATCAACCAGCAGCAGCTCTGCACCCAACCTCACAAAACCCAGATGAAGCGGGGCTACCAGGAGCTCTAAACAGGGCATTATCTCAGGTAAGGAATCAGCAACACTCATCCCAAACAGGGAGTAACCGGGACACACAGGGACCCAGAAATTCACTCTTGGCCAGGAGCACTGGTACCTTCCTGTCTGGGCCCCGGCACTCAGCAGATCCCAGGAGATAGCTCTGCAACCAATCTAACAGAACCCAGAGGAAACAGGGCTCTCAGGACCTCTAAGCTGGGCAGTATCTTAGGTAAGGAGGCAGCAACACTCATACCAAATAGAAAGTAACTGGGACTCACTGGGACCCAGGAATTCACTCCTGGGTGGGTGTACTGGTTCCTTCCTGTCTAGGCTGGAGCACAGAGCAGATTCCAGGAGGCAGCTTTGTACCCAACCTCGCAAAACCCAGAGGTGGCAGGGCTCCCAGGAGTTCTAACCTGGGCAGTATCTCAGGTTAGGAGACAGCAATACTCTACCCAAACAGGGAGTAACCAGAACCCACAGGGATCCAGGAATTCACTCCTGGCCCAGAGCACTGGTTCCTTCCTGTATCTGCCTGAACACTGAGCAGATCTTGGACCTCAGCTCTAATCCCAGCAGCAACACTCATCCCAAACATTTCTGACACAACCAAGATAATAGGAAAGACAAGGCTCCAGTCAGAGACAGCTCAGGTAGCACCAAGGAGATCCAGATGGCAAAAGGTAAGCGCAAGAATACAAGCACCAGCAACCCAGAGTACTCGGTTGCATCAGAACCTAGTTCTCCCACATTAGAAAGTCCTGAATTACCCATATCACCAGGAAAGCAAGAGTTGGATCTAAAATCACTTCTAATGACGATGATAGAGAATTTTAAGAAGGACATAAATAACACCCTCAAAGAAATTGAGGAGAACACAGATAAACAGGTGAAAGCACTTAAAGAGGAAACACAAAAATCTATTAAAGAATTATAAGAGGACACAACTAAACAGGTGAAGTAATTGAACAAAACCATCCAGGACATAAAAATGGAAGTAGAGACAATCAAGAAATCACAAAGGGAGACTACCAGGGATATAGAAATCCTGGGAAAGAAATCAGGAGTCATAGATGAAGCATCACCAACAGAATACAAGAGATAGAAGAGAGAATCTCAGGTGCAGAAGATACCATAGAAAATATTAACACAACTGTCAAAGAAAACACAAAATGCAAAAAGTTCTTAACACAAAACATCCAGGAAATTCAGGACACAATGAGAAGACTGAACCTAAGGATAATAGGTATAGAAGAAAGTGAGGATTCCCATCTTAAAGGGCCAATAAATATCTTCAACAAAATTATAGAAGAAAACTTTCCTAACCTAAAGAATGAGATGCTCATAATCATCCAAGAAGCCTACAGAACGTCAAATAGACTAGACCAGAAAAGAAATACCCCCGTCACATAATAATCAAAACACAAAATGCACAAAACAAAGAAAGAATTTTAAAAGCAGTAAGCGAAAAAGGCCAAGTAACATATAAAGGCAGACCTATCAGAATTACACCAGACTTGTCACCAGAGACTTTGAAAGCTAGAAGATCCTGGACAGATGTCATACAGCCCATAAGAGAACATAAATGCCAGTCCAGGATACTATACCCAGCAAAACTCTCAATTACTATAGATTGAGAAACCAAGATATTCCATGACAAAGTCAAATTTACACAATATATTTCCATAAAGCCAGCACTACAAAGGATAATAGCAGGAAGGCACCAATACAAGGAGGGCAATTATACCCCAGAAAGAGCAAGAAAGTAAACCTCTTCCAACAAACCCAAAAGAAGATAATCGCACAAACAATGCCTCCAGTGTTAACAAAAATAACAGAAAGCAACAATCTCCTCTCCTTAATATCTCTTAATATCAGTGGACTCAATTCCCCAATAAAAAGACATAGGCTGACGGGCTGGATATGCAAACAGGAAGACAAGGGAAAGCCCTCACTCACATGGAAATTGAACAATATTCTACTCAATGATAATGTGGTCAGGGAAGAAATAAGGAAAGAAATTAAAGACTTTTTAGAATTAAATGAAAATGAAGACACATCATACCAAATCATATGTGACACAATGAAAGTGGTGCTAAAAGGAAAACTCACAGCTCTAAGTTCTTACAAAAAGAAACTGGAGAGGGCATACTAGCAGTTTGACAACACACCTGAAAGCTCCAGAATAAAAAGAAGCAAATACAACCCAAGAGGAGTAGACGGGAGGAAATAATTGAACTCAAGGCTGAAATCAACCAAATAGAAACAAAAAGAACTATACAAAGAATCAATAAAACCAGGAGCTGGTTCTTTGAGAAAATCAACAAGATAGATACACCCTTAGCCAGACTAATCAGAGGGCAGAGAGAGACAGTATTTAAATTAATAAAATCAGATCTGAAAAGGGGGACATAACAACAGAAACCGAGAAAATCCAAAAAATCTTCACATTCTTCTACAAAGGCCTATACTCAACAAAATTGGAAAATCTGGATGAAATGGACAACTTTCTAGACAAATATCAGTTACCAATGTTAAATCAGGAGCAGATAAACCAACTAAACAGTCCCATAAACCTGAAAGAAATAGAAGCAGTCATTAAAAGTCTTCCAACTAAAAAAAAAGAGTCCAGGACCAGATGGTTTCAGTGCAGAATTTTATCAGACCTTAAAGGAAGACCTAATATCAATTCTTTTCAAACTATTCCACAAACTAGAAATAGAAGGAGCATTACTCAATTCGTTCTATGAAGCCACAATCACGCTCATACCTAAACCACACAAAGACCCAACAAAGAAAACTTCAGTCCAGTCTCCCTAATGAATATCGATGGAAAAAATATTCAATAAAATTCTCGCGAACAGAATCCAAGAACATGTCAAAACAATCATCCATCGTGATCAATTAGGCTTTATCCCAGGAATGCAGGGTTGGTTCAATATATGGAAGACCATCAATGTAATTTACTATATAAACAAATTCTCAATAGAGGAATCTCACCTAAAGAAGTGTCCAACATCCCTAGTCATCAGGGAAATGCAATGAAAACAACACTGAGATTCCACCTCACACCAGTCAGAATGGCTAAAATTGAAAACACAGGTGACAGCAGGATGCTAGCGAGGATGTGGAGAAAGAGGAACACTCCTCCATTGTTGGTGGGATTGTAAGCTGGTACAACCACTATGGAAATCAGTCTGGTGGTACCTCAGAAAACTGAACATAGTATTACCTGAGGACCCCACTATTCCACTCCTGGGCATATACCCAAAAGATGTTTCAACATACAACAGGGACACATGCTCCACTATGTTCATAGCAGCCTTATTTATAACAGCCAGAAGTTAGAAAGAACCCAGATGTCCTTCAACAGAGAAATGGATACAGAAAATGTGGTATATTTACACAATGGAGTACTACTCAGCTATTAAAAACAATGAGCTTATGAAATTCTTAGGCAAATAGATGGAGCTTGAGAATATCATCCTGAGTGAGGTAACCCAATCACAAAAGAACATACATGGCATGCACTCACTGAAAAGTGGATATTAGCCCAAAAGCTCACAATATCTAAGACACAATGTGTTGGGAGCCGACTTTTAACAGAGGCTAGCCACGCCTCCAAGGCTTATGTCATGTCCACACCCCTACAAGGGGCATGGCAAATGTGTATAAATACCCAAGATTTCTCTTCAATAAAGTACTTGACTAGAGACTGGATCAGAACCTCTGTCTTGTCTCCATTCCTAGCATCTCTTCCCCTTATCTCCATTCTCTTTCCCTCTAGACCCTGACCCGAAGACCGGAGCAAGCCGCAACATTTTTTTGTAAAGTCTTTTGTCTCAAGCCAGGTAGAGTGGAGCCAGTTGCACCAACAATGCATAGACCACATGAAATTCAAGAGGAGGAAGGAAGACCAAAGTGTGGGTGTTTTGGTTTTTTTTTTTTTTTTTTTGAAGGAGTAGCAAAATACTCAACCAGAGCTCCCAGAGTCTAAAACTCCAGCCTGAGAACAGAAATGGCTCCACTTGTATAGGTAACTGAGGATGGCCTCGTTAGGCAACAGTGGAAGTGGAGGGCCATGGTCCCCGAAAGATTGGATACATAGTGTTGGGGAATGTGAGAGCAGGGAGACTGAACTGGAAGAATGGTGGGATCACTCCCTCATAAAAATTGGAAGAGGGAGTATGGGATAAGGAGTTTTGGGATAGAAAGAAAGAGGAGATAACAGTGAAAGGTAAATATGTAAGATATCAAAAAAAAAAAGAATACTTATTTCAAGCAATTTTCAAAGGTTTCCTGAAGATGCTTATTGTCTAAAATCTTATTTTAAGCTCTTCACAAAAGAATTTATGTCTCTGTTTAATATTCTCAAGAGAGCTGCAAATTCTAATTTTCCTCAGCAATTAATTGACAAAAGAGGAGTAATTTTTCAAAAAGTAGAAGTTCTCATTAAATGATGTATTATATAGATTGATTAGTTATTGGCTGTTTTATAATAGTCCTTTGATAAAAGAAATTATTAATAAAGAATTAATTTCTTTAAATAGTGTCTTCATGATTCTCTGAGGGTGGAAGGAGCATGCTTTGTTTACTCTTAACTTTCTAAAACTAAAAGCTCACAGCAAATCTGCTGCTGATTGCCTCTGACATCGCTGAGACCAATAAAAATTATGCCACAACTATGTGAAAGGACCTTTTAACCCTTAAATGGAATATCCAGGACCTAGCTCCTATATGGGGCTGAGGATTGATATGCCTGCTTGATACTACAGAAGGCACAGCTAAATGGCCACCAAAAAATATTAATGAATGAAATAGATACCCCCACAAAACCAGGCCCAATTATAAATAAGATGAATAACAATTGACATCCAGAGAAGAGAAATTTCCCTGATAATTCCCTTCTTTTTTCCTTTCCAGGTAAAAATTAGTCACCCATGATGTCTGCTGTTAGGAGTTCTAATCATGATGCTGGCCTCTTGACTTATACTACTCAGACCTCCAATGGGCCTTTGACAAATACATTAAACAGCTATAGACTGACATCACTAATTTGAAGAAATCCCTCCTTTCACTGTCTGTTGTGATCCCCCAAAATTGTAAAGGACTTTATTGGACTTGATTTTTTCTTTTACAATAGAAAAGACTGTGTACAGCTCTAGACTGTGTACAGTTCTTAAAGAAGAATGCTGGTTTTACATAGACAAAATAGGGATGATTAAAGAGAGCATGAAAAAGGCCAGAGAAGGTCTTGAGAAAAGACAGAGAGAGAAAGAGAAAAATGAGAGCTTATACAAGAACTGGTCTTCAACCTCTCCATGATTGTTAACCCTACTGCCTTCCAACTTTGGACCATTAGTTAGGTTATTTTTGCTTATTTCCTTTGGTCCCTGGGCCTTAAATAGGCTGACTAACTGTGAAACAACAGATAGATAATCTGATAGCAAAATCTATTTAGATACATTATCATAAATTAGATATGGAGGACCACGAGACTCTAGATGAGGATGTTACTCTATCCAGGGTGCTCCCAAGTCCCATCTCCACCCAACCTAAAAGAGGGGTCTTCTGCCCCTAGTCCAAGCAGAGAGGGGCCACCCAGAACCCCCTTTGTCTGGCGATCTTAATTTTTGCTTAGGCTGCGAGGCTAAGCACTGCTAGGGAATATAAATAAAAGTTAAAAATATGTTTCTGGATTCCCTGAGGGACAAGCCTGACTGCATAGGAGTTGATGTCAAAAGTATCCCCTCTCCATGAAAAAGACATCAGGATGGGTATGGCCCTCATGCCTCACTGGACAACGACAGGAGGACTGGAGCCATTACAAGGTCCCCTTTAATTCCTGGAGGTCAGGCCTCTATCCCCGCCTTGGCAAGATTAGAATTGCCACCGCCCTTCTATATTTGGAGAAGGGAGGAGATGTCAGAGGCAGCCCTGCTTATACGCTGAAGGCCTAAAATCAGCCATAAGCCTAAAATCAGCAATAGGCCTGACATACATGCCTGCTAACACAAAGTCTTGGGTCTTTATTAAAAAACACTGAAACAGTTGTCTAATAACTATTGTAAACAGGCAGCTTTTGTGAAAATCTATCAGTTTGAGAAGTCATAGACCTTGTAAATAGGCAGCCTTGGTTGATAGTACCAAATTAGATAAGGACAAGTGAATCATAGACAGAGTTATATTGACCTGACCCCTGAACCTTCACCCAGCTGATACCCTGTTTTGAAAGATATCTGTACTCCCCCTGAACACTTATGCTCCTGTGTCATTCCCCACATTCTACAATTTTGTGTTTATAACCCCTGTTTTAAAAAGTTAAAATTATGATTTGATAATAATAATAATAATAAAAAAATAAAATAACACAGAGTGTCCCCCTGGCTCTGCTGACTTAGCTTCTGACAATCCATTTTCTTGTTCTCAGAAATACTTTGAATTATAAAATGTTGTTGTGTTTTTTGTTAGTATGCTGGGTAAAATAATTTTTATTGATTTCATTTTAAACTTCAAAGTTTGTAGTGAGTTACAATGTCCTTCAACATAATTATAGGTCATATTTATTTTTATATTGTAAAATGCTAATCTGTTGAACATTTTAAAAAACTGGATTCCTTTTTGAGAATTTTATATATGAGCACTGTATTTACATAATTTTCCCTTTCTCTCCTTCCTCCCACTCTTCCCAATCCCCCCATACTTTTCAAATACATCTTATTATTTAACTATCGTTCATATATGTATGTATATGTATACATGTATAAGTATATATGTATATAGAAATACTGATAAAGTGTTTTGAATTAAAACAAATATAAATGGTGATATTTTTGTAAAATGAAAAACATGAGTAATTTTATAAATATATTCAAACCACAGTTATACATATTTATTTACTCTTCTTTTATTTTTATATTGGTGGCATGTGGTAGGAATTGGGGAAGCAGGTATGAAGTGATGGTAGTGGAGATATCTGCTAAATATAGAAGCATCCTACAAAGAGTAAGAGTGGAAATAATGACAGGAAGGAAGCTACCAAGACATGAATCATCAGAGGAAGCTTGAGGCACAGGGCAAATATTAGTGGATAACGATAAAAATCAACTTAACTACATCCCCACACTTAAAAAAAAAAAAAAAAAACAAGTATAAAGTGTAAATCCTAGATGAGGTTAGGGGAAAATGGGGTGCTTTGCCATTCTATGTGAACAGTTTACTGTTCTGCAAGCCATTGAGTGGTAGATGAGGATTTATTTTAAAGGTTCAACTAGTCAACCAAATAGTTTCTTCTATTATTTTATTATTTAAAAATCATTACAATATATGATGCCAATTCTTGGTTGTACAACAAGACTATGTATAAAGTTAAACTAAACCACAAACAACTGAGTATACCTTTGAGGGAATTCTCTTAATTAAATCATTTGGAATGTGGGAACCCACTTTTATTGGAGGTCCTTCAAGGTGGAAAGTTCTACCTTAAGCCAAGACACAACTTCTTCTGGCAGTCTATATAAAGGACAGGGAAGAATGGTGGTTGTTCTTTGTCTGCATGCTGTCCTCCTTGCTGACAAATCTCTTTCATTGGAAATAGAGCATATTTCTACAGGATTCCAGCATATATTGAAGAACTGAAACATCTATACTTGTAGACTTAACAACTACTGGATTTATAAAATTTCCATTGTTATACAGTTATTGTTGTTCTAGCTGGAATACAGTCTTTAAGGTATTTTAATAAATTCCCCTTCTATCTCCCTGTATCTCTCTTCCTTAGTATATATGTATTATATTATTATAGATAAATATATAGATATGGATGGAGAGAGAGAGAGAGAGAGAGAGAGAGAGAGAGAGAGAGAGAGAGAAATACAGAAAGAGGAATTGGGATATAACTGTACAAGGCTATCTTCATACACAGCAAGCATCTAAGAACAATGCCAAAAATCAACTTAACTTTATACTCATTCACAGGTCATGTTCCTTGAGGGAAGTTTAACACACAATATATTTTGTTATTATTCTTTTACCATCTCTTCCAAGATATTTCTCACTCCTTTAATTATTTAATTCTTGCTCTCTATCTCTTTCTTCTCCTCACTTTCTCACAAATTACTTTAAAGTAACAGAAAAAGGAAAGAAGACAATTCAGCAACATCAGGTATGTTCTACCTTATAAAGTAAATCTTAAACATATCAAAGTTTGATTGGTTTTCTAACATATACAAATATGTGTTGAGGACAGGTCATTGTGGGCCACAGGATAGAAATCTGAAAGATACTGATGACTATTTTTTTCTCATTAACGTACATATTATGTTCAAGTATCATCATGGATTATAGCACAAGTTAATATTCTAGTTGAACAACAGCTTTGTTTTTTCATAATTGGTGACATAAGCAAGTGAGACTTTGGCTATAGTGTCTTACCATCACGATGTGAAAAAGCAACCAATATCTCTAAAGACAAGCTGTAATATTTAGATAGAATTTGTGAGCTCTCTTTGACCAGTTACTTGACAAGATATAACCAATTTCTGTCACTCATTTTTCTTAGTTGTAGAAGACATAAAAATGAGACACTGTTTTCCCCGTTATATGGTTACTCAGTTTAAGTTACTTTAAACCTCTAAACATCTACAGTGGTAGATTCCCATATGACTCTTCAACAGGTCATTAGTGTTAGTTTGATTTTTAATAGTTCCTCTTACCATTGCCCCTCTACACTCATCCTATTTCATTTTTCCCTTTAGCTTTTTATAAAACTATATTCTGTTTTTAGTTCTATAAGACACTCCCTCACCAAGTCTTTTACCATACCCTTGCGGTTACTCTTATTGAAATACTCATGTCTTAAACTTAAAAGTTAACATCTTCTAAGAAAAAAAAAAAAACATCCAGTGTTGTATTTCTGCATGTAGGTCATCTCACTCAGGATGATTTTAGCTCAATCTATTTGCCTACAAGTTTCATAAATATATTCTTCATAATAACTCAAAAATATTTTATTGTGTAGACATACCACACATACTACCCTTTCATTAATTCCTCTGTTGACAGACAAGTAGGCTCTTTCTAATTCCTGTCTATTATGAATAGAGCAGCAATAAACAAAGATGAGCAAGTGTCTCAGTACATCCCCTTTGTGTACTCTCAAGAGTGGTATAACTGTATATTTTGATATATCTATTTTCAGCCTTTTAAATCTTTCTAAAAATAATAAAAAATAATTTCATACATAGTCACAGTGGTCTATAGAAACACCATAGGCAAAGTGTTGTCATGGCTTTAAAGGAAATCACCTATGTTAAGTGATTGAGATTTTGATGTTTAGATATTGAAATGTGGAATTTACATATTAGAGACTCAAAACCATACGGCCCAGTGTTTCATTTTCCAGAGGCATCAGCATTGTGTTTCATTTTGTGTCAGTAAGTTTAGGACTTTTTGATGTTTTAGTAGGTGAAATTGTTTGGGTGTTTCTTACAGCAATAACATCTTATTTTATTGCCTGTTTTGTTTCATGATATTATTATTATGACTTGAAACCCTCTTGGCATTTTATAAGTAATAGAGTGAATAAAATCATATCAATTTTTTCTCTTATTGGAAAATTCCAACACTCTGAAGTGTTGATATAGAAATTGAAAGCTCAAGGACTTTAAAACAGGAAAAATTCAAATCCATCTCCTTAGCACAACTTCATGTATGTCCCAGGACTGTTATAATCATAGAAATACCTACCACAATAATATTTATCCATGAGCAATTATGTAAATGCATGCACATAAAACAGGAATTTCTTAAAATATTTTGAAACAATTTTATACTGTAGCTCATTTTATTCAGTTTTGTTATAGTAGACATATATTCATACTTTATAAGTAAAACAATGTTACCAAAATTATCTGCAGTTTATTTTGATAATGGTAGGTATAAGTAGACTGTTCAGGGCAAGCACATAATTTGCTGTCATTGTGTTTTTTGTCATTGTGTTTTATCCACACAATCCTAAATGTCTCCTAATACACACAAACTTGATAAATGAGATTTAAACAGATGTCATTTTGCATATTATTTAGATGCTGGCTATACATAGTATGCAGATACCAATTATTCATTCCTAATGGTGTCTAATATCCCTTATTTTGTGTATTCTCACCACTTTGCTTTATGCCATATTCACCTCATACTGGTGTGATTTTCTCATATAGTTTAAAAGTGTAATTAATATCATCTAATATTTCTAGATTCTGTTGCTACTATACAGTGGACATCAACCAAGAGGTAAGAAAATATCATTTGATATTTACTCAAGCAAACACTTAGCTGTTCCCTGAGTAATAGAACACTAGTCTTTTAAGTCTTGCAAAAGATTGTGATGTGAAGGTTTCTTCTCTAATTTAGGATGATTGGCTGCATAATGAATATTCTGAACTAGTTATTTATTGGGCTCTGTAGATACTGATGTCCTCAGAGAAAAAGATTTTAATGGTAGAAGATCAGAATATGATATAGAGAAAGGGCAAAGTACTTGCTCTTTTCATAGGAGACATTTTCATTGTTTGTGGCTTCTATGGCCCCTTGATGGGGGATGGTGAAGGAGGTTTTCATACTTTTGTTATAGTAGTCATAGCTGATGCCATGCCACATGACATGAAATAGAGGATCCTAGCAACCTAATGGAACCTCATAATGGGCCTAGAACAAGGCTATGGCTGCTTTACTCAGTCTTTATGGAAGTCCTCTCAGATGCTGACAGTCTGTCATCTCTCTATAGTACCAGTGGAATGGTTGGGTACTATAGAGCTCATATAAATTCCTCATTAGTCCAAACGCTATATAAAATTTCTTGCTGCTGCACAATACAGTAAATGTGTAACTCTATGCTGGTCTCCAGAGTCTTTCTGGGGTTCTTGACTCCTCCTGCTGTATCCCAGTTCCCACAGCTGCTCACTCTTAAATCTACCTTAAGGAATACACTGGGTTCTGACTCCTTAAATTAATATGTCTTCATCCTGGAAGTGATTTGAGGCAGATAAGTGACCCTGGTGCACAAGGAAGGAAACAGTGTGTATTTTTGGCTATATGTTATTATATGCAGATTAGTTTCATAAAGAAAATATGTTTCATTTTAGCTTTATGCATTATGAAATCATTGTAACTTATGGTTGCTTTGGAAACAACATATGAAATAAAAACTACACATATTGCAATTCAAATTTTGCTTACTCTACTTACTAGGATTCATATTATGAAGTCTTACAAAACATAAATTTTAAACTCTGCATTGGTCACAGTTTATTTCTTTTTCAGGAATTTGATAAGAATCAAATTAGATTAATATATATCTACTGATTCATGAACTATTAGGGTGCTTTAACACTGAAAAGCTTTCACAGCCAAACAATTTTTAGCTAAAATGTGTTTAACTCAATATATATCTGAGTTTTAATTCTGCAGATAAGGTCATGGTAGTCCTTCTGCCAACCAACATCACTGAGTTATTTATTTATAGACCTTTTGAAAAAGCTTTTTAGATAATATTTGGTGGTAAATCCATGGAGAAACTTTGAAACAAGCAAAATATAAAATGATAATAAAGTGCTTAATGTATATTAAAGGTTGTAAACCCTGTGGCTAGTAATTGGTGGACATTGTGTAATAACTGATATGATGTGTATCATGTTGTGAAGAATATATAAACAGGAATTGAAAAGTCTAGAAAAGGGTAGTGGATGAGTTTTATCAATGTTTAGAATATAAAATGATTTAAAAGTCTAGCAATATAAAATTTTCCTAAAATTTTCAAGGTGGTGTGGGGAAGCTGATTCATTATGTTAGGAATTTACTAATATAAGTTGACAAAGAATTGAGCAAAGACTATGTTGGGGACAGTCTACAGATAAATTAAGAAGAGAAGAACAGGAAGAAGGCTGAAAAGAGATATATAAGAATGAAGTTTAGGGGAATTTCAGGGAAGGAAAGAAAACAAAATAGTTTTTATTTTTCTGTGTATGCATATTTTTCATTGCTAGGAGACTGTAGTATGTATAGTAAATACTAACTCTTCAAAAAAAAAAAACCTGGTGTTTTTCTAGCTATGACTTAAAAGACAGAAGACTTTCCATGTTAACTGACTATAGCAACTAGGTGTTTATAATTATGATACCAACTATATCACTAGAGAAATTCTCCTTCATCAAAATTTTTGTGATGTTTCTCTCTGACTTATTATTCACATTCAATGAGTGAAGTGTCAATGTTTTTTTTTATTTTTTAGCATTTATAATATTTAATGAACTAGTTAATGAAAGTCAGCATAATTAATTAGATGTCATTAATATCTTAGTACTTATATTTTTGACATTTAAGCTCTCAAAAATTATTCTTGAAGAGTTGAACAGATCTCATGAAATAAAACTTATATTGTAACCAAAATCTAGATAAGAGAGAAATAGATTGCTAAATGTAGGTTTTCTAAATGGCTTCTTCTTGGGAACAGCCCCATCTGCACTGTATTCTGCAAACTGCTGAATGATTTGACAGTAGCTTCCTGCTTTATTCTGCTTTATTTACACATAAGTCTGTGTAACTTTGAAGAACACAGTTTCAGTTCTCTTATAATAACCTGTTGTAAAGAATAAAAAGATGAGAGATAAGAAAAGAGAAGAGAAGAGAAGAGAGAGAAGAGAGGAGAAGAGAAGAGAAGAGAAAATTCAAGAAAAAACTGCCAAATTCTATCAAAAATACTGGCCTTTCTCATCCAGAAAGAAATGTATAGTCCAATACAGATTTTTTTCATGTACCATTTATTAAAGCACTGTATTCCACAATGCAAGACTAAAAGGATGTAAAGAAAATAAATGATATTGTGCAGGAGAACAGACACAGCATTGCAGCATATGGCTTTACATGGTTTTTCTGAATTATTATGTGTAAAGTCATTAGAAATTGTGATGATAATCTCAAGGTTTAAATAGCCAGAGGCAAGACTGTGACTACTCATAGCAGAGAGCAGACGTATGCCTCTCTCTTGGGAACACATGTATTTGGGTCCAATGCTTGTGTCCAGACCTGGATGTGAGCACTTTAGTGTGCATTTTTTACTCCAGTTCACCCAGAATCACTTTTCATGGCACTAAAAGGAAAATTCTCCTTTTTACTGCTCTCTAACCACACTGGCATTTTAAACATTCATGCAATGTGACAAAATCCTTTCCTTTTCTGGAAAAAGCATTTTAGACATTTTCTACCCACTGCTTCATGTTTGTGGATATGTTTTTGTCTCCCACTGTCCACCTGGTTGTTTTTAGTTAACTATGTAGCGATAAATTTAAATGTCACTCTCCTAGAGAAAAATTGCAACTATACTGTCCAGGCTAAAACAATTCCTTTGTGTTACTCTCCCACAGAATATATTCTTTATTTTGTTTTTATTTTGCCCTATAATAAGAACTGGATTTTAGATATTTAAGTATATCTCATAACTAAAACTTATAAGAAAAAAATGAGTCCATCTTTTTCATCCTATCATTTCCAGTACCAAATAATAGTTTTTAGATAACCAAATAAATAAAGTCTAGTGATGGATCTCTTGATATCAACCAAAACATTTCCTTATATGTTATCTTTCTTTCTTTCTGCATAAAAGACACTTTTTTAGTGGAGCATGGAAAAGAAGAACATGGGAAGGTTTAACACTGTCACATAAATGAGAAATGAATTAAATGTGTTAACAATCTTTCCTGGGGTACAATTTACATATACTTTTAAATTTCTTTCAAATTGTGGGTACAGGAAAAAAGAACAAGATGCTCCATATTTGGATTTCATCCTATTTGAATTTTAGGCATACGGTTAATATAAAAATGAGCATTATAATCAATGCTCAAATGATGAACACTAAAATAAGTTTTAGGGGAAAATGTGAATGTAGAGACAAGTGAAAATTTCAATCAATTTCTGCAGATTTGCAATGGAGCAAATGGATGAATTTTCAAGAGACAGTGCTTTGTGAAAGAATATGACTTTTAAAACCATGAGAATGGTAGATTTTGTATGGTTGCAAGGATTTGAAATAGGTGGATCAGGTATAATGACCAGGACCAGAAATTATCTAGTTACATTTTTTCTGTGACCAACTTGATTTTTCTTTGAATCATATACATTTGTAATTTAAGTGTAGTAGATGCATTTTAACATTATTTAAATAATACATAATTTATGTGAGTAATTTGTAGTTGTAAAAAGATAATGATCTAAAAAAGTGAATGAACAGAAATGAGAGCTTAAAAGAGGCTATTCTACTTAATCACCAATAATGACACAAATCTGAAAGTGAAATGTCCCCCATAGGCTTGTGTATTTGAACACTTGGTCCCTAGCAGGTAGATCTTTTGGAAAGTGGAGACTTTGATTATATAGACTACTGTGGTTGTGTCAAGTTTTATTTTTTTTAAATTGGTTATTTCATTTATTTACATTTCAAATGATATCCCCTTCCCAGTTTCCTTTCTACAACGTCCCTGTCCTGTCCCCTTTCCTCCTGCCTCTATGAAGGTGCTCCCCCACTCATCCATCCACTCCCTTGTCAGCTTCCTATCATTCTCCTTTGGTGCACTGAGCCTCCAGAGGACTAAAGGGCTTCTCCTCCCATTGATACCAGTTAAGGCAATTCTCTGCTACATATGCAGCTGTTGTCATGGGTCCCTTCATGTTTATTCTTTGGTTGGTAGTTTAGTCTCTGGGAGCTTTGGGGCATATTGTTGGTTGATGTTGTTACTCTTTTTATGGGATTGCAATCTTCTTGAGCTCCTTCAGTCCTTCCCCTAACTCCTTCATTGAGGGTTAGTGCTCAGTTTGATGGTTGGCTTTGTGCATCTGCATCTGTATTGTTCAGGCTCTGGCAGAGCCTCTCAGAGGACAGCTATAACACTGATAAGTGAATATTAACTAAAAAAGCTTGAAATACCCATGATACAATGCACAGACCATAATCAACCTAAGAAAAAGTAAGACCAAAGTATGGATGTTTTAGTCCTACTCAGAAGGGGGAAGAAAATAATCTCAGGAGGGAGAGGAAGGGAAGGATCTGGGAGGGAGAGAGGAAGGGGAGGAAAAAGAGGAGGCAGGATGAGATGTGGGAGGAGACTGGGGAGAAGTACAAGGGTCAGGAATTTTAACAGAGATATGTAGCAGTACGGGAGGGGGAACTGGAGGTAATCACTAGTAAGTCCTAGATGACAAGGAACCAAGAGGTTTCCAGGACCCAACTGGATGACATTAACCAAAATACCCAAAAAGGGGAGATGAAACTTATAGAGACTAGGCAAGGCCTCTGGTTGAGAGATTGGGTCACCATCTCATCTCAAAAATATTAATCCAGAATTCCTCCTGTCAAAAGGAAATGCAGGGACAAAGAGTAAAGCAGAGATTGAAGGAAAGACCATCCAACGACTGTTCAACCTTGTGATCCATCCTATCTGCAGACACCAAACCAGACACTGTTGCTGAGGCCAAGAAGCACCTGCTTGACAGGAGCCTGGTATAGCTGTCCCTTGAATCAAGAAGTTTTACAGTTTGTTTCCACTTTCTGTTTTCTGACTGTGGATGCAGTATGGCCAACCAGTTTGACACTCTGTCTTTCCTTTACCTGTGAGACAGGATAAACATGTTTTCCGTCAACTTGTTTCTTGCTAACCAATGAAAACGGTGATTCCTACACTCAGAACCTTCTGAGGATACTATTGTTATAGATAATGAAACTTTAATTACAAGACAAGAGAAAATGCAACAAGAAAGATGGAAGGAAGGGTTCATTTGTGAAGATTGAGTTTCTGCAATTATGAATGGATGAAGAAATATCAGAGGCTCATAAAATTTATAACTTTAGTTTGGTAAGACTTTGGATACCAAAATGCAATAAACTTACAAACTACAATCTTATATTTAACAATACCACTCTTCAAGAGTAAGGATATATATCATTCAAAGATGAGCTAAAGAAAACAGAAATTTGTATATTTTTTAAATTTTTTAACATTTCTGTTGAACATGATTATATTGAATAGATCTCTGTGTCTATCACCCAATCCTTTACTAACTCATTGTGTATTTTTTCTTTTATTTATGCAAAAAATAATTTGCTTAAAAATGTATTATAATCATGTGTATATATATTTTTTCTGGAAAATAGTATTCTTAAAATACTATTATTGAAAGATATTACCAATACTCTTGATTCCACTTCAGAACTTGATCACAGACCATATCTTTAAAAAGAACACATGTATGAGTCACAGTACAAAGATATATCAGGCTGGTATAGACCTGGAAACTTCTTCATACTGCCTAGATTTCCTGATCGTTGACATTGCTATCCATGCTACCATGGACAGATGTAGTCAATAATCTTACAAAATTGTGAACCTTACAAACCACAATAATGCTTGTCTTGTTAAGACATGGCCATTGGTATAATATTGTCATGAATATTTTAATAGTAACCAATCACTTTCTAAATTGATTAATGTCCTATGTGATAAGATAAAACAATATTTGGTACTGTTACTGGGCTTGAGACAGCATCTGTACAAGTCATGGACCCTAGGATGCATCTAATACTAATATTTTGCTAAACTGGCATAGTATGAAACTAACTCTTAATGATACATGAATATTTCCATACATTTATCTTCATCTATCAACTTCCACCATAGTGGCTTCTATTGGCAGCAGACACAAAACATATAAACACATAAAAGGTCCAAGAGCAGAGAAGAAACTGTGGAATGCTCAGTCCTCAATGGGACACTGATCTCATTCATGGTTAAGAGATTATGCTGATATTGTTCTTCCTATAGAATTGCAATCCCCTTCAGCTCTTTCAATTCTTACCCTAGCTCTTCTATTAGAGTCCCTAGTCTCAGTTCCATGATTGGCTATATCTGCACCTGTATTAGGCAGAACCACTCAAGAAACAGCCATACCAGGATCCTGTCAGCAAGCACTTCTTGGCATCAGCAATAGTGTCAGGGTTTGGTGTCTGCAGATGGGATGGATCCCCCCTATAGCTCCCAGGGACTAAACTGCCAACCAGAAAGTATTCATGGAGGGATCCATGACTGCTTTTGTTCCTTTCTCTCTGTTGTCTGTAATTGACACTGTTATTTAAATATTTAGTGAGTTCAGAAAGCAAACTCCTTTTGTTGTAAGTCCATAACACAAGATTTAGTAGATACAAACCTATACAATACCAACTTTCATTATTTTAAGTTTTCTTCTCATGGATATCTTACAATCTTATACTTTACTATCTTTTTTTCATGAATATGATAAAAGTGTTGATGAATAACCTCGAATATTCTGATGAATTAAAAAGAGAGAGAACAGAGGGAGAGGAAGGGACAGCACATACAGATTGTAGAGAAAGAGAGAGAAGAGAAGAGAGAGGGAGAGAGCATTGATATAATCTTCTATTCTGTACAGGTATCTAGAATTTAGATGGATTCTCAGAACACATGTTAAGAGGCAAAGATTAGCAGCATATTCTTATAAAACCAGCACTGAATGGGAATAAAAGACAGGATACCTGTGTTTTTCTTACCTGGTAGTTTAATCAAATCAGTGAACTCCAGGGCCTGCTGCATAATATTGATGCTGTTCCTGAGATTTGTACCAAAGGTTGTCCTCTAGTGACCACACACATATATACACATACCTGTACACACAAATTCATATGCACATATATAAAAATACACAGAGATTTATATGATGACACTATGTTAAATATGAAGTTAATTAATGTAAAATATTGATTTTTTTATTCACATATAATAATAATAACAGCAAGAAGGAAAAAATATGGGAATTTATTATATTGTTTGCACATACTAGTATGAGAGACTATTTTATACACTCATATTTTCTAAGTAAAGAGTCAAGAAATATTACATATTATTATGAATGAAATAATCTCATATATGAAATTTCAGGCAATCATTAATTATTCATATTATGGAAAATGAAAGAGAGTAGTAACTTTTCATTATATTCAACAATACTTTGAGTTTATCTTTGGTATCTTACAAATCTTTTTATTTCTTATATCTGGCAAAGTAGAACTTATCTACAAGTGAAATAAAGTACAAAATATATCTTGATTCCAACTTTTACCATACAACTTCAATATAATAGTGTCTTCTTAGTACATTTATAGCACATAAATCCACTAAAACACAACTATTAGCATTTCTGCAGAGTTTTCCTGTATTCTGTAATAATAAACTAAAAATCCAATTTAATGTGAGATACACAGAATAGTTGTATTCAATTTAACAGCTTTATAGAACTGTATCAAGTAAATATTTTTAGCTTGTACATTCAAAGACTTCTGGTTTCCTGCTTGTAACCCCTGTTTTAATAAATTTTATATTTAGTAACAGGGAGCCTTAAATATTTTCAATTCACTAACTGCATTTATAGAGCTTTTGCCAAAATAAAGTTCTTTAAGTTATTGTTTTCCATTTGTTGAAATATAGAGTGGTAAAAATAAATAATGCATGCAAATTTTGATATATAATCTATACTGATGAGTAAAAGCTTATTGGTGTACATTTTCTTTCATCTTCAAAGATATGCTTACATTAAGCTTACTATGTAAAAAATAAATATTCCTGTACATATTTTAAATTGCAAATAAATATGTTATACAACTGGAAGTGCCAGGTCAGTTAGAAATACAAGGTAAATACTCCGTGCCTTAAAAATACAATGACAGTAACTTCTTGTGTTATATCTCGTATTTCTGCATGCTTAAAGCATGAAAAGTCTGCAGGTTAGTTACAGCACATTGATTTTGTGAAAAACCGGCTTGGAGATTCAATGAGCAAAGATAAATCTACCATATTTTGCTGTGACCTGGAAGTGATTTTCTTTATCTTCCATTGTCTTCCAATTGTAGACCAGCTGGGAAGAGCCTTGAACTTTTGCATTCAACTGCTGCAAAACTGAAGATACTTGACATTAATTATTCAATAGAAATTGAAGTAATTTTCCATCGATAACCAGAGGAAAAGCTCCAGTATGCTGAGACAGCTTGTTGCTTAAGGGTACTAGCCCTTTAGTGAGCAATAACAAAGACATTTTGAACACTGAAGTTGACCTTTCTGCAGTGTTGAAGTTATACACCCATCATTGTAAGCAAAGTTTACTTTTTACTTTCGTACAAACTAAAGGTGCTTACATCTATTCTTTTAAACTCAAATCTTTGACTCTAATATGTTTGCCCAAAATACCTATTTTCTAACGTTTGTGCTTAGAATTAAACTTATGTGTTTTGACCCACATACCCTGTTTTGAAATAGTTTTGATGTTCATCACATAAAACTTATTTAACTTCTCTCATTCTTAAATTTCTTATCTGGAATGTGACTATAATTGTATCCAGTGTACAAAAATGTTTTCAGAATATGTAAATAACTATTTGTATAAATGTATGAAAGTCTGAATACCATAGTTGGCTTATATTCAGTGCTTAATTAGTTGTACTAAAATTTTGATTATGCCTTTATTTCTGAAACTCAGTATAATTAGTATAATGTCTTATACAAATGAAATGCATGTTTAATTTATACAAAGTAAATGAATGTATCTTTGAAATATTTTCTTTATCAGACATATCTTGTTTACTACATCTCTGTCTTCTTAAGTAATGTTATTTTGTGACATATTCCTGAAAATAAACTGCTGACTGCCTTTAAGAAAAAAATATTTGCTTTAGTATTCATTATTTCCATTTCAACTCTGTAGTAGTCTGGTGGCATATTGTACCTTTATGTCCTTGGTTAGCAGTAAAAGAATTGCATAGCTGTTGATTCTCAATTTTTTTCAAAAAGAAAATATAGTATCAAAACATATGCATACATATGCATATGTGGGTATTCTGTTTGCACAAAGAAATATATGACTGTGCTTAAATGTTATATTGAGAAATTTCTTATTTGGAACTCACTAAAAGTCATCTGCATATATATGTTAATTTTTATGTAATTTGTGATATCTTTGAGTCCTATGTTTGGTTTGGCCAACTGCTCACATTTCTTTTTTATTGCCTTTAAATGCCTGTTTGGCATGTGTCCACACTCAGAGCTTAAGTTTTGTAGAAATATTCATCCACAGTTCCATACCCTTGTTTAAATGTGATAAAACATAAAAATTCATGCCTTTATTCTCCAGAAATAAAACATTTTTATATCCTATTACATTCTAGTCACATTTACAGTTTTGTATTAAAAGTATTAGCTTAATTGATATTTCATTTTGTTTATTAGTTTGGGTAAAAATAAATAACAGTTATTATAACAATTTTTTAAATTAACCATCCTATGTTTTATATCCTAACTGAAAAAAATTAGTGAAAGTTACTAGTATTCTAATAAATATATTTGACATTTTCATCTTATGTCATATTAAGATGCCTTTAATGTCCAGCATGTACATAATTGATTATAATATTTTTTATATCATGCCTTATTCTAAAGGACTGTCATAAATTTACTTCTGAATTGTAAAAATATTATAGCCCTAGTTGTTCATTCTCAGTATCCAACAATGTCACAATATACTATTAAATTAAAAATCCATTTTAATGTGAGATACACAGATTAGTTGTATTCCATTTAACAACTTTGTAGAACTGTATTAAGTAAATATTTTTAGCTTGTACATTCAAAGACTTCTGGTTTCCTGCTTGTAGTCTCAGTGCTGGAAAAAGCTATGGACAAAAGGCAAGATTCCATTGTTCCTGCTTAGATTTGTATCCCAGGGAACGCTTATCTTGCATTAAGGGAGTTTCACAAATCAAGTATGATTGTGGTATGTTAGTCTTATAATTAGTACTTTCTAACTCTATTCACTAGGGCCAAACTCCCAGTGTTCATACTCATATCTGTTCTGCAAGGCAAGAAATTTGCATGTTGTAAATGGCAGCACTTTCTAAAATGCAGTTAATCATGAAGGGGAATAAAGCCTCTTGGCATGCATTGTTCAAAGTGCAAGAGAAAGGTATTAATATGGCTGTAATTTTCAATTCCAAAGAATTTCTTTAGTGCTTAACATAGATTAATGTCCAAATGCCATTAAGTGTTTCTATACTATTCTGTTAAAAGACGGGAAGTTGTTATTATACAAAGTGGTGAAAGTTCTCTGCTGAAAACACGGGTCAGGTAAAACTTTAAGGTACAGAGAGGCAATCATTGATTTAAAAATACTGTTTTGTTAGTCTTCAGAAAGATTACTTTTCTGCTTGACCACTATGTGGAAGTGTGGCTTACAGTTTGACAGAAGCACCCTTTGCCTCTATTTACCTGAGAAGGAGTTGCCACCAAGAATAGCTCTAATCTTTGTGAAAAGGGTAAACACCTGTTTAACAAGCTGAACAAGCCATTCTTGTTTTAATAGCAGCAACAGAAAGAAACAGAGAACTCATCAGTGGCCTAGCTATTGCTCATGAATAAGACCAATGGCCTCAAACAGGCTTCAGTAAAGCAGCTGTGGCAATTGTTAGCTCATTGCTTTGTAAAACTGAAGTGATAAAAGATGGCAGCAGGAATCCTCTGAAACTCAAAGGAGAAATGAGCTCTTTCCAAATGATAAGTAACTCTAAGTGGAATCTTGGCCTGAAAATGAAATCTGATTAATTTTCACTTTCCCAGTTTTAGGCTTCAGATTGCTTTTAGATGTTTTATTCAGACTTTGATTTTCTTCTTTTTATTCCTTTAGTCTACTTGCCCATATCCTTCATTTCTTCAATATTACTTTCAACTTACACTCTTACCCAAATGTCTAAGTACTCCTTAATGTTCTGAAATTTGGAATTAATGATTTGATAGTTGCATGAATGGTTTGGCACTGGACATGCAATTAGTGTGCTCTTCTCTGATGAAGACCACACCTCCCGCTGTCAGCATTTCTTAGTAGCCTGTGTTGAGACATCATGGAATTTCCCCATTCATTCTGGCATGTTCATGGCATTCACCCTTGTTCAGTTCATGATTGGGTAGTCATGTTGGTGAGACTTTATGGGTAGTAATTCTGATCTTACTGATAGACTTTCTCACATAAAAATCTCTGGTCCTCTCTCATACAAACTTTCATTTCCTCTTCTTATGTTCTCTGAGCCTTAGGTAATGGAGTGTTGTAGGCTTAGATTTTCAAGACCTACTCGTAATAATGATTCTTAAATATTTTAACATCCCTTCTAGCCCACCACCAACCAGAGGTAGTGGAAAGGAAAAGTTAGTAGAACAAAGGAGAATATGGACCTATTTAGAAATATTTCTCTGAAGCAAATCCAGTCTGCACTGTCAGCACATCAGTAGTTATTTCATATGAATTAGCAACGGTAACTGGAACCACTCACAAAAACCATTTGTGAATCAGCAAAGGAAGCTAGATCAAGAAGAAACCATGCAGCTCTGCCAGTCAGTCAGTCAACCAGAGCACCACAAAAAGTGTTTTGGTGTGTTTCTCTTTATGAAGTTACAACAAACTATAACCGACAAAGAATGGTAAGACATAGCAATGCCACACAGTATCTTCAGTGAAGATCAGCATAAACAATGGCAAAGCACACCAACTGCATGCAGCGTTGTCCACTGTTAGTTGGACTATATTTATATCCTTTCCAAACATCACATGTTCTCTCAAGCAAAACCTCACATGCCCCTTTCCCAGGCTGTCTCTAGAAAAATATCACATGAATGTTCTTCACAAAACATCTTCCTACTTGTCTGCTTCAGCAAAAACATCCTTGCATAAGCCAGTTTCAAAAACTACATCACATGAAACAACTGAGTCTCCAAAGAAAGTAGAAACTTCCACTTGATTTTGCTTTCTGACTTACTTATTGAAACTAGGCTTCATAGCTCACCCTATTGATTGGTTATGTTATATTGCATTAGTCTTCTTGTGTGGCAAAGAGAAATATCCTTGATGACTGCAAGGAATATAATCATTTATGGTTAAAAGGAGAAGCATTTAAGTTATTTTAGTTATTATATAATACATATGAATGTAAACACACATATATGTGTATACATGTATTATATAATTAAATATGATATATGTCATTTATAATATATCATGAGGTGATTATACTATAATACCAAATCAAAAATGAAACAAGGATTTGATACTTGGTAAATATACTGGCTGGTTTTGTGTGTCAACTTGACACAAGCTGGAGTTACCACAAAGAAAAGACCCTCCCTTGAGGAAATGCCTCTATGAGATCCAACTGTAAGGCATTTTCTCAATTATTGATTAGGGTGGGAGGGCCCATTGTGGGTGGTGCCATCTCTGGGTTGGTAGTCCTGGGTTCTATAAGAAAGCAATCTGAGCAAATCAGAGGAAGCAATTCAGTAAGCAGCATCCTTCCATGGCCTCCGAATGAACTCTTGCCTCCAAGTTTCTGCCCTGTGTGAGTTTCTATCCTGATTCCTTTGATGATACAAAGCAATATAGAAGTGCAAGCGGAATAAACCCTTTCCTCACCAACTTGATTCTTGGTCATAATGTTTTATATAGGAATACAAACCCCGACTAAGAAAGTAAATATTGTTAGGGGTATAAAGGCTAATGTTATTTTAATGAACATCAATTTCAAATGAATAGTACACAATTTGAGAGTAAACTGAATAAGCATATGTACAAAATAATTGTCAGATAGATTTCCAAACCATATTATCACAAATGAAAATCAAATTTACTAATTTTTAAATCCAGGTAACTCTTATTTACTTATTTATTATTTTGATAAAAGTTACTTCAGAGTAGGAACCATGCCTAGAAGTAAATGGCTAACACAAACAAATTTGTTAATCTATTTGGAAACTTCAAGTCTCATATTATTTTTTCTGAACATTATTTGTCTTGCTTATCTTTTGATTGTATATTACAGTTTCCAATATTAATTTTTTGTGAGTTTAGTGTGTGTGTGTGTGTGTGTGTGTGTGTGTGTCTGTGTGTGTGTGTGTGTGTGTGTGCACTTTCTTATTTTTTTTTTAAAGTTCTGTGTTTAGGTTTGTTTGTTTGCATGCTTGTTCCATTTCTAAAGGGAAAAAGAAATAGAGATCAAGAGTTGACTAGGTAGAAATGTGGGGACGATCTGAGAAACTGTGGGAATAGAAATGTGATCACAATATAGTATATGAAAAATTTTTTTAAAAAACACTTTATTCCTGTGCAGCATTAAAATACAAACACTAACAGGCAAATAGTAAGTTTTAAAAGAAAAAAAGGACAAGTTAAATATATTATTTTCATGTTATTAATTTATTAAAATGATACATATTATATATACATGTCTATTCTATCTTTTTTATTCATAATTAATTTTAATAATTTAATTGAAATATAAGCACATCATTTTCTCCCATTTCTTTTCTTCCTTCATTTCCTCTGAAAACTCTTCTTCAAACCCGTCCTGTAGCCTATCACTAAGTTGATAGTATTTTTTGCATCATTATTATTATACACACATATGCATATGTATATATGGTATAAGTATTTATGTGCAAAATATATAAATACAACCTAGAGAGTCAGTTTTTGTTCTTGATATGACAATACTTCTAAGCCTGAACACTGCACTGGACAGTCATTTAATGGGTTCATCCATGGGATAAGTTATTTTCTTTCTTTCAGCAGTTTTAATTCACTTGTATTTTTTTGTCTAGAACAGCAGTTCTCAACCCGCAAATCATGAGCCCCATGGGACTGCAAATTAGATATCCTGGAATATAAGACATTATATAGCAACAAATAATTGTTTGTTTATGGGTCACCACAGAATGCAGAACTGTATCAAAATGTTGCAGCTTTAGGAAGGTTGAGAACCACTGGTCCAGAAGCTCTTGAAACAAAGTTATATTTACAAACTTGTCTATATTATATGTTCAACTATCTCCAATATTAAAAAAATATTCTATTTTCTGTTGGTTCTCCAAGTGTTTTAAAAGACAAAGAAAGAAGAAGATTAAAAATGAAGGAAGAAAGAAAATAAGAAAGTAAGGAAGAAGGAAAAGAAGGAAGGAAAGAAAGATAGGTAGATGTGCTGATTTTATGACTCAGAAGTTAAAGGCATCCAAATCCAAAATGATTGTTATAAGCTGATATTTATTCCACAATGTGGAAGGAAACAAATTATTTATATCTTTGCTACTACTGTACACCAAAACACAAACTGATAAAAATGCTAACTAATTAAAAAATTGAGCATTATAATAATGTAGAAATAGCACATAAGGTTTATATTTTGAAGGAAATTCTTAATTTTTATAATCTTATTTGTTAAACAGAAACTCAGAACCCATAGTATGCTATCCTATCTAAACTAAAGAATATTTGAATACATAAAAGTGAGAATGTTATGTTATGACTTTTCACAATCCAGTGAAACACATGGATATGAGAAAAAAATCATGCCTAACTTGCATAACATAGTGTTCAATATTCTCATTATAGCACACAACATAGGAGCAATAATGCACACCCGTATTTATAGCACTTAAGAGACAGAGAAAGGCAAATTGCTACTACCTAGAGATGAGTCTGTAACATAGACTATATAATGATTTCAAAGCTAACTTGTTATATTAGAGGATTTTCTGTCACATAAATGAATGAATGAAGACACAAAGAACTTCATTATAGAAAATCTCTTCTGTCTGCCTGTGGAGCATAAAGGTAGGTGGGGGAGAAATGGCACATAGGATAGTCTAGACCTAGGTCAGAACAAACAAGGCTGTCTTTAGTCATGATTATATTACTTCCATTTATCCTGTTCTATTTTCATATTTCTAATCTGCTGTCAAGTTTTCATTAGACCTAAGCATAATGAAAGAGCAACTTCCCCTAGAATGGTGATCTTCATTTCAAGGACTCCCATGCAATTGAAAATTTAGATTGAGTAAATTTGTCTTGTTTAGCTCTTAATAATTGTTTTCTTCATATCGGAATACTCGTTATGAATCTTGTGGTAATTTAAAACAGTTTTTCTTGTATAAACAAACTATGCCATATACATAGCAAACACATTTAAAACACCAATAGCATTTAAAACACTGAATATATTTCTATCTCTACCTCTACCTCTATCTCTCTATATATGTATATATGTATATCATCTCTCTCTCTCTCTCTCTCTCTCTCTTTATATATATATATATATATATATATATATATATATATATATAATTATTTACCTCCCTACAATTATTTGCAAAGCAAATAGAAATAATTGCTTTGTTAAAATGTATGTAAAAAATAATTAGATGTGTAACTTTTACTTGGCTAAGAACATTTTTATATTTCCCAGAGAAAAACGTCACTTTGATTTACATTTATAATAAGAGTTATAATCTTGTTCACCTACTGTGGGTTTCTCCCTGGTGTTCACTGGTTCAATTTCACTTATGGCGCCTTTTTTTTTTTATAATAAGTGACTAAATTTCACAAAATAATATTCTTTTAATTCCACAATATATTTAGTTCATGTTTCTTGAGTTCACAAAGAATCCCAGAGATCTTATGGAATACAAATGATCATAGCATGCAAAGTATTAAATGTTCTAAAATATGGATGTTCTTGAAACTATAGTATCTATGAGAAATAGTATAATGGAATGGTAGGGGAAAAAGTCATCTGTTCATGAAACCAAAGAAGGGCTTAAATGCCAGATGCTGAAAATACACTATACTCACTGTATAAAGGTGTTAAATTAAAGAAAGGGTTAAGACAAATTTAATGTAGGGGATAAATTGACTCTTGTTTTTCTAGTTATTTTTTAGGTATGATAGAAAAAATTCAACAAAGTTCTTATTTAGAGAAAGGCCAAAATTTGCATAAAAGAAAGGTATATTTTTAGCATGAAGAACATTGGAGATCATCTGAGACCATAAGAGTAAACATGAGACGAGAATGATCCAAGAGCTACCACACTGCACTTAACATAAAATCTCCAAAGTCCATTAACCTCTAGTTCAGTGACCAATAGCCACCTATGTCACCTGAGTCCATGTCTTATGAACTTACACAATGAAAGTTGAAAATTTGGTACATAATAACTTAAAATTTTTCAAATTTTCAAATTTTTCAAGATTTCATACTGATTAAATTCTAAAATTTGATTCCATGTACAAAGAGAAAAATGTGTAACATCAAACTTAATGTTTCTCTTAGGGTTATACTGTTGGGAACAGACACCATGATCAAGGAAACTTTTATAAGGACAATATTTAAATGGAGCTGGTTTGCAGGTTCAGAGGTTTAGTATATTATCATCAAAGCAGAGCATTGCAGCATCCAGGAAGGCATAGGGCAAGAGGAGCTGAGAGTTCTACATCTTCTTCTGAATGCGTCCAGGAGAAGACTGACTCCCATGTAGTTAAGCAGAGGGTCTTAAAGCCAATTCTCACAGGGACACACTTCCAAATAGTGGCACTCCCTGGGCCAAGCATATGCAAATACCCACCATGTTTTTTTCATTTAGTTAAAATATAATTACATAATTTCCCTCATTTCTCATTTCTCCTACATATGCCTTATTGATCCCCTGATTCTTCCCTAATTAATGATCTTGTCTTCTTAAACATTTATATTAAAAAATACAAGAGTCTCAGTTCATTCAGTGTTTACTGCATGTATATATTCTTAGGCATTTCCATTGGCATTGGATGATCCCTCTGTGGGGAAGATTAACTCTCCTTCTCTCAGAAGTTGTGAATTGCTTCTTACTCTTCATTTAGTGTTATGTTGTCCATAAAATTTCCCCATACACACTGAGATATATATTGGTGTTGGAATTTTTCAGGTCTCTCAGTCATGTTGATGAGATGTCACAGATATAACATCCTTTATATAATAGGAAGACATAGTCTCACAGCTGAATTTCCAGTTCTCTGGATCACAGTCTTTCTGCCTATTTTCTAAATGTTACTCGAGCCTTGAGCACACACAGGAATTACTGATGTAGATGTGTCAGAACTGGAAATCCACAGCAAGTTGCTCTTGGCAGTTTGACTATTTTGGCTTCCTGTAAGCAACTCTTTCTACTGAAGAAAAGTGAGTCTTTGATGAAGAAGGAGATATATATTGATCTGTGGGTACAAGGATAAGTAATTAGGATGGACAGGAATTATACTATTTTGGTAAAGAGGAAGTTTTAGGTTCTCCTGTTTAGTCCATGATTGTTCTTTCCAAAGATATCTGTTAGTTTTACAATTCCAGGAACGCTTTTCCTCTTCAGAGTATGTCTGATATATAACTAGACAGTTGTTGGGAACTACCAAAACCAAAATGTCACTATTTTGAATATCCTACCAGTCCAATAATTAAGGTTCATAGCCTTTACAGCAGGTTAGCACTACCATGTGTTACTCTGATCTAGAAGTGTTCATAGAAATTTCTAAAGTTGTAGACTATTCCTCAGTGATGAGGTTTCTTGCCAGTTCCAGCTTAATTCCTACAAAAACTATATTTGAAGTACATTGTTTCTTTATCAATAGAGGCTTATCCTCACATTATGGAAGGCAGCCAAGGGCAATGTCAGCAACCTATATTGCTTTAGGAATCACTTGGCTTCCGGTGACTAAAAACTGAGGAGAAAGTAATTTGTGTATGATACAGGGATTTTTATTAGATAGTCATCACTCTATTGATTGTTTCCTTAGCTTTACATAAATTTTAATAAGGCTAATTTTAAGTGACTAAAATTATATGTGCATGTAAATGTATGTATGTATGTATGTATATGTGTGTATATGTGTGTGTATTATACACATAAGTTTATATATATATAGATACATATCTACCTCTATGTCGGATGCTTTTCTGTATTTTTAAATGACTATTACCAGAATTCCATTTCACACACAAACCTGTGACGGCTAAAATGCTATACATAAAATTTCATCTTATTTCCATTTAACCTTGAACATTATCTAATATAAATATATATTGAGTACAAATATCTTATCCAATGCAATGAATATTCTATACAAATAGTTGTTACACTTTATTATTTAGTGAAAGTACACATTTTACAAGCCTGAGAAGTCACACAAGTATCAGTAGATATGTTGTAGACTGCTGTTTGTATGTTTTGTTTTCTCAAGAGTACCCGTATTCAGGTGCAGTCAACTGAAATCTTAATTAGTTAGATAAAGCCAGAGTATGTGATTGGGCATTAGAAGAAAATGTGGGGCTGAAAGCTTCTAAGGAGACAGAGACAAAGAGACAAAATGAAGAAAAGAAGATGAACCTAATACATGTGGCTTGAAAGAATCACAGGTATCTATGGATATCTTAGAAGGACAATAGAGCCCCATCTCGGTGTGCAGCTTGTATTTATATCAATTGAATTTTGAGTTCTTTGTGTGGACATTTGGGGTTGAGAATTTGCTGTTATAAATCTGACTGATAAATTATAAGCCTCTGGAGTCTTAATTATAAGGGGCTAGGGATTTAGAGCCAGAGGATATCAGTCTCAGGAGATAGCCTCAGGGGAAAGATGGTTTGGGAAATGTGATAGTTTCAGTGGCAGGCTAGCCAAGGGAACCTGAGAAGACAGCAGCTTGCAGCTTCCAGTGTGGGAAAGGAGACCTCATTGCTGATGCATAGCCATCTTTAGTGTAGATTATTTTTTAATAATTAGATGCTACAAGATAAATGGAAATATGACATTTGTGTAGGATATCACAAAGACTATCAAAGTAAATTTTGTATGTACTACAGTGTATGCATACATAAACAATACTATCCAATGGAGTAGTTTAGATACTTAGAAAACACTAAGAGAGAATAGAGATCAGGGTAGATTGTGTCAAGAAAAAATATTAAATGCTTGTATATTCTTTGTTTATAAAAAAACAAATTTTGTCAAGTAACTAGTAAACCATAAGTATATACAGTCCTCTTTGCAAAGATTCTCTAGATCTTAGGAGTCATGCAGTTTTATTTTTATATCTTTGCATTACATTTCTTAAAAAAGGTCCTTTAAATAAACAGTGACACATAACATGCTCTAATCTCTGCTATAGTGAAATGCTGCTTGTTTACAAATATTTGTTGTGTCAAGTAACAGATATTCACAGGACAAGTAATGTATGACTAGCAATTTAAGAGATGATAAATGCATTGTTATCCTTGCACCAATTCTGTAAAAAATCAATTGTTGATTTGCTGTTGTGGACAAAAATATTTATAATAAATAAGTAAATAAATAATATAGAATCAGCAACAATTAAAAACCATGACAATAATGGATTTTAGTCCACCAAATTAGTTAATTTTTTTTAATAAACATACAGGTCAATTGTTTTTTCATAGACTAGATGTTAATCTAAGTAGTGAATGCTCTGAACGATTTCCGTATTTGTGTATGGATATATATAAGTATGAATATACATGCTTATTAGTGCATTTATAAGCACAAAAATTATGTTATATGCCAAATTTGTGAATTAATCATCTTCTTTGTACTTTAATATGAACTTAGAAAAATATATAATATATAGGTGTAAAATTTGAATCAGCTAAAGTAATGCTAATGAAATGCTAAATCTTTTTATAATATATGGAAAAGTTTTTCTCACTGTGAGACTTTTATGGATTTGATGTTACCTGTAGTTATATTGCTATATACAGTGAATATCACAGAATATATTAAAGTTTAAATGTTCCAGGATTCAAAAGTGTTCTTCATCTACTCCAACAAGGCCTCTGGGAGCAATAGTTGTTGAAAAGACCAGAAGTTATTCACATTTTGTCTTCTCTAATTGACTGTGAAAATGGTTTTCAATCTCACTTGTTGACCAAACTTTCTCCATGTGATATTGCTTACTTAAAGAAAGTGTTTTTTACAGAAATCTAGAAGGAAAATGATGAGAGCTTTGGTATTCTGGTACTAATTGAAATGTATTGTTTTTATAAACTAATTCTGATTGAAGGCTGAGAAATTACCTACTAGGGACTGCAGAATCATTGAAAACAAACTTACCCAAAAAGTATCACATAGCAAACAAAGGATACATGAAAATTTTATATTGTAGATTTATGGTGAAAACTAAATTAAAAGACAAGCTGGGTATTATTTATGTACATTATTTAACATGACAAATTAAAAGTCGCAGTAGCAATACAATGATTATCATTCTACGTCCTTATTATATTCCAATGAATTTGAAATTCTGAGACCAAACACAGTATTTACCTACACTTTCAGATATTTGCCTGATTTATGGATGCTAATAAAGCTAGTGCCCTATACGGAGTCAAGAGTCAAATAATAGGTGACGAAGAAATGTGTGTACTGAGAGTTGTGCTTTCTGGTTGGCAAGTCTATGCTGTCAACAGTCAATTTTACATACTTGTTATCATTCTCAGTGGGTGCCAGATAAGCCCACATTCTCTCTTATGAAATGAAATGTTTAGAGTAAATATGTGAAAGAGAGCAGTGGTAAAACTACTGTTCTTACTTAATACACAATTAAAACGTGCCTACTCTCCAAGTGGCTACAAGCCAAGGGCAATTACTAACTTGGAATGAATTTTATAGCAGATGAGATAGACAAGGTGTAGAAAGATGCAGACAGGATTCAATATGACACCAAAGGTGGATTGGCAGAGACATACAGGAAGACATAAAGACCTAATAGTGTAAGTGCACATAATGGAAATGTTGGGTGTTTTATATGTAGAAAATAAATTGGATAGCTGAAAGAAACTAAGGTTGCCTCAAATGAAAAAAAAAGGGATTAGAAAGTAAAGTACACTATAAAGGGCAATTTAACTGTTAAAGGATTCCTACTCTCTTAGTCCCATAAGATAGAAACAAAATATAAGTATACTATACTGATACAAGTAAATAAAAATTCATAAAATGAAGTCAAAGAGTTGGTAATTACAAATTACTTCATTTTCTGTCATTCCTTTAGTCATTATCTCTTAGATTTTAAAACACGCCGATATCCTGCCTGTGACTAAAGGAAACCTTATCTCACTGTGCTTATTTTGGTTGATCAGTGGTAGTTAAGAAGAAGATAAAATGTAATATTTTCTTTAGGGGAGAAAGTTTCTAGTGATATGAATTCTTGTGTACTTCCTGCTGGGTCTTAGAGAAGCAGATTCTATACCTGAGTTTTGAATGCAAGATGCTAGGTAGCAACCAACAGCTAAAAGGTTGGGGTAATAGTATTGTTTAGAGGGAGAAAACAAACTTTATGAAGGACTAGAATATTCTCGAAGTAAATTGTGATGATATCTGAAGCAGGAATCAGCAGTAGGTTTATTCCACAACAGACTGAGATAAAAGAGGTCTTAATCCTGTGTTTAGGCTTTAGTCTGTCACGTTTTTGAGTGTAGCATTTGTGCTAAGATTATGTCTTTTATTGGAAAGATAGGACAGAAGCCAGAGAAAGAATAATATTTTCTGACATGTTGAAATTATATGATATTAAAATAAGTCAAATTTGAGTGGTAATATTCACACTAATCATTATACTGATATCCTCATCACAAAGAATACAGTGGCATCACTGTAAAAGAGATTCTATGTTTGCGATCTTAAACTTTCCTATAGGTTGCTTCATAAGGCAGTGTTTTCACTCCTCCCCTCCTCCTCTTGTCTTATTTAGTTACAGATGGAAATTATGCTTGATATCATTCTACTGCACAGAAAATTCTGAAAGTGCTGCCAGCCTCAAACGGTCCTTCCATTTCAAGGCATAATCTGGCCATATGGTTTTCCTGTAAAACATGGTGGCACATGTCTACCATAGTGTTGATTGTGACAAATTATGATTAACAACAAATCGAGGGAAAGAAAATCTGATATCAGTTTAATAATGCATTATCCTTTGTATAGCTCTCTCTCTCTCTCCTCTATCTCTCTCTCTCTCCATATATATATATGTATATCTTCTATCAAGAGATTTGTACCATTTCAACTGTGTTGAACATCTCACAAACAATTCTAAAATTATGTTATCAACAAAAATTTTGTTGAGTTTCTCTAGATGTAGCCTTAAATATATTTTCTTTTTTATTAATAATTATTTTATTGTTTACATTTCAAATGTTCTTCTCTTTCCTGGTCTTCCCTCTATGAATTTCCCCACTCCATTCTCTAGGCTTGCAGCTTATATTCATAATTATTGAGTTGTGTTTTCTTTGACCAGTCTTATTTGGGTTGGAGAATTACCACAACAAATTGAAGCCCAGTTTATTGCTTAGAACTCAACTAACCTGAAGTAAAAGTTAACTGCCCCCAAACTCCCATAGAAAGGGGTCTGAGAGGCCTACAAAGAATGGCAGAGTGGCTTTCTCGCCCAACCCCCAGACAGAGAGCTACTGCCAGGGTCAGGAGCAGCATTTAGCCTACAGCTGGGCTTAATCAATGCCCTGTAAAAACTACAGAGAGGAACAGCTGATCCTAGAACACAAGTTTCTGCAAGGTAGTTTTCAGGTGGAAACAGTGCACTGAGAGCTCCGGACCAGGTAATTCTTTGATATAAAAAAGATACATAACCTTTTGATACTTAACGATGAGAAAGGCAACGAATATCTTTTGGGCTTTATGTGATGATATTTTGAATGGTTTGACAAGGAATCGACTTAGAGAAAATAGACACCTTATTTATCGGCATTGCAATATTTATTTTCTTGATTTACTATGTCTTCTCAAAAGACAGGGCCCTAGATTAAAAAAAAAAATCCTTTCCTTAGAAAAGAGATTACAAGTAACAATAGAACTAAAGGTTCAAGATTTTATTGAACCTTTTATTGAACCTTCAAAAGAAGCAACAGAAAGAGGAGAGTGAAGGTTGGAGACAGAAGCTGGAAGATAAACTAGATTAAAGAATTCGACAATTCACAGATCAGACTGAATAGCAAGGAGATAGAGATAAAATTTGGAAACAAAGTCTAGAAGAAAATTTACTAAAGCTAGTAAATCAAAATAAGGCAGATGCTGCAATATTACAATTAAAACATAAAGAGAAGCTAAGATAATGGAAGCAGGGCTTAGAACAGAAGATATAGGAAATTATAGAGCAGCATAAACATCAGAAAGAGAACCTTATGACCTGGCAACAGGGCTTAGAGGAAAGAGTAGAATTTAAGACACAGGAAATTATAGATCAGAATGAGAGACAGTAAGATGAAAATGAAGGTGGGAGACAGGAGCTTGAAAAGATGATAGAACAGAGGATGCAGCAGCTCACAAATCAGACTGAGCAACAGAGAGAAAATAATGAGGGATTGTGGGTAAAAAAATAATATGGCTGGGGACTGTAGGGTTCCCACGCCACACTGTGTGTAGTTGGCTCCATGGCTCTTCAAGGCACTGCCCCAACACACGAGGAAGTCCTTGGGTTTCCAAAACCAGTTTATTGGCATGGATGGTGGATGGATCTGGATGTGTACCCCCAAAACCCAGGGCAGACCTGAGTTAAATAGAGAGGGGAAGAGGGGGGAGGGGCTGGGGAGGAATGCTTAATCAGCTCCACCCTCTGGCCTTCAGGTACCTCATTAGCATGTAAATCTCTCTAGGGCCTGGGGCCTGTTTGTCATGCCCACCTGTATAAGTGACTGAAGGGTGAAGGTGGAATGGAGATTAGACCTCATGTCAGGCCCAACAAGGGATGGAAGCAAGATTTGGAGAATAACCTTTTACAATTAATCAATCAAAATAAAATGGACAGCAAACTATCGGAGTTACAATACAAGGAAAAATTCAAAATTTGGAGGCAGAACATTGAACAGAGACTACAGGGACTCAAGGGACAGGAAGAACGACAAAAGAAGAGATATGAAGCATGGGCACAGACCTTAAGGGAGGAATTTTAAATTTTAATTAAGGAAAATACTCAGGTAGAGACAAAAAATTAGAGAAAGTCCACCAAGGGTTATTAAAAAACACACTTTAGTCTATCTGGTTAACATACACAAAGACTTCCAGACATTGAATATCCACAGTATTATTAGGAATTTGAATGGCAACCCATGGATGTGTTAGATCTGAGAAAATTTAAGGAAAGTGTCACTAAATTTGGAATCCATTCACCATTTGTAAAACAAATCTTGGCTTCTTGGGCTATTAAAAATAAGATAATCCCATAAGATTGGAAAGATATGGCAAGAGCAATACTAGAAACTGCTGCAAATTTACAATGGTTTACATGGTGGAGAGATAGGTGAGGGAGATAGCATGACAAAATAGAGCTGGGGAAGAGAAATTTCCATAGACCAACTGCTTGGTTGCTTTTCTTAGGCAGAGGAGCAAGCTGTATATGATGAAGAAACTCTGGCATTGTGTCAATTGTCACCCTTAAAGACCTAGGACAAAGTCAGAGAATCAGGGAAAAGACCTGAACCATAAAAAAACAAACAAACAAACAAACAAACAAAACAAAACAGAAAAAACAAACAAACAAAACAAAACAAACAAAAAACAAAAAACAAACAAACAAACAAAAAAAACCTTCCCTGTCGTTTTACAAAGGCTAGCCTCAGCTGTGGAAAGAAGTATATAAGATTCAGCAGCAAGAAAGGAAATAACTAAGTCTTTAGCATTTGAAAATTCAAATGCTGAATGGAAGGAAATAATCAGACCATGGAGGGCAAGGTCCTCATCAATAGATGAGTGGATTAGAAACACAGCTGATGTTGGATCTTGCTCAGCTGATAGAATGGTAATAGAAGCTGCCCCTAAACACCTAGAGATGACCTAAGATTTAAAATGTTTTAACTGTGTGAGGTCATCTCAGAAATGACTTCAGGAAAAAGCAACGCAAAAAATAAAAAGGAGGACAATGCCTTCTGGAATATATCAAAGACGTGGTAAAGGCTGACATCTGACTAGGGAATATATCTGACTAGGGAATTTGACATCTGACTAGGGAATGTTGTCTGCAACAACAGACAAATGGGGCAATACCCTGCCAAAAAGTTCCCAGGGGGTCCTCTCACAGGCCTCAATACTAGGCAGGGAGAGTTCTCTTCTTCAAGACAATTAAATGTCACTACATCAAAAACAGATGTTCTTTGACCAGACAAGGCTAAGGAAAGTATTATAGACAATTCATAAGGGCTCACAGGGAGCCAAACACATATATTTTGGCAAACTTTTATAGGGGATCAAAAAACAAAACTAAGGATATTAGTGAATAATACTGAGATTGAAGGGATGGTTGACACTGGAGCAGATGTCAACATTATCTCTCCAAATTCTTGGCCTGAAAGAGTCTGACATATCCAGAGGCGGATGCTCACAGATACCCATTGATCGGATCAAGGTTTCCCAATGAAGAAGTTAGAAGACTGAAGGAGCTGAAAGGGTTGGTGACCCCAAGAGGAGAGCAACAGTGCCAGCCAACCAGAGCTCCCCAGGGTCTAAACTACCAGTCCTGGAGCACAAAGGGAGCCACCCATGACTTAAGCTGTATACTTAGGAGAGGATGGCCTAGTCGGGTATGGGTAGGAGAGGAGATCCCTGGTCCCATGAAGGCTGAACACCGAGTGGGGAGGAATTCAAGGGTGGAGAGGGGGAATGGGGGTAGGTGGAGGCACACCCTTGTAGAGGCAGGAGGGGGGACGAGATAGGGGTTTCCTGGGTGGTGGGGGGAATGGAGTGAGGGGATAAAATCTGAAATGTATTTTAAATTAAAAAAAAAAAGAAGTAGACATTCAGTTTCATGGAGTTGGGACTTTATCCCAAATAAAACAAAGTGCCAGATGGCTTAAATATATAGGACCAAAAGATCAAGTAGGAAAATTGAGAACATATGTGGCTGATATAACCATTAACTTATGGGAAAGATGTCAACATAAAGGTTTTTTTCTGGTTACTGGCTCAAGGAAATTCTCTTTAGGGAAAAGGTTTTGTCTGTGTGTTTTCAGAAGAGATGATTAAGGTATTTCTATTTCCCAAAATTATATGGATTAGACATGAAAGAGGCAGGCTGCCAGAAGACTAGATTCCAGAATTTAAACAAAAATAATTATCTTGATACTAATTTTTTTGAGAATTGTTTATTGCAGAATACACAGACTTGGTGTATCTACTCATCAAGCAAGCTGAGAAGACCTGATCAAACTTCTAATGTCCTGAAATTTCAGCTGGATGCAGTGAAGACAAAGACATCAGAGGCTTTTCAATTTACCCTTCCCCTAGCCCCTCTTCTGATATCTCAATGCCCAAATTCAGCTTGAAGAAGTTAATGAAGATTCGGTGCCCCTTTTTCCTGGGCTTGGGGACAGAGGTGGTTAATATTAGATTGTACTTCAAGGGAAAAAAATTTTTTACTGGATATTTTATTTACATTTCAGATGACATCCCCTTTCCCCATTTCCCCTCCCTAGAAAACCCCTATCCCGTGCCCCATTTTCCATTTTGCTTTTATACAATTTTTTAAAAATGTTAATTAAAGGCTTAATAAGTATGGTAATGCTCAATCAGAAGTGTAATCCAATACCCTACCTAGATATATAAACTATCTTTGACTGGTGGAGACACATGAACATCTGTCTCCATGCCCCGCTCTCTTTCTCTCTCTTTCTCTCTCTCATCGCCTTGCTTCTCCTCTACTTCGTCTTCTCCTCTCCTTACTCCATCTCTTCCTCTCCATACTCCTTCCCCCTTAGCTCCTCCTACCTATCACCCTTCCTGTTAAAGTAAAACTTTTCTCTCAAAATACAATTATAGCATAGTTATTCCTATTTGTACCAGTGAGGTACAAGATAGTTTTAATACCCAGTCCATCATTTTGTTGACTAACCAAAACCTCTGTCGACTCTCCTAACTAAAACACTTAGTTTTGAACCTGGCTTTTTTCTTGGCTTTAGAATGAATGTCAGCTGAAAACCATCCACTCAGATCTTTTCTCTCAAAGTAAATAGCCAGGAATGGCTATTAGAGTATAGGTCTTCAACCCCGTCAGAAATCCAGAATGACTGAGTTAGCTGAAATTATGGGAAGCACAAATCATAGCTTCTAAAACTTAGCCAATTTATAGAGACCTCAGAACACCTGGACAACCCCTATACTACCGAATGTTGGAGCATCAAATCTTCAGCCTTCTGGCCCAGAATCATCTGACATACCTTAGTGATGCAGAATTATTAAGGACTGATTACTCTGTCTAGGCACATATAATCAGTTGACTATTCTGCAAGTGTGTCCTTTTCTGGATTTGTAATTTTGTAATTTGTCTGTAGATGGAAAGAAGCAATTCTTGCCTAGTGGCTGTCTCCACACTACTGGAGTAACTCCAACAATGCTCAATTTCTTCTTATAATCCAAGACAGGAAGTTGTCAGGAGCAGACAGGTCTCTAATCAAAATGAACATTAATATAGAAACATTTGTAACATCAATTCTGTGGACTACTGACGATTTGAAATCCAACTATCCATGTAAGGTAATCTGGACTGTTGTCTGTTAACTCCTCTCAGCTATTTCTATAAAAAAAAAAAAAAAAAAAAAAAAAAAAAAAAAAAAAAAACTAGAAAACACCCTAGCAATAAGTTCAAAGCCATGAATTTGCTATATTCCCTTAACTCACAGGTTAACCGTCCCAAATCTGTTAAAAAAGTTAAAGAAGGACTGGGTCTAAGCCTTGTATTCCTAAATGTGTTATACAGGCACAATGCCCATGAGAGTATTAATATTCATCTCACTTTTATATCAATAAGAAGCTCATACCAATGAAAACCTTAAATTTGAAATCAAAGTAAATTTAGTTCGATTTAAGAAATTATAACTTCATCTTGATACTAATTATACAGATTTCTACCAATAGGTTATGGCTATGCAATAAACCCTAGTTAATCTTCCCTGTTCCAAAAAACCACTACTTTTCCCTAGAAAGACAGCCCAATATTAACCACTTTAGTCCCCAAACCCAAGGAATAGGGTCTCTGATTCTTCTTTAACTTCTTCAGGCTGATTATGGGCGTTGAGATATTAGAAGAGAGGTTGGGGGAAGAGTAAATTGATAAGCCTCTGATGCTGTGTCTTCACTGCATCCAGATGGAATTCCAGGACATCAGAGGTTTGAGCAGGTCTGCTCAGTTTGCTTAATGAGTAGATATGCCAAGGCTGTGTATTCTGCAATATACAATTCTCAGAACAAGTTTTAGTATAAAGAAAAAAATTATTTTTTCTTAGAGGCCTGACATATTTTTAAAGATATTGGTTCAAATAACTTTTCTTTTTTTTAAATTGGTTATAATATTTACATTTAAAATTTTATCCTCTTATCCCATTTCCCTCACCACCCAGGAACCCCTTATCCCATCCCCCTCCTTGTGCTTCTATGAGGGTGTGATTTTCTAGTTACTATGATGCTGTTTCCATTAACATAAACTGTCTCCTGGATTTCTAAATCCTTCCATTTGTGTTATTAAATCTCCTAATTTTCTTTTTTCTTTCTTTTTCTTTTTTAACCTTTATTTTCTTTTTTTCCTTTTTTTTCATCTCCTTTTTTTTTAAATTGGGTATTATGATTACCATTCAAACTTTATCCCCTTACCCCACTTCCTCCCACCACCCAGAAACCTCCTATCCCATCCCCCCTCCTCATGCTTCCATGAGTCTGTGCCTGCCCCTACTACTCCCTGCCCAACCTTAAATCCCACCCCCCACTCTGTGTTCATTTTCCTTGGGACCAAGAGTCTCCTCTCCCCCTTATTCCCAACAAAGCCATCCTCCCCTACATATACCTCTGGAGTCATAGATCCCTCCCTATGTGCTCCTAGGCTGATGGTTTAGACCCTGGGGGGGGGGGGCTTTGGTTGTGTGGTATTGTTGCTTTCCTACTGGGGTCACAAACCTTTTCTGCTACTTCAGTCTTCTCTCTAAGTTCTCCATTGGGAAACCCTTGATCATATCAGTGGTTAACTGTGAGCATTGTACTCTGAATGTGTTAGTTTTGGGCAGACCTTTAAGGAGACAGCTATATCATGTTGTTGAAAGTATGTACTTCCAGCCATCCACATCAGTGTCTAGCTTAGGTTACTGTACATGGAATGGATACCCAGGTGGAATGGTGTCCTGATGGCCCCTCCTTCAGTTTCTGTCCCATGTTTTGTTTCCATATTTGCTCCCTTGAGTATTTTTGTTACTTGTTCTAAGTAGAACTCAGGCATCCCTTCTTGGTCTTCCTTCCTTATGAGCATCATGAGGTCTGTGGGTTGAGTCTTCACTATTCTGAGTTTTTGTGCGGACATCCGCTTAACAGTGATTAAATACCATGTGTGTTCTTTTGTGATTGGGTTAACTCACTCAGGATGATAATTTCTAGATCCATCCACTCACCTAAAAATTTCTCGAATTCATTATTTTTGATAGCTAAGTAATACTCCATTGTGTAGATGTACAACATTTTTTGTATCCATTCCTCTGTTGAGGGACATCTTGGTTCTTTCCAGCTTCTGGCTACTGTAAATAATGCTTCTATGAACATATTGGAGCATATGTCCTTATTATATGTTGGAGCATCTTCTGGGTATATGCCCAGGAGTGGTATAGCTGGATCTTCAGGAAATGCTATGTCCAGTTTTCTGAGGAACTACCAGACTGATTTCAAGAGTGGTTGTATCAGCTTGCAATCCCACCAACAATGGAAGAGTGTTTCTCTTTCTCTGCATCCTCGCCAGCATCTACTATCACATGAGTTTTTGAGCTTAGCCATTCTGACTGGTGTGAGGTGGTATCTCAGGGTTGTTTTGATTCGCATTTCCCTGATGACTAAGGATGTTGAACAGTTCTTAAGGTGCTTCTCAGCCATTCGAGTTTCCTCTGTTGAGAATTCTTTGCTTAGCTCTGAACCCCATTTTTTAAATAGGGTTATGTGGTTGTCTGGAGTATAATTTCTTGAGTTCTTTGTATATCTTGAATATTAGCCCTCTATCGGACATAGGATTGGTTAGTATCTTTTCCCAATCTGTTGGTTGCTGTTTGGTCTTATTGACAATGTCCTTTGCCTTACAGAAGCTTTGCAATTTTATGAGGTCCCATTTGTCAATTCTTGATCTTAGAGCATAAGTCATTGGTGTACTGTTCAGGAACTTTTCCCCTGTGCCTAGGTATTCTAGGGTCTTCCCCACCATCTCTTCTATTAGTTTCAGTGTATCTGGTTTTAAGTGAAGGTCTTTTATCCACTTGGATTTGAGCTTTGTACATGGAGACATGAATGGATTGATTTGCATCTTTCTACATGTTGACTTTCAGTTGAACCAGCACCATTTGCTGAAAATGCTGTCCTTTTTCCACTGGACGGTTTTAACTCTTTTGTCAAAGATCAAGTGACCATAGGTATATGGGCTCATTTCTGAATCTTCAGTTCTATTCCATTGATCTTCCTGCCTGTCTCTGTACCAATACCATGCAGTTTTTGTTACTATTGCCCTGTAGTACAGTTTGAGGTGAGGGACAGTGATTCCCCCAGAAGTTCTTTTGTAGTTGGGAATAGGTCTTGCTATCCTGGGGTTTTTTTTTTTGTTGTTCCAAATAAATTTGCAAATTGTTCTTTTTATCTATATGAAGAATTGATTTGGAATTTTGAAGGGGATTGCATTGAATCTATAGATTGCTTTTGGCAAGATGGCCATTTTTACTAAATTAATCCTGCCAATCCAGGAGGATGGGAGATCTTTCCATCTTTTGAGGTCTTCTTCAATTTCTTTCTTCAGAGCCTTGAAGTTCTTGTCATACAGATCTTTCACTTGCTTGGTTAGGTTCACTCCAAGATATTTTATATTGTTTGTGACTATTGTGAAGGGTGTCATTTCCGTAATTTCTTTCTCAGCCTGTTTATCTTTTGAGTATAGGAAGGCTACTGATTTGTTTGAGTTGATTTTATATCCAGCCACTTTACTAAAGTCGTTCATCCGGTTTAGGAGTCCTGTGGTAGAAATTTTAGGGTCATTTAAATATATTATCTATTCATCTGCAAATAGAGAAATTTGACTTCTTCCTTTCCTATTTATATCCCTTTGACTTCCTTTTGTTGTCTAATAGCTCTAGCTAGGACTTCCAGTACTATATTGAATAGGTAGGGTGAGAGTGGGCAGTCTTATCTAGTCCCTGATCTTAGTGGGATTGCTTCAAGTTTCTCTCCATTTAGTTTGATGTTGGCTACTGGCTTGCTGTATATTGCTTTTACTATGTTTAGGTATTGACCTTGTATTCCTGCTCTTTTCAAGACTTTTAACATGAAGGGATGTTGAATTTTGTCAAATGCTTTCTCAGCATCTAGTGAGATGATCATGTGCTTTCTTTTCTTTGAGTTTATTTATGTAGTTGATTACATTGATGGATTTTCGAATATTGAACCAACCCTGCATTTCCGGGGTTGATCATGATGGATGATTGCTTTGTTGTGTTCTTGAATTTGGTTTGTGAGAATGTTATTGAGTATTTTTGCATCAATTTTCATAAGAGAGATTGGTCTGTAGTTCTCTTTCTTTGTTGGGTCTTTGTGAGGCTTAGGTATGAGCTTAATTGTAGCTTCATAGACTGAATTGGGTATTGTTCCTTCTGTTACTATTTTGTGCAATAATTTGAAAAGAATTGATATTAGATCTTCCTGGAAGGTCTGATAGAATTCTGCAGTAAAACCATCTGGCCCCAGACTTTTTTTGGTGGGGAGACTTTTAATGAATGCTTCTATTTCTTTAGGGGTTATGCGACTGTTTAGATGGTTTATCTGCTCCTCGTTTAACTTTGGTACCTGGTATCTATCTAGAAAACTTCCCATTTTATCCAGATTTTCCAATTTTGTTGAGTATAGGTCTTTGTAGTAGAATCTGATGATCTTTTTAATTTCCTCTGTTTCTGTTGTTATGTCTCCCTTTTCAGTTCTGATTTTATTAATTTGAGTACTGTCTCTGTATCCTTTGGTTAGTCTGGCTAAGCGTTTGTCTATCTTGTTGTTTTTCTCAAAGAACCAGCTCCTGGTTTTCTTGATATTTTGTATAGTTCTTTCTGTTTCAACGTGGTTGATTTCAGCCCTGAGGTTGATTATTTCCTGCCATCTACTCCTCTTGGGTATATTAGCTTCTTTTTGTTCTAATGTTTTCAGGTGTGCTGTCAAGTTGTTAATGTATGCTCTTTCCATTTTCTTTTTGTGGGCACTTAGAGCTATGATTTTTCCTCTTAGTACTGCTTCCATGGAGTCCCACAAATTTTGATATGATGTGTCCTCATTTTCATTTAAATCTAAAAAGTCTTTAATTTCTTTCTTTATTTCTTCCTTGACCAAGTTATTGTTGAGTAGAGCATTGTTCAGTTTCCAGGTGTATGTGGGCTTTCCATTGTTTTTTGTCCATGTCAAAGATGAGTCTTAGTCCATGGTGGTCTGATAGGGTACAAGGGATAATTTCAATCTTTTTGTATCTGTTGAAGCCTGTTTTGTGCCCAATTATATGGTCTATTTTGGAGAAGGTACCATGAGGTGCTGAGAAAAAGGTATATTCTTTTGTTTTAGGATGAAATGTTCTATAGATGTCAGTTAAGTCTAATAGATGTCAGTTAAGTTAATAACTTCTGTTAGCTTCATTGTGTCTCGGTTTAGTTTCTGTCTCCATGATCTGTTCATAGCTGAGAGTGGGGTGTTGATATCTCCCACTATTATTATGTGAGGTGCAATGTATGCTTTAAGCTTTAGTAAAGTTTCTTTTATGTATGTGGGTGCCCTTGTATTTGGGGCATAGATATTCAGAATTGCAAGTTCCTCTTGGTACAATTTTCCTTTGATGAATATGAAGTGTCCTTCTTTACCTTTTTTGATTACTTTTGGTTGAAAAATAATTTTATTTGATATTAGAATTGCTACTCCAGCTTGTTTCTCGGGGCCATTTGCTTAGAAGATTGTTTTCCAACCTTTTACTCTGAGGTAGTGTCTGTCTTTTTCACAAAAGTGTGTTTCCTGTATGCAGCAAAATGTTGGGTCCTATTTATGTATCCCGTCTGATAGTCTATGATTTTTTATTGGAGAATAGACTCCATTGACATTAAGAGATATTAAGGGAAAAATAAATGTTGTTTCCTGTTGTTTTTGTTATTGGCAGTGGAATTATGTTTGTATAGCTACCTTCTTTTAGGGTTGCTGGAGGATTACATTCTTGCTTTTTCTAGGTTGTAGTTTCCCTCCTTGTGTTGGAGTTTTCCACAAATTATCCTTTGAAGTGCTGGATTTATGTTAAGATATTGTGTAAATTTGGATTTGTCATGGAATATTTTGGTTTCTCCATCAATATTGATTGAGAGTTTTGCTGGGTATACTAGTCTGGTCTGGCATTTGTGTTCTCTTAGGGCCTGTATGATATCTGACCAGGATCTTCTGGCGTTTATAGTCTCTGGTGAGAAATCTGGTGTAATTCTTATAGGTCTGCCTTTATATGTTATTTTGCCTTTTTCCCTTACTGCTTTTAGTATCTTCTCTGTGTTTTGTATATTCGATGTTTTGATTATTATGTGATGGGAGGTATTTCTTTTTTGGTATAGTCTATTTGGTGTTCTGCAGGCTTCTTGTATATTTAAGGACATCTCTTTCTTTAGGTCAGGGAAGTTTTCCTCTATAATTTTGCTGAAGATGTTTACTGGTCCTTTAAATTGAGAGTCTTCACCCTCATCTATACCTATTATCTTTAGGTTTGGTCTTCTCATTGTGTCCTGGATTTCCTGGATGTTTTGTGTTAAGAGCTTTTTGCATTTCACATTTTCTTTGACCGTTGTGTCTATGTTTTCCATGGTATCTTCTGTGCATGAGATTCTCTCTTCTATCTTTTGTATTCTGTTGGTGATGCTTGCGTCTATGACTTCTGATCTTTTTCCTAGGTTTTCTATCTCTAGGATAGACTCCCTTTGGGATTTCTTTATTGTTTCTACTTCCATTTTTTAGATCCTGGATGGTTTTGTGTAATTCCTTTACCTGTTTGGTTGTGTTTTCTTGCATTTCTTTAAGGGCTTCTACCTGTTTACCTACATTCTCCTCAAATTCTTTGAGAGTGTTGTTTATGTCCTTTTTAAAGTCCTCTATCATCATTATGAGGAGTGATTTTAATTCTGAGTCCTGCTTTTCTGGTGTTATGTGGTGCTACAGACTTGTTATGGTGGGGGAATTGGGTTCTGGTGATGCCAAGTAATTTTTGTTTCTGTTGTTTACATTCTTATGCTTGCCTTTTGCCATTTGGTTAGCTGTATTGCTACTCACACTCACTGGTTCTGACTGGAGTCTGCTTTTCCAGTTATCTTGGTTGTGTCAGAACTTCTCGGGGTCTGGATGTCTCTATGATCCTGAGCTCCAGCTGTTCTGTGTACAGTGGCTCCTCTAGGATATCTCAGGATATGGTGTCTCCAAGGTAGTAGACTAGCCAGGTGTTTGCTGCTCTGAGTGTAGTTGTTCCTCTAGAATGCTTCAGAATATGGTGTCCCCTGCTCTGCATCTCTGTGGTCCATGACCTGGCTAGGATGCCACCGGACGCAGTTTTCTCAGGGGAGCAGATCAGTTGTGTGGCTGCTCCATCCACCAGGAACCAGGCAAGGGGCAGAAGGGGAGTGGTTTTCCTCAGGGGCGGGTTCTGTATGCCAGGTGTGCTCTGGGGACTCCCTACTGCCAGTTGTGCTTCTGGGGCATAGAACGGTGTGCAGGTGCTCCTACCTGCAGCTCTGTGTTCCGTGACCTGGCTAGGATGCTGCTGGACACAGCTTCCTCAGGGGAGCAGATCGGCTGTGTGGCTGCTCCATCCACTGGGAACAGGGCAAGGGAAAGTAATGGTTTTTATTGGAACAGAGAGAAGTAGTTAGAATTGATTACTTAGCCATAACCTATTTGGTAGAAATCTGTACAATTTTTATCAAGCAAAAGTATTTCTTAAATGGTACAAAATTTATCTTGATTTCAAATTTAAGGTTTTCATTAGTATGAGTTTTTAATCGATATAAAAGTGAGATTAATATTGTTACTCTCATAGGCATTGTGCCTATATGACACATTTAGGAATACAAGGATTAGACCCCATCTTTCTTAACTGTTTTAAACTGATTTGAGATGGTTAGCCTGTGAATTAAGGTTCTATAGCAATTGCATGGCTCTAAGTATATTGTTAGGGTGTTTTCTAGATTATAATTAGCTGAGAGGAGTTAGTGGAAAACAGCCCAGATTGCTTTTCTTAGCTGTTTTTCAAAAACATCAGAAGTTCATAGAATTGATGTTATAAACAATTTTATATTAATATTAATTTTGATTAGAGACTTGTCTGCTCCTGACAACTTCCCTGTCTTGGATTCTAAGAAGAAATTGAGCATCTTTGGAATTACTCCAGTTGTGGTAAAACAACCACTAGGCAAGAATTGTCTCTTTTCATCTACAGATGAAATACTGTTGAGAAAAGACAGAGTGATCAGCTTTTAAATATTCTGCATTATTAGGGCTATTAGATGATCCTGGACCAGAAGGTTGAGATTTGGATGCTCCAACATTTTGAAGTATAGGAACTGTCCAGGTGTTCAGCGGTTTCTATAAATTGGTTAATTTTTGGAAAGTATGCTTTGTTTTTCCCATATCTTCCATTAATTCCGTCATTCTGGATTTCTGATGGGGTTGAATACTTACAGTCTCATAACCAATCAAGGCTATTTACATTGAGAGAACAGATTTGAGAGGATGGTTTTCAGCTGACACTCATTCTAAAGATAGGACATAAGCCAGGTTCAGAACTAAGTCTTATTTAGGAGAGATAACAGAAGTTCTATTAGTTAACAAAAATGATGGACTGGATGTTAGGTCGATATTGTACTTTAACAATTACAATATGGTAATATAGTTGTGTTCAATTTATACCTGAAAGAAAAGAATCTTTTAATTGTATGGAAAGGGGAAATTATTCTGGATAGTCCCACCCTTGTATTTTGATGCTAATTCCCCTTTCTGGGAAGGGCTGCAAAGGAGGAGTGAATCAGTACACAGGGGAATTCTGGTGAACCTTCTACCCACCTTAATTTGTAAGATAAAGGCTAGAGTCAGGGATTGGGCAGTAGAAGGGGAAGTGGAGAAATAAAGTTTTGTTGGAAGACAGAGAAGATGACTGAGGAGGACAGAGGAGTAAGACAATGGAGGAACAGGAGGTAGAAGGACACGCTTGTGGCTTGGAAAACCACAAGTTATAAGGGATCTCATAGATGGGGAAGAAAGTCGTGTAGTGGTGAATCTGCCCAATCTAGGCGTGCAGTTTATATTCATAATTATTGAGTTGTGTTTTCTTTGACCGGTCTTTTGTAGGTTGGAGAATTATTGCAACACCATTTCTATGCCTTGTGCCTCTAATAGGGTGCTCCCCACCCACTTACCCACCTACTTTTGCCACATCCCACTAGCATTGGCCTTTGCTGAGGATCAAATCTCCACAGGATCAAGCCTCCTACCCTCCCATTGATAAGGCAGTCTTCTGCTACATTATGTATCAGGAGCCATGGACTGGCCCATATATAATCTTTGGTTGGTGGATTAGTCCCTTTTAGTTCCTGTGAGCTCAGAGGAGTCTGGTTAGCTAATACTGTTGCTCTTCCTATAGTGTTGGAATTACCTTCATTTTCTTCAGTTCTTCCCTTAATTCCTCCATTGGGGTCCAAGGGCTGAATCCAGTGATTGACTGTATTTGAATTTGCCTTAGTCAGGTGCTGGCAGAGCTTCTCAGAGGCAGCCACACCAGGCTCCTGTCTGCAAGCACATCTTGGCATCAGCAATAGTGTTGGGGATTGATGTCTGTGGATAGGATAGATTACAAGGTAGGGCAGTCTCCGGATGTTCTTTGCTTTAGTCTCTACTTCATTTTTGTCCCTGTTTTTCCTTTAGACAGAAACAATTCTGGGTTAAAACTTTTGAGATGGGTGGGTGCCCCCCTATCTCAATTGGTAGCCATGTCTATCTATTGGTGGTGGGTGGTGTTTTCATGTTGTATTTGCCTGTTGTTGGACATTTAGGCTTATGTCATCCCCTACTGGGTCCTGAGATGCTCTCCCCTCCCTGGCATCTGGGAATTTCTAGTCATTCCCTCTGTTCCTGGCCCCCTACTGATACATATTTCTATTCATTTGAATTTTCAATCACCCTGAAGTTTTGGCAAATTCATATATGATTCATCAATGAGACAGGGAAGGCAAAGGTATTTAAAACGCTTTGCAAATACTTAGTATTATACAATATTTCTCTAAATATTGGTTTTGGAAACTTATATGTGTCTTAGAAAAATTCTGATTCCCTTAGATTCTCTCCCTGATTATTATTCCTTACAATTCTTTCTGAAATGGGTTCTATTCCAAAGAGTTTTCCTTTAATAGATTCTGCTTTTGTGGTTCTTTTCTGAAAAGTTAGTTTGATTTCTCTCTTTTTTTTTTCTTACTAATTGGCATTTTTGAGTCTAATTGTAGTTCTTTTCATTATTTCGTACAGAACACATGAGCACAACAGAAATTTTTTTGCTGTTGCTTTAATGTTGGTTAATATGCAGACATATAATAAGCCCTTTGCAGTTTAAAAATATCTCCCTCAAAGTTACTGTCAGCTCATTGACATATTGTCCCAAAAGAACTCATCAAGTTCAAAGAAAAACTCATAATACAGGTCTTGAGTTCTTAAAAGTTAATTTAAAAATATTTTCTTTGGGTATAAACAAAAATAATCAAAGAATGTTGAGAAAATTGGTGTGTTTAAAGCGAGGTCTTTTAAAACTAGTTAAAGAATGTAGCTTTTTAAATTCTGCTATACTAAATAACAAGACTGTATTATTAACTTTTGTTCTGGAATTCCTGTTTTAATTTGATAATAAATTCTGAAATATTTCAAAAATGTTTTACAATCATATTATTTTTATATTTAGCCAACATTTCTCTTTCTTTCTCACTTTTACTCTTTATTTCTTTTTTTCTCCTGAAGCCTTTTTTTTTATGACCTGAGGTACATTATTTAAAAAAGAGTAGCTTTTGTTTAAAAAATATGATCCTAGCTAAGAAGAAAAATATTCCAAATCAAATACAAGAAAATGTTGCAATGTTAATGAGATTAATCATAAGCCAATCTCCAAATCAATCATAATCTGAGTTTTTCTCTAATTACTTGGTATTGTTTTTAATTCATTTAAAGTAGACTGCATACAGCCGAATGAAGAAATTTGAGATGGGACAACTACCACTACAAAGATCCTCAGATTTAGCTGTGAGTACTCTAGGAAAAGAAACTGATAATATAGTAATAGAGTAGATTAAGAGGACAGAGTCAATGGAAAAACTTATATACAGATGCAAAAGCTTAAGTACTATTAGGAAATTTTATGTGTTATGAATTTAGCAAATGAGCATAGTACATTTTCATGGCTGCTATAAAAGATGCTATCATTTGCTATGCAATTTTTAATGTTGAATAATTCATCCCCCATAGTGGTACTATTTGTAGATGTTGTGGAATCTTTAGAAGTAGCAGAGCCCTCTTCCCCATATTAGATACCTAATTGGGATCATGCTATATGTCAGTAAGTGGATCCTTCTTTTTAACCTATGCATAAGTACGCCTGGTTGTAGGGTGCCATAGACACTCAGTGGAAAGTTCCTTGGCATCCACATTTTTTGTTACTAATGTATTGGGTATACAAGAGGATTTAGATAGACATTTGGAACATCTGATTGGTGCTCTTTATCCTATACAAGTTATTGAAAGGAGGGTCAGAGTTTAAGAGTAAAGAGCTATCTCTAGTGTCATGCCAAATATCATTGGATCCATACTAGTTCTAAAATTAAAATGGTAGTCATAATTAGAAAAAAGTTTAAAGACACTTGCAGTATATTTGGCATAATTCTAATACCTCTCTGAATGTTTTAACTTTGCATAATGAGATTATAAATTTAAAGAATGCTGTTCTGCTGATCTTTGATGCTGCAGATACTGCTAATAAAATTACACATAGCTCGAGGTCAGTATTTCTATTTTGGTCAAGCTTCAAGGATGGCATATATAGCTTGATCATGCTAACCCCTCTTGTCCTGAGAATACTTTTATTCCTGCCCATAGTGTTAAAACTTGTCTTTAACAACATCAACATGTTGGCAGCCAACATATATGATTTGAAACTGAAAATGGACCTCCAGACAGAGTTGTTAAATTAACAGGCTGGCAAGCCAAGAATGGCTAAGTTTCTGTACAGTCTTACCAACCTAAGACAGAAATGCATTGCTTTGACAATCCATATTCTATGATAGGCAAAGAAGGCATTATTGTCAGAATGACCTAAGACTGGCTCATTCTTGTTTATAAAATAAAAACGGGAGGTTTGGAGAGTTTTGGGGGCTGCTTAGCAGGAATCTGACATTGGCCAAGGACAAGAAAATGGGCTTCAGGCAAGAATCTAACATTAGGCTAGAACAAAGAAGTAATTTCAGGCAGGAATATAAATCTTAGGCTAGAACAAAGAAGTAGGCTTCAGGCATGAAAATGACTTCGGGCTAGGACAGGGAATTACGCTCAGATATTTTGGTCATTCTGACAAGTCCTTAGAATCAGTGGTCACAGTAGTGATCATGGGAATTTGTTTTTTGCCTTGCTTGTTCTTTGAATATTTGCATTTATTATCTTGCTTGTTACTTGACTGTTTGCTTCTATTGTATTGCTAGTTCCTCAATCCAGAACTGACTTTAACACTTGCATATAATTAAAATGGTATAAAAGAAAAAAGGGGGGAGGGAGATGGGAAGGAGGTTTCTGGAGGGGTGGGAAAAGAGCTGACATGTAAATAAATAAAATATCCAATATTTATTTACATATGACATGTAAATAAATAAAATATCCAATAAAAAAACAAAACAAAGAAAAAAATAAGTAGCAGATCCTAGGACCTTGCTTCTACTCTGTATACTTTACTCATTAAGCCTCTTGCTTGGGCTAACCTTGAATTCCTGCTCAAGCCACTTAACTGCCTTGCTTGACTGCTAAGCTTGACTCATCATTATTGAACAGTATGCTAAAATAAGCACCATCAATTATGAATTGCTTTGGTCATGGCATTTTATTATAGCAACAAAAACATAACTAATATATTTACCAAAACACTAACTTCAATGGCTCAAGTCCAGGTGTCCAGCTTTATAACTGCCTTAAACTGCCATTATCTGGGAAAAGCTATTCAAACTTACAGATACTTTGGGCTGTTTAATATACAAACCATAGGTGCAGAAATGATAGTTCATCAAACAGGGGTGCTGTTTCTCTTAGAGGACTGTTTTACTCCCAGTACCCACATAATGATTCACAATCCATAACTGTAGTTCTAAAGTATTTGACTTTGAGAGTTTCTTCTGACCTCCGTAGGCACTACATTCAAATGGTATACATACATACAGATGATTGAAGCAAAACATGCATATATGTTAAATCAATTAATCATTGATCAATCAATCAATAAATTTTAAAGTAGATCCAAATTATGACACATACTCCCCTAAACAGATATCTATTTTATTGATATTTGTGCATTTTTATTTATATATATGGAATAGGCTCAGGTAACTCTGGTAGTCATGAAAACTTTCAATTTACAAGTTACAAACCTAAGAAAATCTCATTGTGCTGTTCAGATTGAGTCCAAAGCTTGAGGAATGGTCATTACTTAATAACTAAAGTTAAACAACTAAACCATGCATCAGACAGACAGTAAGTTCATGCTTTTTCTGTCATTGTGTTCAACTTAGATCTGCTATAGGCCGTATGAGGCCTATTCACAGTATATAAATTAGTCTGGTTTTTTCAGTTTATTGATTCAGAAATAATTTCATTATGAAACATCATTACAGGCACATCTATGAATAATATTCAGACTATATTGGTTATCCTGGGTTTAGTGATTTGTCTCCTACACAGTCACTACAATCATCAATCACAACTGATAACTTTTTCACAAAATGAATTTTTTCTGTGTTCTAGAAGAAGTCATAGTATCTAACTTCCAAGTAGCACTTGTATGCAAACATGAGAACCAAGGATAATTATTTCTAAAAATGTTGAATTTCACCAGTTACTTAAATAGGTAGATATTTCAAGGATTACATATTCATTTTTAAGAATATATTTATAATTAAATAAGTATCTATCATAAAACATACATAACTTTAAAAAGTGGCATGTTATAATTTATATTTTAGCAGATTGATTTTTGCTGTTGGGATATGAATATACTCATTATGGTTAGTTTTAATATTGATACATCAATAAGTATAAAAGATAACAGTAGATTGAATTGCATAGTAAAATAATCAGTAATGAGAGATATGGTTTATATTGAGACCTCATAGAGCAGCTAGACAAAATGGTCATATGTGAAGAAACAAAGGAGTAACTTTCTAAATTTTGAAAGTGAGAAGAGGCTTTTAAGTTAAATAAAATGCAGTTTGAGATATGCATTCAATGCCTAAGTTGACATATTACAAGCTACACTTGCTACGAGGCACTTAGAGAAAAAATATAAGTTGGAGACACATTGACACACACAAATATTCTGCTTACCAACTTTCTATTATACACAACCAATTTTGTTTCATGACAGTTTATCTGTCATCTATACCCTCAGGTATGTCTGCCATGCTTTCTTTCCAATATGTCTTCTTCATATAACTAGCTTTATATATAAAAATTATTGGTTTTATAGTCTCATTTCTTCTCACACATTTGAACTACAAGGTATATTCGAGAGTATCATATTCACTTGATTTAAATTGGAATGTTGTCCGAAGAATATTATTCTTCCTTCAGCTTTCAGGTATCAAAATTTAATTTTCAGAAGCTTGGCACTGAGTTTTCTTTCATCACTGTTGCAACCATGTTTCTAACTGTGGTATCACAACCAACTGAGAAGATCTCTAAATAATATCCTTATTGGCAGCTTCTGGTCTTAGACTCTTCTGACCTTAGACTCTACCTATTTTTTTCTCTGTCAGTTTTTCTCTATCCCAGGGGTTACTCACTAGAATTTAGCTAGTTTCTTCCAACATCACATCTCTGATGCTGTGATTGAGTTGTGTTAATGAATCAGTGTTACCTGTTGCAAAGTTATCTAGTTGTTTCTATGGCTTGTGATTGTTCTAGTTACCATGTATTGATGATACCTGTAATTAGACAACTTCTTTGTTGTCAGAGTGACTATATCTGGAATGAACAACAATCCAAAAATGGAAGGCACACCTGTGCCATATTTTCTGATTGGTTTTTAGTGGGTTAGTCCACTTCAAGTTCAGAAACTTGAGGTTGAAAAACATATATGCCTTTGATCTGAATTATTTCTGATCTGGAGATGGGAAGACACATGCCTTCAATACAAGTCTTGAGGCAGGAAGACATATTTGTAATATAGGCCATACCTTTAACAAGATCCAAAAGAAAGTGTTTGCTCTTTGCCTGGTTGCCCTCTTGTTGTTAGCACATTTATTTCTTCACTGACATTGAAGCCTAATTCTTCAAAATTCAAACATATAGAGAAAATCAGCTGAGAAATCCAGCTTTGGGGACTGAGAAACTACTAGATTCTTGGCCTTTCTGTTTATTTCTAGTCATTGTTGGATAAATGTGCAACATAAGGCATTCCAATACACAGACAGAAAGCAATACATACATACATACATACATACATACATACATACATACATACATAC